>GL379822.1:51362-98409 GCA_000143925.2 Caenorhabditis brenneri | reverse complement strand
AAAACGCTTGCCACTACCTGCCACAGTGCGCGTTTTTGCCGGGGAAGAAAAGATCAAAAATCCTTGCTGGAACTTTATTATTTCCACAGTAGTTACCGTAATTTTCTATACTTCGAGAGAAAATATATGAAGAAAATCTGTGCTTTTAAATTCCACTAAATTGTTTGCGATGACTAGGTTTTGGTGTACAAGCAACAATAATGAATATATGATAAACGTTTTCTTGGTCTACCGTATGAAATGTTTTCTCAGCCACACTTTTCAAGACGAAACCATACTTGATTCCACCCAAATCAAGTGATTTCGTAACGCAGGTGGTCATGAGAAAGGAAAGGAAAATGACCAGAAAAGGAAAAGGTCCAAAGAAAATCGGGTTAAAATTGGAAGAAGTAGAAGGAGAAGAAGAAGAAGAGAAAAGAGAACAAAATTGGATTTCATCTGGGGGTGGGAAGGGGTTATATATGTTTTCTCTATTCTCATTTCTTCTCATCATGAGTTTGAAACAAAGAAATTGAAAAAAAAATAGAATCTGGTTTTCTTTTTGCAAAAGAAGCAACCCACATAATTATTCGAGATTGGAAGTTCAACCCGAAAAGAAACTTTGAAAACATAGCTCTTCAGAATTGAAGCCGACAAACTAAACTCCGAATGAATGAATAATAAGAAAACACAATAATTTTCTTTGTTCAGTAAGAGAACGACCTAATCCTACTCAAAGTCTCTGGAAAAGAGCAGAAGAAGAGAGCAGAAGAGAAGGATTAAGACGGGGGCACTTGTGTCCCGAAGTTGGACATTCAAAAGAAGAGGATTATCCGGTTGCCATGCTTCTTCTTCTTAGTTGAAAAGTGGTTGGTGAGAAAAATGAATAGGAGTAGTTGAGCTGTAGAAGAATTCTCGAGACGAGCAGGGCTTGCATTCTTCTTGTGTTTTTGAATGGAAATGTAATAAGAGAATTGATTGATGTGGGTTGACGAATAAAAAAAAACAGCAGAAACTTTGGATTACAGTTTATCCGACTGAACATTTATGCGAAAAAAAAGGGTTTTCTACGCTGATTGTCTTTTCTTTAACAAAGTTGCTCTCCTCGCACTCGAAATACTCAGCAGGTTACTGTATGCAATAGAAACGGTGTTTGCGGACAATGTGCAGTTGGACGTCATGGTGAACATTCTAATGAAAATTAAAAACCGTTTTCAAAATGTTTTAACCGTTTCCATTTATTAATCCTCTTAAAATTGCTGTTTTTCCAGCAGTATCTCAATCAAAAAACTCACCCGACATCCATTGAACTGATTTGAAAACCGTTCCTTGCCGCACGTCATTAAATAACTCATGATCACGATAAACGAGAAAAACTGATTCTCGATAACGGAAGAAAAGAGAGTAAAGGGTATGAATTACGATACACGATCGATCGCCCATCTCCGAATCTGGATGTGCAGCAAAAAAGTTGTGCTCAGAAAAATTTCGTTAAATTCGTCGTGTTCATCAAGTTGTTTCGAAAACCCAAAATTCCGAAAAGAGACAATCACCTCTTGCATTCTGATAGTCACTTGACTAACACTCGGATTATTGGTGTATTCGTGTCACATGCCTATCCATGGCGACAAAATGACCGTCGATTCTCATCAAGAGATCTGGCAAACGTGGAGCTCTGAAAACGTTCAGATTCAATCAGGAATTAATGGACTCGGTGAAGAGTGCACAGAAGTTTTTGTTAACAGAATGTTTTTATATGAGAACATTTGAATTTTAAAATTTTTGAGGAATTATGCCACGACGTCCGAGTTCGCTCGTCATTTTCACGGATGGCGCAGCATTGAGAAATGGACAACGGGATGCCAAAGGTGGATGGGCTTTTGTTTACCGGATGAATGGTAACGCAGTTTTTTTATTATCGAATTTGAAAAAAAATGGAAAATCTTCACTTCAGGGAGCCGTGTGGAAATTAAAGGATTTATTCCTTTCGGAAAGCAGTCGAATAACTTGTCTGAGTTTCAAGGGATTTTGGAAGCTATCAAACATGTGAGTTGCGGTTTATTTTCTTCTTTTTTTTTTGAAAAATATTTTTTCAGGCCTACGGCGAAAGGATCTACAACATCACAATCAGAACTGATTCTCAATACGCTATCAATTGCCTCCTCAAATGGTATTGGAACTGGCGAAAAAATGGATGGAAGACCAGTTATGGAACTGATGTGAAAAATCGGGAAATTATCGAAACCATCCGGTCCTGGATGACAGCTATCGACGACCGAGGAGGAGTGAGATAATGTTTTTTTTTCCTGCTGAAAGATCTTACCATTTTTCCAGTATGTTCGTCTGGAACACGTGCCGGGACATGGAACGAACGTACTCAATAACCTAGCTGACTCATTAGCCAACCAAGCCGCCCTTGAAAATCCCATCTACGATTACTCGAAGTATCCAAAGTTCAGAAAAATGGCGAAACAACTTCTCTAATAGTTTGATGTCATTTCTTCCCCATATGGGCCCATCTGTTCTATTCTTCAACATTTGTCGTTTGGTTTGTTTTTAATTGATTGTGCTTTCTGTTTCTTCGTTTTGTTCTAATTGCCTAGATTTTTCCGAAAATAAATTTATTCTAAATGAGATGGCCGTACTGTATAATTATTTATCGTCTGTCAATATATCAGACAATATTGTTTATTCAACACTATCTAAATTGAAAAAGTCACTTCCAAACATTTTAGCTTTCGTTATTTTCTCTACTGCTGTCGTATTTCTACAAAACTACAATAGTTTCAGCTTTCTGTTCGAGACCCAATCTATTGCTCAGAATAAGAAAGAAGCGCCAAAAGTTGTAAACAGTTGCGAGAAACGGCTTTACAAGACCCATTCTTTTTATTCGCTTAGCTTTCTTTTTGTTATTTTCTGACTTTTCTGACTCTCTTCAGCCTTCCGCACAAAATCCTCAATCGAAATCTTCGCGTTAGCAAGTGACAGATTGTATTGTCTAACACAACACAGTTTCTCTCTTCTGCTCAGGTTAAAATAAAAAACTGGCTTTAATCTCTCTGCGTCTTTTTCTCTCTTTCTCTATTCCTCTAGAAGAACATCATCTTCACTTCTATTCATTTCTTTTCTCATTTTCAGCGAGACATTTCTCGAACTATCCTTCGTTCAGTTTCCAACATGTCTCGCCCATACAACATTTACACCGATGGATCCGCTGTGAACAACGGAAAACCAGGAGCCAGAGGTGGATATGGAGTTGTGTGCGAATCTGGTAATTCAACTTATTTTGATTTCCAGTAATACCCATAAGTTCCTTTTTCAGACAGATCGCGCGACACGTCTGGATCGTTCACACACGGAAATCAAACGAACAACAGATACGAGTTGGAGGCAATCAAGAAAGCCACTGAAATCGTTAGTTTGAAAGTTCTGCCGTTAGTCATATAAAATCTTTTTTCAGGCTCGTGACGTGAATCACCGAGATATTAACATCAAAAGCGATTCGGAATATGCTGTTAAGTCGCTCAATACCTGGTCGAAAAACTGGGAGCAGAACGGTTGGAGAACTTCTTCCGGACAACCAGTTCAAAACCAGGATCTCATCCAGTCCATCAACCGAAATGTCAGCGATCTTCGCGCCAGCGGAAAGGTTTGCCCGGCAAAATCACAAATAATGCTATTTTAATTTGTTCCAGAACGTTGGATTCGAGCATGTTCGTGGACATCAAACGGATTATCATAACAATGAAGCTGACAGACTCGCCAGAACTGCTGCCAACAGCAACCCTGTTCACGAGAAATACTAGAATCATCTCGTTGGATATTATAATTTGTTACAAATTCCTCAATCCCATGTATTCCACCAGATTTATTCACCTCTGAATTTATTTTTGTAAAAACCACAGCTTCCTGTAACCCAAAATTTTTATTGTATGCAGTTCTTCAACTATCAGACCCGAAGATCAATCCACGAGTTCTTGTTAACGTTCAATTAATACAATAAAGCAGTGATGCTGGGAATAACAATGTTTTCTTTATAAGTAACCGTTTGACGGCTACGGATTGTGGTTTTGTGGCTTGGTGTCGGGAACATAAAAAGGTGACCGGAACTGAACAAAATATAAAAGCCAGAAGCTTCTACAGTAGAAGAATGAAGCAGAGAAAGCGAAAAGATTGAGGAGAAACAAGACAGAAGCCGGAACAATACCTGACTCATTTTTTTTATTTTTTTGGTCTTGACCTAATGGTTGCGTTCTCAATCATGTTGAGCGAGATTTTTACTTTTGAGTTTTTGAAATTTACAAACTTATTAATTTCCATTCGAGACCTGAGAGTTCTGCCCTATTCTGAGCAATTGCTCAGAACAAAGGCTGGCGACATTACGTGAGCTTTCAACCATTTTCTTTTCCATCGATTGCATTTTTCGATAGCTGATATTGTTCTTCTCTCGAGAGATTCTTTGTGGAAGCAAACGCCAACACATCGGCATTTTTCTATTCTTGCACAGACTAAAAATACAGGCAATAGCTTTTATCTCTTCGTCTCTTGTTCTCTTATTCTACATGAACACTGTTTCTTTTGTCACCTGCTTTTTCGTTCTTTTTTTTAACGAATGATTTTGACTAAGTATTTTTATTTCAGTATGACTCGTCAATACATCATTTACACCGACGGATCAACTGTGAACAATGGGAGAGAAGGTGCCAGAGGGGGATATGGAGTTGTATGTCTGTTTGGTAAATAATATTCTATCAGAAGTCTTTGAATAAGAATCATTTTTTTAGATCGACAACTTGATACCTCGGGTTCGTTCTCTTTCGGAAATCAAACTAACAATCGGTACGAGTTGGAAGGGATTAAAAAAGGAATCGATATTGTAAGTTTTCATTCTTACCTGAGTACTCATCTCAACTCTATTCTTCCAGATTCGTAGAGTCAACCACAATCACTTCATCATCAGAACTGATTCGGAGTATTCTCTCAAATCAGTTACTGAATACGTCAAGGCGTGGAAGAAGAACGGATGGAAAACTGCTTCTGGGGAGGATGTTAAGAACAAGAAGCTCATTGAAAAGATTCACCGCTATGTCATGATGCTCGCTGATAGGGGAAAGGTTGGTTGTAGAATGATAGAACTACTCTTACTAGATACTTTTGTTGTAGATTGTCAAATTCGAACATGTAAAAGGTCATGGCACTGACGAATTCAACATCGAAGCTGATCGACTCGCCAGAGCTGCTGCCACCGGAAGCGACGCTATTCACGAAGAGATCAGCAGTGACGAAGAGGATTTCTACTACACTCCAATCACTCATAGTTATGATGTTGACGTTGAGGCAATGCAAGCATATTTTGCTAAGCAGCTACAATTGCACGTCGACCATCTCTCAGGAGCAAATAAAAATCTTGAAGAGCGTACGTATTTTTTGCACCGTCTGGAAAGAGAAGCAGCATTTTCTCTCTTGTCCTAAACGCCGGTCACGTGTGTCGCCACTTTTCTTTCTATTTTAAGTCGATCAACAGTCGTTTACCGTTTCAGAAGCCGAAAAGTCTAAGCCGTATATCATTTACGTCAAATCATCTATTGCTTATCACACTGGAAAGGCTCGGTGCGGATATGCAGTTGTCTGTGTATCTGGTATGTCCATATTCACAAAAGAAGAAGTGTCACTTATTTGATATATTTCAGACAGAGATAAGGACGCTTATGGTTATTTCCAACATGGAAAACAAACCAAAGAAAGATACGAATTGGAAGGATTTTTTGTTGCTACTGAAATGGTATGGAGACTTTAGAAATTAACAACTCAATATTGAGAACTATTTTAGGCTCGTACAGGGAAAGACATGTACTACATCTTCAAGTGTGATTCCCAGGATACTCTGAAAATGATTACTGAATCGTTGGAGATTTGGAAACAAAATGATTGGAAAACCTCTTCAGGTGAACCAGTTCAACATCGTGGTCTCCTTCAATCGATTGATCGGAACCTCAGAAAACTCCGTTCCGATGGAGTGGTGAGTGGCTTTCTTGGAATCCTGATGGTAAATATCTGGAATTCAGAAAATTGAATTCAAACACGTAAGAGGAAATGGAATGGATTACTACAACAATATCGCCGACGAACTCGCCCAAATCGGTGGCAACAATAACCCGGTCGACACCGGCGAAGTCGTCCCTGCTGGTCTTTATCAACCCATTTGCCTTTGAAGTCGTTCTTAGACTCGAAAACCTGTATCCTATCAGTCGAATTTTTGATTCTTTATAACTAGTGTTCAGAATGATCATTGCTTCCTCTCAATACACTTTTTTCGTTATTATGTTATTATTAACCCCACTGACCTGAAGATATAATAATGTTGTTTGTTAACCGGAAATAGAATAAAAATATGAATTCGCGATAAAATTATTTACAACTTCATATCCCTATCAACTGGAAGTGCGTGATCCTGCCTTCTTCGTGAAATCAACTCCATTAGGTTCAGCTTGGAACAATTGACGAAGACGAACATACTGGAATTCGAAAGGCAAATGTACATTTATGTTTTGGAAATTATTGGAATTAAGATTGAGATATTGAAGAGACTGTTAGACGAGAAAGTTTGAATCCATTGACGATTTCCATTCAATTATTTTCAAACTTCTCTGCTGCTTTTCCCATCGCAAACCAATTCGAAAGCAATCTTTCTTCATTTAATGACAGAAGACATTCACAATAAATCTAGAATTGAGACTCCAAATAGACAGTGATCGGCATATCAAAATTTTGAAAGAGCTGAAGAAGTTGGTCTATCGAGAGTTTGTACTCTAATGGGTTCTCAATGATGATATTTAATAATCAGGTTTAGACACGAGGTAAACAGACGAAGAGATATTGGCATGTTGTAAAGCACAGTGCAAAAAACAACCCATCGAAACTAGGAAAATATGCATATACCATCTTTTCTAAATCACGAATTCACATTTTTCGATTTGTATTTTCAAGTTGAAAGTTCAGAGCTCTTATCTTATAAAAATTTATTGATTACATAGAAAAGAAAAACATGAAACCAAAAACACGAATTCAATTAAAATACCGAACCATTTGGAGAGGACGAATTGGACGAAGAATTGGAAGATGTTGATGATGTCGATGGCTTCTTTGTTCTCTTTGTGATCTTGTATTTCGAATAGTCAACTTTCTTCGATTTCAATTCCACTGAAGTACGTCTTGTTGCCTCGAGAGCATCAGAAAACAATTTGTTGAATTCCATTTGGTTCTTTTCTTCCTGTTGCTTCTTGTACATTTCAATGGCTTCCTTTTGAGATGAAACATGAACAGACTTGGTGTGATCCATTGGCTTCTCATAATTCTCCAATCGATAAGTTTCTTGTTTTCGAAGAGTGGCAAGCTTCTCCTTGAGACGTTCGACGAGTTCTTGAAGCTCAGAGATATTAGTGTACATTCGATGCAACACTTCTTCCGTTTGACAAGACACAAAGACGTGAATGGAGCAGTTCATTTTGAGGAGTGATTGAAGAGCAAAGGGTTTGCTGATTCCTTGGATCAAGTAGTCAGTGTACTTCCGAACATCAGAATAATCAGACGATCTCTTTTGAACTCTTTGGATTCCAGACGATGGAATACGGGGAGTCAAGGACATTTGAATAGTATTAGAAGACATGATAAAACGAAAAATCGATGAAAGAATGAGAAAAACAGATGACCACTCACGAGGAGATATTCAAATGAGAATGAATGTCTGAGAGAGTGGGATTGAGGAGGTAGGGTTGTAAATTAGTGACTCCGTGGTAATCTAATATGGTATTGACTACCTGTCAGTTCAGACAGACATATATGACGTCTCTCTGGGAAGACCAGGATCCCAACCTCTACTCTCTAATCCTACAGTCATTCCCGTTCGAGTATCTTCTCGTGAGTGGTCGTCTGTTTTTCTTACTCTTACATCGATTTGTCGTTTTATCATGTCCTTCAATGCTCCTATTTCAATTTCTTCTATCCCATCTTCTGGAATCCAAAGAGTTCAAAAGAGATCTTCTGATTATTCTGATGTTCGGAAGTACACTGATTACTTGATTCAAGGAATCAGAAAGCCCTTTGCTCTTCAGTCACTTCTCACTATGAACTGCTCCATTCATGTCTTTGCCTCTTGTCAAACGGAAGAAGTGTTGTATCGAATGTACACTAATGTCTCTGAGCATCAAGATCTTGTTGACCGTCTCAAAGAGAAACTTGCCACCCTTCGAAAGCAAGAAACTCATCGATTGGAGAATTATGAGAAGCCAATAGACGCGGACTCAGCTCATGTCCCATTGGAAAGTGCTTCCATTCACGTGTACAAAAGGCAACAGGAAGAAAAGAACCAAATGGAGTTCAACAAGTTGTTTTCTGATGCTCTAGGGGCAACAAGAAGTACTCAATTGGAATCGAAACCGATGAGAGTTGACTATTCAAAGTACAAGATCACGAAAAGAGCAAAGAAGAACTCAACATCATCTTCATCTTCCAGCTCTTCATCATCTCCAAATGGATCGGTATTCTAATTGAATTTGTCTGTTTGATTTCTTTTTTTTAAGTAATCAATAAATCCTTTCATAATTAAAACCTTTCAACAAATTTTTTTGGACTATACGATGTTTTTCGAAAACAGAGCGAACAAGCAAAATAACATTGAGAAACTACAGTAATCCTCTCGGTGCAGTTTGGGAAGTAGAAGTGAATCCATTTGTTCCCTTTGATTCGGTCATAAAACTTTACGTTCCATCTATCTCATCAGATTTATTTCTTTATCCTTTTTTCTTTTGTGGAAAAATCCGATCACTTCTTCATTCCCTTTCTGTTTTTTTTTGTGATACGGCTATCAATTGTTTTCCGATTTTTCCGGGAAAAACCATCATTTGAAAATTTTGATTTGATATCTTCTATCAGTTTCTAGCAGATTTTTTCTTCAAACTGTGAATTTTGCGTCCTTAAATCAGCAACAGTACTGTAGTTTTTAATTTCCACTCGAGACCCGAGCTATTGCTCAGAATAAAGGAAAATGCCGCGGCGCCAAACAATTCGAATCTGTTCGAGAGCATTTTCATTTCGTTTTTCCTTCATTCAGTTCTTTTCTTTTTTCTTTTTCCTATCATCGTTCCTTCAGGTTCAAAGATGTCTAATGCATACATCATTTACACCGACGGATCAACTGTGAACAATGGAAGAGCAGGCGCGAGAGGTGGCTATGGAGTTGTCTTTGTATCCGGTAATTCTATTTTTAATACTATTTTGAAGAATAAAAATGTATTCAGAAAGATACCGCGACACCTCCGGCTATTTCACGTATGGAAATCAAACCAACAATAGATACGAGTTGGAGGCAATCAAAATAGCCACTGAAGTCGCTCTAGACGTGCACAGTCATCATATCCTCATCAGAACTGACTCGGAATACTCGAAGAAATCGATCACTACTTGGTTGAAAACTTGGAAACAGAATGGCTTCATCACTGCTAATGGAGAACCAGTCCAAAACCGGCAGCTCATTGTGGAAATCGATGACAACATCAGACATATTCGTGCCCAGGGAAAAGTGAGAATTTATTCTAAAATATCATTTGCATGAACAATTTCTATTCAGATAATCCAGATCGAGCACGTGAGAGGACATAGTTTCGACTACTTCAACAACGAAGCCGATCGTCTCGCCAGAATTGCTGCTAACAACAACACCGTTCACGAGCAACGTTTTGTTGGTAACGTCCCATCTGTCCCAGGTCCTCTTGCTTTCTATTATCACTAGCTTCCTCGTTACCAAGTTCCCATGTATATTATTCAATCCTTTCTGTTGCCCCAAAATTCTTCCCGATTTCCTGTAGAAATCCCGGCGACTTCTTCTCCATTTTTTATATATTGTTATGTTTTATTAAGCCATCAGACCTCAGCCTTTTTTGATAATAAAGAAGATGAAACAAGTGTTTTCTTATATTAACAACAAATTTCTAAAAATCTAAAAAACAAAACAAAAAACTAATTATCTTTTTTCTTATTACTACCCTCACTCATTTTCTTCATCATTTCTGGATCTTCAACAATTTTGCCAATATCTTTGAGAGACACTTGCTGAGATCCCCTTTTGGCTGCTTTCGGCATATTTGGACCAGGTTTCCAGCCAATAAATGAGACGATTTTGAAGGTCGCTGGATACTTTCCGTCTTTCGAATACATTGTCTGATAAATAGCCTCTGCAGCCATAAGAACATCTCTTCGAATCGTATGATTCCTTCGATATGTACAATGTGATTCAGCCATTAATTGTAGATCATACATCAATGAGAACATATTCGGATATCCAACTTCAATTTCATCAGAATCCAATGTAATCATATCGAATCCAGCCGAAGACAGTAGACCACCGATATCTTGAGAACGAACAAATGGAGAAACGTGTGAAGAAACTCCACCGAGACGTTCCAATTCAGCTAGTTGTAACGAGCATCGGAGCTCATAAAGAGTGTCTTCAGCAAGCATGGATCCAATGAATGGGCAATCTGGTTTCAATATATCATGGCACTTTTTCATCCATTGAGGCAGTTGATTAATCCAATGAGCAGACATTGAAGTCAGAAGAAGATCGAATTGATTCTCATTGAATCCATCAAGAGTCTCTTCGTCTACAGTACGACGCTCTACTTCCACTTCTGAATCGTCACACGTGGCACTGGATTGGACCATTCCACCGCTGACATCCACCTGAATACATATTTTCCACGAACACATCTAGAATTTAGGTTACCTGAATAATCTTCCCAACATTTTCCTTGATTAAATGTGGTGTAATATGTCCAACTCCACAGCCAATATCCAAAACTAAAGGGTTGAATTTTGTAAGATCGAATACTTTATCAGCAACTCTCCATCCGATTTCTTCTTTCAAATATTGAGCTGCTTTAAAATCTGGTTGCCGAACTGCCCAATCCCGTTGTTTCCGTTTCATTTCTCGATCGAAAACCTGTGAATTTCCAATTCTTTCTTCAGAAAAAATGAGATTAAACTAACCGCATTGAGACTCGGAGCATTCTGGGAAGTGCTCGCCGAATCCATATTGCAACTGGAGACCCAACGAAAGAATTGAAAGCCACGTGGCTTTCGAAGAATCATTCTGAACTGTTTCATATAGTCTATTTATATCAATATGACATATTCAGATCAACTTCAGAAATATTTCATGATACAGTAACTTCGAAAAGGTTTTGAAATTAAAAAATCGAAAAGCTGTCATTCAATGAATAATAATTTATCAATTTAAAGGCACAATCAAATTTAAAAGACACAATAAATAAATAACCAATAAATATTTACATTTTCACAGATTCTTTCTTCACAATAACAACAAAAACCCTGAATGTTTGACCGTAGTTTCAACAAGAATAAATAGAAAAGTACATGAAAATTTAAAAATGAATAGAACCATTTGGAACGATTCTTTCTTCTTCCTCGTCAGAATGAGATATCGGAGTTCGATGTCTGATTCCATTCGATTTCTCAAATATCTTTTGAGTTGTTTCTTGACTTGCAACTCCAACATCTTCTACATCTGATCCTTCTGATGCTTGTTCATCTTCAACAGAAACTTCTGTTTCTTCTTCATTAGCGATATCATCATCTTCACTCTCAGTATGTCCGACGTCTTCAGGATCATCAATTGTATTTTCATTCTCTTTTTTGAGATCAGATTGAAGTTGTAAAGCTTGTGTGTAAAGTGATTTCAATCGATCGGACAATTTCATTTCGTCTTTCTTTTTCATTGGAGACAGACCGGATATTTGAAGTTGACCGTCGTAAGTGTACTGTAATTTTAATTATTCTCTTCTTGTCTTCCATCTGCTATAAAGTACAATCGGCAGTAATGCTCATTTATCTTACATGCAGAGTTGCTTGTGTGCAAAAAATGCAGCATTGCTATCCAGTACTTTTCATGTCAACCAAAATAGTTCTTCGCTGCATTTTTTGTTTCCCACATAACAACAATTTATTAACGATCACAAAACAACAAGAACCACCCAGTAATAAATTAACTGTTAACCCTCACATAGACTTCATGTGCATCTTTCAATGAACCCTTCTGTTCATCGTAATAGTCTGAGAACTCTTCCTCCAGTCGTTTCGCTTTCCGCTCTTCTGTTTCCACTAAAATAGGGAATTTCTCTTTTAGTGTCTTTTCATCCAAAACCATTTCTTCTTCTTCTGGTTCTTCGGGCTCTTCTCCTTCATCATATATTTTGAATGGTGGTAATCTTGGAATAATCGCTGTATGCGCATCTAAACAATCATCCAGCTTTTCCTGTGTACCTCCAACTTTATTGATTAATTCTGTCTCATCTTTTTCTGTTGGTAGTTCTAATCTTGTAGATATCAAATGCCAGAATATGATGACGTGGCAAACATGAAGAAGTCCGGAAGACCACCACGTAGATGGATACACATTCCAACAGAGTTCAATTGCCAAAAGAACTGGAACTTTCCAGAAGAACTGCCTCCATGGAATATCAGAAATAGTGCTGATATTCGGGTAGTTATAGAATAAAAGGAATGGTAATTGATGGAAATACCAACTGTAAAACTGGTAATGAAGGGATCGAGAGAAAGCGATTCCGATGAAATTGGCAGTACAGAAGGCGTAATAAGTGTCAGCGGAACCTGTATTCGTGATGATTCCGTTCTTGATTCGAATGTACATAGTGGAAGGAAGACCGTTTATCTTTCTGAAAACAAATAAATTAATTTGAGAGCTTAACAAATCGCGTTTTTCTGATTTTGACCTTTTTTGCAGTTTTCGGAAAAATTGAAGAACCATTTAATCGAAGCCTTACTAATAAAAAGTAACTTCTCAATCCAAATTCGGTTTGAAATCAGAAAATAAATACTAAACAAAGCGGATTATTCCGTTACTCACCTGAACCACATGAACCATGCAAATAGACCCAACACCGTTATATGCCCAACAAGAAGTGCAATATGGAAACGTTTGTCAAGGAAGAGCTAAAACATTTTGTTAGAGAGAGTGCCATTTATTAGAGGTGATGCCACATACTTCTTCTGGAAGAAACCGCCAATTAACTGTCCATTTGAACATGAAAACTCTTCCCAAATCGAAAGATCTTTGGACGTAAGACTTCCAATCGTATAATAGAAATGGGCTTCCAATATATAATTGAATCACTCTGAAAATTGAATTTTTAATAAATTTTTGATTCAGAAAAGAATAAAACTTACCCACAAAGAGCTAAATAACCTAATGTATGCATGTAACTATTATTGAGAATGAGAGTGAAAAACATTGCTGGAGCAAAGAGTAAAACATTCATTTTGATGGATACAGCAACACTGAAATATTTCTAATTTGAACGTTTTTCCTGCTAGAAAATTCACCTATAAAATATACATCCAACGAGCCATTTCTCATTCAAAAACCTATCCATTGCTACGTAGAAAAGCATCATTGCGAGTGGATCATTGAAGAGTCGTAGCATGAAAATTGAATGAATACGGTATCCAGTGACAGTGACCAAAAGTAAGACGATCGGAGGGACTCGCATAGTTTTTTGAAGAATTCGAAAAACCATGAAGAGGTTGAACAAGTAGAAACATTGAAATATGTGCTGAGCCAGTCGAATATTCCGGCCAGAACTGGTTAGGAAATGAAGTATTCGGTAGGCGAAAATGTGACCGGCTGGGTATCTGGAGATGATTATTTTTGAAATGTATGTTCCGTTCTCAATATGAAACATACACAACGGGACCAGTATCCCCTCCAATTTGTGTATAATTCAAAATTCCCTTTTTCGAATAACATTCTACTTGCTGCATATAAGTACTCCAATCGATTTCAGTATCTGAAAACGTTTATTTCTTTTCGAATTCCTCGTTTCCTAGTTTTGCTTACAATTAACTTTTATAATTACAAGATGCGAAAGAACTGCTTCTACTATCATCAAAATCGCTGCTACAGCTGTAAACCAGACCTCACTGATTGAAAAGAGGCCGAGCACAATGCGAGAGACCAGCTCCCGCATTTTTCTGAAAGTCGTTGAATTTTTAAAATTACTGTTTTTTTAGAGAAAACCTCAAAAAATACTGTTGCAGCTAGACTAACTGTACGATTTCATTACATTCGTCGTGGTTAGTAAAACAGTTTATAAAAAGAAAAAAACAATAATTATTGCAAAAAATAATTTAACGACGATAACGATACTTCTTGAACATGAACCATAGCTGGAATACTCCATTCTGGAACTGACACTTGTATCCGTTTTTGTGAAGAGTTTCCCATTCTCGATTCACAACCTTGAAGGCTATATCTTCATATGGTGGACCTGATTTGAAACGAATCACAGCGAAGTCACGATCTTCACATGGAGTCACTGTGAAAGTTGGAGTTTTTGTGACGTCGAGGAGATCAGGATAGAAAATCTGAATACAAAACAATGAGCAAACATCCATAGAATCTTGATAACTCACATTAAATTTGTATCCTTGCACTATCTTTGGTGGCGGATTATCCTGATCGTAGTGAGTCTGATTGTACTTGTTCCAGTCGAAACCAGTTTGTACACGATTCAAATACGTCGGTTTACGTGGACGATACTTATCAGACCACAAATGTTTCTGGGTCTCAAGTTGCTCTTCCACAGAGAACATGGATTCATCTCCCTCCATTCCTTGACGAGCGATCGCCAACATTCGAGAATCTGGAGCAGCTGAAGTAGATGAAGATCCAGCAGCAGAAGAGGATGATGGAAGGATTCCACGATTATTATTCCGTTTCTCCATCAAATTCTCAACATCAGCTTGAGCATCAATAATCTCAATTCCAGGCATTGTATCATCAAAACTATTATATGGAGGACTGTAACATCCGATTCGATAAAGCTCTAAAGTGGCTTCTTCCAATTGATCGTCAGTTAATGCTCTCCATTTCCTTTCTCTCTCTTGTTCATCTAATTCTGGATCGTCGAGAGTTTGAACATCAATCTTCCTTCTGACCTTTTTCGATAACTTCTCACCATCTTCATCATCCTCTTCCTCTTCTTCTTCCTCCACCTCCTCCTTTTTCTCTATTTTCACTGGTTCTGGTTCTTGGTGTCCATTTCGATCAGTTTCAGATTGAATCTCTTTTTTCTGTTCTTCTTTGATAATAGCCAGCTGTAGGCGTAGTACAGTTTGATGATGTTGATTGTTTCTTTTTCGAGCAATGAACACTTTCAGCCTATCGAGTACGGTCTCCCAGAAACCTTTATTTCCTGGGTTTTTCAGAAGCTTCCTTTCCAGGTCGTTCTCCATATCCAATAGCTTGTCAATCGATTTCTCCTGAAAAACATTTTTATTTTGACGTTTTTTTAAACTTCAATAAATATTTACGTGAACTCCTTCACTCTACATAATCGTGGCAAAGTGGACGTATAAAACCAGAATAACATCAAGAATCGTCAGTTTAGTTCTCTGTTTCATAAGTGAAAAGGTGAAGAATATGGAGACATTGGATTGTCATGATGAGATCATCGATGAACAAGAAGCTATTGGACCAGCTCTCCCTCCACCGAGAGCTCAAAAATCGGATTTCTTCGACGAGAACAACATCGAGTATGAAGTTGTCAATGGAATTCCATGCTATCAACCAGATCATGTAATTAACGGGCATGTGAAGGTTAGTTAAAGGAGGGCGGAACTCAAAAAAATAATTTCTCTGAAAATTTGGCAGTAGATACCTCTGGTGGGTTTGAACCTAGGGTTCATCTGGCTGAACACCAAAAGCGTTACCGGCTGCGCTATGCGGCCCGGAAAGCGAGCCGACTCTGATTGCCTATAACCGCCGAGGCCTTTTTTAGTCTCAATACGAGTCTCAATAGAACGAGAGTTCCCACCTCCTTTAATGTCGGTATTCAGATCAAAAACATAACAATTCAGATATTCGAACGAATTGGCTATGACGACAAAGTTGGTGCCACTTATTTGGGTCTTGGGCCTGATGAAAAGGAACTTGTCGTCCGTGTTTCTCCAATCGATTCTGTGACTCATGTTGTTCGTGCTGAAGCCGCGTTTTTGTGCAAAGTGGAGACAGAACTCAATGATTGGCGTCATTTCTCTCAGGTTCATAAAATCTTTATGACTGATGACGCCTTCCATTTGACACTATTCTATCGTGGAGGACCCACTTTGGAACAATGCTTTGAACTTCGCAACAAGTTCACCTATGGAACTGCCGGTCGATTGGCTAATGATATTCTCAATGTGAGTTTTGTTGAATTTTATATGAAATGGAACTATTTTTTAAAGATTATCCGATGTGCTCATAAACATGGTTACATTCTCCGTAACGTCAATCTTGACTGTTTCCATTACGATGCTGCCAGTCGTCACCTCTTCATGGCTGATATTTCATCTATTGTGAAAAATGTCACTGAAGAAAATGGTTTGCCAATAGCCACCTATGTTGGAAGTCTTGATTATGCCCCTCTCATTCATCACTATGGAGGGAAAATCGGTGCTCGTCACGATCTCGAATCGTGGTTCTACCTTATGATGCATTTGATTCTTGGAGAATTGCCATGGGGATCAATGAGTCGTGAAGATGTAGTTCAATGCAAAACGGAGTTTATCAAGAGCAAACTTTTCATTGAATTGCCAGAAGTTTTTCTCAAAATCGCTGAAATTGTTTTCGCGGAAAATGTGTCGGTGTCCGAGGACGAATACACTAAATTGTCCGAATACACTGAGGAAGTCTACAAGGATATCGGAGGAATCACTGACTACGAGGAGAATATGGATTTCGAGCGTGAGCCAACTCCGGATGAGATCCCACGCCTCGTGATGTGTCGTGATGATGTTATTCCGGAAGAAGAGGAGCCAGAAGAAGAGGAAGAAGAGAACAACGAAACGGATTAATAGAACCAAGTTATGAGCATTTCAACGCAATAATCAAAAATTATTTCAAACTTTTACCTTGAACATGTCCTGAATTTCTTTTTCTACACCAGAATGTACGTCTCTGGTTTTTTGAGAACTTTTCTTTTGTATTTCATCCTCAGCGATTCTCGTGATATCCATCCAGAATGTCTCATTTTTGACCCATCCGTCAAGATCTCGATACGTTTTGATATCTTCCACAAGATCCTCATAATCTTCTACAGATGAACACGTGGATTTCATGTATTCCACTGGATTCGATAACTCAAAATCAGGAATAGTGGCATTGTATGGGTTCTGCTCAGCGAATCGAATATACCGAGTGAGCAAATCAATTGCTTTTGCTCTTCCCTGATCAATACGAATTCGGGTTCTCTCTTTGACTTGATCTAATTGAAATTCTCGTTCTTTTGAATCTGACATTTGTCCTGCGCGTAAATCAGCATCTCGTTTCATCATCTCCATATCTTCCTTCACTGCAGCACGAGTGTCACGTATCCGTTTGAACTCTGCAGCTTCAGTGAGATTCTTACGGATTCTTTGTCCAGTCCTGAAAGTTTATTTTTCAAATTGCGAGAATAAATAAACTCTTACTAACTCTCGTGTGATTTCGTCCTGACTGAGTCCACTTTTTCCTTCTTTCTCCAACTTTTTACCCCAGACGAACGTTTGTGTGAGCTTTGTATCGTTGAATGGGTTGTTTAAATTGGTGTAATTCAGTTCTGACGGAATTAAAGTGTCCTCTAATTCAGCTGCTTTTCTATTCGCATCTTTCTTCATTTTCTTCGCCATTCGACGTGCTTTCTTTTCTTCTGGTGTCTCATTCGCCTTCATTTCTTCCTTTGCTCGTTGCTTCTCCATTTTCTTTTGAAGTCTCTCTTCGGCGAGCCGTTTCTAAAAAAGATTAATTCTGGAGATAATGATGAATAATTCTAAAAAATGCAACAAATAAAAAATTGAAATTCTGACTTACATCCAACTGTTTCTCTCGTTCATATTCCGAATCCTCTGATGAAGAAGATCTGTGTCGTTTTCTGAAACGTTAACACTAAGGTTTGACTTTTTTGAGAAACCGAGACTTACCGATTTTTCTTATCTTTTTTGTGCTTTGATTCATGATCCTTTCCCATTTTTGTTCAACAAATATACTGAAAAAACAATATAAAGCAATCTCCTTTCGAAAAAATAAAAAATAAGGTGTCGTCAGTTACGGCGAAGAGTACGCAGGCACACCGACGGTAAAATGCAGACACAATAGAAATCTCAGCAAAATGAAACGGACGAACGGCGGAGAAAGAGGCGTTTTGAGGGAACGGCGGAGGAACGCTGTTTCTACACAGGCGAATCGTCTCGAGACCACCGAGCGAGTGAACCGTAGAAACGGCGGACGAACGGCGATTCTACGCCGGAATGAGAAACAGTTTTCGCCAAAGTTTTTTTTTTCATTTTTTTTATTTTAAAGTTTTATATTTTAAATCGACAAAACACGAATTTCGCTTCTGAAATTCGAGAATAAATTAAATACGAAATAGAAGAATCAGTGAGAAACACCGCCACTTTCATGTATTCGGGTTCATGGTCCTCAAAAAATGGCAGTGACTTTTGTAAGTTCTGCATTACCAACCCAACTCATTCCATGAACATAATAATTCCAGAAATGACTTGACAAAGTCTGTGCTCCAGACTACTAAGCACTAGGTTCAAGGAGCGCAATAAGAAACGTGAGGCTTCGATCCGGAAGCAAAGGATAAGGTAATAAAAACAAACTCGATTTTAAACACATTTTCAAATTTATTACTGTTTCAGTAGCCCAAAAAAACAACGAAAGGTCTTCTTGACTTCTAGCCGAGGACGTCATCCAATCCGAGCAACAAATCATCGAAAAATCGGACAAAGTGTGTCATTTCGAATAGGATAATAAGTTAAATTTTCTTGTATTTTTGTCTTTTTTCTTTACCCCTTTGTATTCATAATAATTTTTAAATAAATTAACGTGTTATTTATACTAATCGTGTCCTTTTTTGATTGATTTCGCGAAAAAATGATGCAGGGAGCAAAAGCAAACTAAAACCCAAAAGAAAAACAGAAACAAACTAAGCGCGCTCTATCGCACTTTTCGGACAAACGGCGGAGGACTCGCGGAGAAACGGTGGTGCAAGTTAGTTCCTCCGAATTTCCTCCGGCGTTTGTCCGCGCTTTCTCCGCCGTTCGTCCGTTTCACTTCGCTGAGATTTTGCCAAATTGCACTGATCAGTTGCTGGATTCACTAAGATTGTGAAGAAAAGAAGATGAAGAAGATGAAGAAAAAAAAACTTGAAAAATCATATGTAATAAAAATAACGAATTAGCTGTTGAAACAGTTCGAATTAAATTCTATCACGAAATTAATTATGCTGTCTTGTATTTTGGATTTTGCTCCAGAATTCTGCAGAACTTTGTGATCCTGCATCATAGAAACTGTCTAGAATCGAGGCTCGGACTTCTCTTTAACTCAAAAAAGGATGGTTGCACAATGTTCGACACTTCTGGAAAATAGCCAGCATCAAGTATCTGTTCCTTCAATCGCAATGTCTTCAAATTGTTGCTGAGTGATTATTTTTTCCATTTCTTTTCAGATTTCCAGGTTCCCACGCTGGCTAGACAAGAAGAAGATGAACAAATCACAATTGGCAAATACCTAGGTTATCCAAACTCAAACACGCCCTCATAAACTTTCATCTCTTTTTCCCACCCCCGAGCTCTTCTCCTCCGGTAGAAATCATTTTTGTTTGCTTGATTATGATGACACCACTAATCGGAAGAGTGTACAATGTTAGTTAATCCATCAAACATTTCAACAAAAATCAATTCGACAAGTTTCCATTTCTCTTCTAATAAAACATACAAATCGGTTATTTGACTCCTCTTTGTCTCAAGTGGATATCCACATTTCACACCTCCAAATAGCCATACTGTTGCATTTATTGAAGAGAAATAACAACGAAAATGACCCTTTTATTATATTTAAAACTATTCGCTATATATTCATGTTTTCTATTAAAACTAGTGTATTCCAGTGATGACGAGTATCGACTTTTAAAAGATTTACGGGAAGGGTAAGATCTACCGTAACCCGGATGAATCAATAATCCAAATTTCTCAGATATGACCCAATGGAACGTCCAGTTTCTGACCATAATAAACCGGTGAATGTTCAGTTTCGATTAATTCTTCAACAATTAGTAGATGTTGATGAAAAGAATCAAGTGATAACACTGGTAGTATGGACACAATATAAATGGAGTGACTATAAAATGAAGTGGTCTCCTGAGGAATATGGGAACATAACAGCTCTTCAAATACCGTATGGAACACTTTGGAAGCCAGATATCCTTTTATTTAATAGTGCAAATGAACATTTCGATTCAAGTTTTCCTGTGAATATGGTGGTGTCAAGTGATGGAAGTGTGCTTTTTGCACCCCCTGGTATGTCTGATTGAGCATTGAACTTATATTTCTAAAAATCAATAGTTTCCAGGAATCATGCAATTCTCATGCTCTCTTTCTATGACGTGGTTTCCGTATGATGAACAAGTGTGCTATTTGAAAGTGAGTTAGTGCAAATTATCAAAAATTAAACTCTAAATCTTCTTTAATCAGTTTTCAAATTAATTTCAGTTCGGATCATGGACATACGGCAAGAAACTTGATCTCCAAATTGATGACGTAGACCTTCCAGATGGACATAAAATGGATTTACAGTACTATGTTCCAAACGGAGAATTCGATCTTTTATCAACTCCAGCATTCCGAAAATCAACGGAATTTCAAGGAGAAATTTACGTAGAACTCTATTTTCACATGCATTTAAAACGGAGAACAATGTATTATGGATTGAATTGGATTGTCCCATCAATCCTTATTTCATTGAGTAACATCCTGGGATTCACGATGCCTGTGGAGTGTGGAGAAAAGGTTACTTTACGTGAGTTTTGAATGATTAGAGATTTGTGAAATCAAAGGAATTCAGAGATCACAAACTTCCTATCAGTAATGGTGTTCCTTGGAATGGTGTCTGAAGTGGCCCCGCCCACTTCTGAATCTATTCCAATAATTGCTGCATTCTTCTCTCTTTCAATTGTAATTTTGGGTCTCTCGATTTGTGCTTCTCTCATCACTGTCAGTATATTTTATCGGCATCCGAAGACACATAAAATGGGAGACTTGGTAATAGGATTAAGAAAAACTGAGTAACATTTCCACATTGTTTTCAGACTCACTACATATTTCTCGAATGGCTTCCCTGGTTTCTGTTAATGAATCGTCCTGGACATACATTTCGAAAACCAAAAAGAGAAAAAAAGAAAGAAGAGGAAGATGAAGAATCTGGAAGAGATGAATCAGTGGAACTTCTGAATGAAAAGAAGAATCCACGACCACGTCTTCTAGTGAATAGTCAAATTGTAATGGATACAACGATACCGTATTTAGAAGAGATTATTGGTTATTTGAAGGTTTTTAAGGTTCGTTTGACATGTTCTTTTCATTATTTCATCACATAAAAGTCTTCCAGGCGAAGCTAGACGACGACGAAGAGGAAGAAGACGAAATTCTAAATTGGAGATATATGGCAATGGTTATCGATCGATTATCATTGTTCTTGTTCACTGGTCTCATTGTTGGAACAACTTTAATCATTTTTGCTGCTTGTCCTAACCTGTTCAACGAGTATCCGATTATTGAAGAAGATGTGATCACTTGAAAGAACTAGTCATTAATTTATCATTGCGGACAGCTATCATAATTATTTTACAAAAGAAAAGAAAATGCGAGAATAGTGATTTCAATCAATAATTATTTTTCAGTGAATTTGAATTAAGAAGAAGAAATAAGATTTTCTGGGAATCTCCATATCCATACAGCATCAATTAGCGAGACTCCATCTGTTTTTTCATCAGTTCTAAATTGATGAAGATGTCTCCTCCGATTCATCGTCTTCTGTCGCTCAACCCGATCAATTGGAACTAGTAATGGAAGAACATCGATTGATAAATCCCGTTTCGAATACCGCCCGTTCAGTGCTTCATACGCAGTTTGAAGCGCTCCCAAAGGTTCAGATTGCCTTGCTGCCAGTGATCGACGTTCCGAATCCCAACTACGTTCTATTCCTGGATAGAGCGGATTAATGAATCCGTCTGGAAGTATTTCTGAATACAAATCCATC
Organism: Caenorhabditis brenneri; assembly: GCA_000143925.2. NCBI lineage: Eukaryota > Metazoa > Nematoda > Chromadorea > Rhabditida > Rhabditidae > Caenorhabditis > Caenorhabditis brenneri. The sequence continues at coordinate 76,277 of GL379822.1, read as the reverse complement.
AAATGCTCTAATCGTTCGTTCTCATCATCATTCCGTAGTGAATTCCTTGGTTTTTCCCACTCCACTCCAAATCCATTGGGAACAAGATGTCTAGATGACAGTGGAAATGGTTTTTTGTGGGCAAGTGAGAAGAAATGAGCTTGATGAAGAAGAGCTCGCAGATCATGGTTAACGGATTCGGATAGCTGACGGATAGCTGGGTCGGTTATGGAAACTTCTCGACAGGAGTTCACCACTTTCTGAAATAATAAATTTCGAAAGCTATACAAGAAAGATATGTGTTGTTACCTGTACATATTTCTGAACTTTTTTCTCATTCCGTCCCATTCGTATTTCCAAATAACTTCGCTTCAATTCCAACCGTGGCCAATCGTTTTCACGAGTAAAAACCACGGGAACTGCCGAATCATTGATCACTTCTAGAAGACCATTCACTCCATTACGATCCAAAGTATCGAAAAAGACATCGACATGTTCGAAAACTACCAAACTTTGAACAAACTCTTTGGGTTTCTCTTCTTTCGATACGAATGTCGTTTGACTGACAGTTTTGAAGAATGCACTAAGAACTTGAGATGGTTGTTGATCTACTCGATGAGATCGTAAAGCTTCAAAAAGCTGTCTCTTGATTTCGGCACCAGATCGATCTGTCTCAGGACCCACCCAAATTATTCGCATGTTTTCTTCTTTCGCCAAAGCTTTCACCTAAACAAAATGAAGTCAAAATACTCTAAATATCATTTTCAGACCTACCAATGCAGTCTTTCCAACTCCCGTCGGTCCAATCAACACTAATGGATTTTCCAGATCTTGGTTTCCCATTTCATAGTCATCACTACTATCATCATCTTCACTTTCATCTCCATTTCTCTTCTTTTTGCTCTTTTTTGGTCCTTTCTTCCGTTTATCATTCTTTTTTTGGAACTCTTTTTCCCTGTCTTTTCTCACTCGTTTCTTCCATTCCCTCAACCATCTTTGTATCACTTCCTTTTCGTCTGCTCCTTCTACTAAATCTTCCATTCTTGATGGAAACAGATTCGTTGCATAACTACCCTCAGGAACTTCAAGTTTTTTGATTCGAGCATTTTCTTTCTTCATCATTAAAACATTTGTATCGACCGTATCGTCGATTTCTTTAAGATTCCAATCAATATCTCCAATATTCAGAATATTTTCATCGAAAGTTCTTGCATTAAAAATGGGATTATCACAGGAGTTCGTTCCTTCAAATATACTCTTTTGAGTAGGCATTTTGAGAATAAATTCATAAGTTTCTGGATGTCGATCACCCCAATGTTCTTGTCGTTTCACTCCTGTGGACTTCTGGGGACATTTGAAAAGTTCTCTCGGTTTTGGAGGAGGAGCTATTGGACTATCGGAGATGGTTATTGGAGAATCGGATGAGGAATCGGGTTTCGGTTTTGGTGAGAAAAGAGAGAAGAGTTTAGACGATGACTGGGTTGTTGACGGTGTTGTTGAACTTTGAGGATTGGAAGTAGACGCCTGGAAAATAATAATATTATCAGTTGAAAGTCAAGCTTTAAAATAATTTTTGACGCATCAAAATTCAATTATAAATTATTTTATCCGAAGCCATTTTTACGTGATCGATCCACGAATCTCTATGGGTTTCTGGAACAAAGATCTGGGGCACTGATAAGAATACCGTATATAAGAAGGATGAATCAGTAGAAATCTTCATAGAGTTCCTCAAAACTCCTTCAACAAATCGCCATGGCTCAATCCGTCCCACCAGGAGACATCCAGACCCAACCCAACGCCAAGATCGTCTTCAACGCCCCATACGACGACAAGCACACCTACCACATCAAGGTGATCAACTCTTCGGCTCGTCGTATTGGTTATGGCATCAAGACCACCAACATGAAGCGTCTCGGAGTTGACCCACCATGCGGAGTTCTCGACCCAAAGGAGGCTGTCCTTCTCGCCGTCTCTTGCGATGCTTTCGCCTACGGACAAGAGGTAATATCACTTATTTTGTCGAGTAGATGTAAACTGTTTGTTTTTTAGGACACCAACAACGATCGTATCACCGTTGAGTGGACCAACACCCCAGACGGTGCTGCTAAGCAATTCCGTCGTGAGTGGTTCCAGGGAGACGGTATGGTTCGTCGTAAGAACCTTCCAATCGAGTACAACCCATAAAGGAATGAACTGAATTGTTCTGTTCATGAAAAAAGCAAGAATAAATGCATTTCATTTTGAATTTGAATGTTCAGTGATCATTACCTCGCTTTCTTTGATTTCCAAAACTTTCTTCGGTTGCGCAGGTGATCGAATGAAAATTGAGGCAATATTTCCAGGCTTCGGAGAGCTCGGAACGAATTCCTTGGTCGTAATTTTCTCCTTCGATTGGGACGAAGCAGATAAAGATGAAGACGAAGAACTTGACGCCACTAGAGTAGTTTCAGTGACAACCTCTGCTTCTGGAACTTTTTCTGAAGATGTTGAGGGTTTGGAAGTTTCCAGAACAATGATATCTTCGGAACTTTCAAGGGTGTCAGCCACTCCAAAGTATGCAGACGATCGACGAGTTCTCTTTCTTATCTTTTCCTTGTCCTCTGGCTTTTTAGGCTTTTCGAGTTTCTCATGTTTCTCCGGCTTATCAGTTTTCTCAGATGTTTTCTCCTGCTTCTTACTTTTCTTCTCTTCTACCACTGCTTTTGTCTTCTCTTCCACCTTTTTTGGAGCGAAAAATGGATGAATCGTTTTTGGTTTTTCAGTCTCTTTCTTCTTTTCGTCGACTACAACATCATCATCTTTTCTAATAAATCCAGATTTTCGACGACTTCTTTTTGCATTCGGTTCATGTGGAGCTTCTTCCTGTACGAGTCCTCTCTTTTTCTGACTAGTTTCCTCTCGTTCCTGAAGTACGACGTCTGATTCTTTTGTTGGTTCGATGACATCTTGCTTGTTGAGACGAACAGATCTACGAGATCTCCGCGGTGGCCCAGAAGTCTAAAATTGAAAATTTAAGCAATTTAAATAAGTTATTTATATTATTTCCATACAGTTTCATTGGATTCTTCAAACACAGCGTCTTCGAACCGCGGTTTTTCAATTTTCGCTGGTGATTTCATTGGGGAGGCTGCACCCAAAATCAATGACTTTCTTCTATATGATCTTTTCTTTTTTTCAACTATTTTTGGCTCAGAATCAACATCCGATGTTGAGCTTGTCCCGATAGTTTCGGGATCTTCCATCGTTGCGATATCGGCTTCAGATGGAGAAAAAGAAGACGTGGTTGGGGCGACGAATGATTCACCATCTCCGAATACCATTGAAGCGTTGAACTGGACAACACCTTCTTCGCGGAGCTCAAGAAGCTGGAATTATCAATTTTTGCAAAAAAAAAAAAAATGCAAGAGAAAAATGTAACTGCGCTCTGCAGACTAGTCGAAATTTCCCTTAAAAGTCTATATCGATTCTCTTAAAAATAATACCTGCGCCTGTGATTTCGGTGTCAATTGCAATTCAACGGTGCTGAGACGTTCACGATTGGGATTTGACACTTTATCGGCCTCATCATCTGAATGTGGCAATTCCAGCTTATTTGGATTCTGAAAATGCTTCAATTTCAGAGACTTCTCACCCCAATAGCATTCTCTTACATAACCAGGACGAGGAGTTATCACTCGTATCGAGCATATATTGTGGAATTTCAGTTTTGATCGCTGCTTGCTCATCGGCGTTTTCATATGAATGTAACCTCCACTTTTTCGATATTTTCCGATTATTTTATCCGCCGTTTTTTTGGTGAGTGACTTCGATGCTGGAACTGAATTACTTCTTGAAGATTTCAAGCATGACTTGATAGCAACGCGTTCTCCAAGATCAAACTGAAACTTAAAGAATAACACAGTTTTCTCAGGTCAAGAATCCTACCGAGTATCTAATAGGTTGTGGAAGAACAGGACGAACGGGACGAGCAACTTGTTCTGGTTGTATTTTTATTTGAACAGATCTTCTAGGTCGAACAGGTCTTTCGATGGGACTCATCGTACTTTCTGTTCCGGGAGCGATAAATGTGTTCAATATCATGACACCCAATGAGGAACGACGACGAGGAGGAGCTCTAAAAAAATAGCTGTTTTAATCTCATAACTACAAATTCGTTTCACCTTATTTTTTTGACAACTTCTGGCTCCTTTGGCTCTTCAGGTAGTTTTTCTGGTTCAGCAGGTGGCTCTGGAGTTTTTATTTCAGTAGCTTCCTCATTTTGAATTACGACTACAGGTGCTGTTTCATCTATTGGCTTTTCTTTTTCACCTGCTTCTGGACTGCTCGCTTTCAAAGTCGTTAATTTCTCTTCTATAACCGGAATCGGAATGTATTGGATTGAACTGTTCTCATCCGTCACATTTTCCTCCATGGCTGTAAATTGATTAATTCGGCTTATGAGACTCCGAATTTAGTGGAAAATGATTCAAAAATTCGTGGAATTGGTTTTTCTCGAGTGATTGACAAACAATACATAAAATATAAGACGGAACAGCTTGAAAACGTTAACTTTTGTTGAGAAGATTTCTTTTAAAAAGCTTGTGCTACGCGCTTGTTGCGATGGAGCGCGTTTCACCTTTCTCTGCGTCTCGTTTCAAGTGTGTCTCTCGCTCATTTACGCGGGTGTTCAAAATTGGTTTATGAAAAAGTACTAAATTTTTTTCATTTTGTTCTGATTATTTGAATTTTCCGTGACATCCCAACCACGAACAGAAAACCGGAACAGAAATCCACGTGATGAATATGAAGGAAAGCGTTCAGTATCTTAGTACTGACGACAATCTATCACGATGGCAACAATTGTGGACAACGTGGAAAACGAAGTTTGCGAGCAACTCGCTGAACTTGATCTGAACAAGGATGAGATCCTGAAAAAGGCGGAACAAATCGATAAAGATATTCGAGCCGGGGTGAGTTAAAACATAACGATTTTGCGATTCTTCTGGCATGAAAAGCTACAGTATACCCATTTTGCTCACAAAACCCATTTTCTGTACAACTTCATTCCAGAAGTATGCAATAATCCCACCACTATCGGATGAAGAGCAGAAACTGTTGGATGCGGAAATCGCAAAACGTGCTCCACCTCCAGAAGGTGTTCCAGAAGCCGCCGATTTTCCACTTCATGATATTGTTCGAGAAAGAGGACTTGATCAACCGGCGGAAGGAACGGATTTAGAGTTCTATGAAGAATTGAAAACCAAAGATGCAAGAACAATTTACAAGAACATGAAAGATGTTAGATTCTGTTATGGGGATACTCAATAGATCTTTTCTTTCAGGTTCCTGATGCAATTGCTCGTAAATATCTTCCTGATTTGGCTCGTCGATTCGTGGAGTTCGAGAGACGTATCAAACGTGTCGAACGGATGCTTTGGGCTCTTCCAAGAGAGAATCAGAGTCTTGAAGATGATCGATTCGAAATTCTCACTGAACTTTTGGATAAAAGTTGTCAGGGACTCGAGATTTGGGAGGAGCATTATGTAAGTAGGGTTACTGTAGATGTAGACACACTGGGCATATTTTCAGGATCGTAAAATTCCATTGGGTCATCGTTGCGTCCTGGAAGGAGAACTCATTCATTTGATCACTTCGAAATTCGATTTGATTGATAAAATCTGCGGAGAGTTTGACAAGTTGAAGGGAAAAAGGGATGAAGTCAATGATGAACGAGATGTAAAAATGACTTTTTGTAATGGTTTTGAATCTTTTTTTATCTTCCAGATGCTTCGTTATGAAATCCGTCATTGTGATATGATCTTCACAGAAATTCATGAGAAGTTTTTGAAGTCTTACTTGGATATGGATTGGTGAAAGGTGAAAACAAAATTCGATTGAGCTGAAGACGCAATTGTTTTCCTTTTTTTCAGTGAATAAATATTTATTTTTAATTACAAGCTTCCAATTTTACATCTTTAATCTATTCAAAATCTTCCAAACATTGACAGTAATGCATTCAGAACATCAGATTTGGGTCGTTGTTGCGAAGGTCGTTTTCTAGGAAGTTCTTTTACTTCTGGCTTTTCAGTTGTTGTTGTTTCTGATTGACTTGAATTTGTGGAAAATTCTGGAAATGATCTGATCTCATAAAACAAACATTTTGATGTCTTACCAAAGTTTTCTACCGTACCATTCCGGACGGTGAAGCTAGTGTGTTTTTCTGTGTTCGATGAAGACTTCTGAAAGATTATTTAGAAAGTTTAATTATCAGAACATTAAAATCTTATAGGGTTATCTGACGAATCTGGAAATGTTCACCTTTTCAGTTCCAACACTGAAACTTCCATCCGAGTTGTTATGAATTGTGATGGATCCACCAAATAGAGGGATACGAATCTCGGCTGAAACGATTGGATTGACTTATAGAGAGATCAACAAAGGCTACTATAATTTGTCCTATATTATCCAATTTTAGCCCTACTCCCTAATTTCCAATCCCATTCTAAAATAGAACCAATTCACCTGATATTACCAGAAGCAGGGTTGAAATCAGACCGAATTTCAAGAAGTTGTTCATTTCCAGTTTCAGAATAATTCCAGCAAAAAAAAAACAAATCGATGATAGCAAAAAAGTGTGGAAAGTGTGAGAAAATATGAGAAGATGTGGGATGGAAAGGAAGGGCTTCTTCTCCGTTTCTTCTTCGTTTTTTTCTCTCCAGAGACTTCTCGAATTTGTTGTTTTTTTCCTCCTTTCCTCTATCAATTCACTTCTCTTCTTGTATCCAATCCCCTATTTTTGGTTGGGTAAAAAAAAAAGAAAAATGCAAAAATATCCGTTTTCTGCCTTCCTATTAGGGATGGTTGATCCAATTGTCCTCTGTTGTCGGCAGCTTTTGATTGACACTCACTAACGTCTTCTTTTCTGCCGTTTTTCTTCTGGAAGACAATTTGAATAGAATATTCAAAAAACACCAGAATCAGCTCAGGGAAATGAACGAAAGAGATGGGGGAAAAGAGCAATTAGTGAGTCTCTTGAGATTTATAATTAGTGAGGGAAAAGAAAGGAAAATATGAATCGTTCGGAGAAAGAGAGCATCAATGTTCAGGATTCAGAGAATTTCAGTTAGAATATGATTCAAAAGTGATGGATTAAGAGTTCAACTACCTGAAGAACAAAAAAATATTGCTTTTCTGCTAAGGAAACTGTATTACTTTTAGAACTCAGAGTTACTGATTCAGTTCGATTCCAAGTTAGATTCTTAGAAACCTAACCTTTCAGAAAAGTTATTGTGCATAAAGATTTCTAACAGATGTGTAATCCTTGTATTGATTGATTTTATCTGAATTATGAGTGGAACATTGCTGAAACGGAACACTCTGTTTTAGAAAATCAGTTTGTTTCCTCGTGTTCGTTTTCAGTTTAGAGATTTCCGGTTTTTCCACTATCAGCTGAAATCCAATATTTCAGGTTTGAAGCAACTACGGTACCATTCAAAAGTGTTAGAACATTCCTCAAACTTCATTGTTGTAGTTAACAACTTTTTTGTACAATTACTCTCTCAGCAGACAGAGCTCGTTGAATGAAGGACTCTGTAAATCGTCGATATTTCTATATAAAACAAGTGATTTTTGAGATTGTTGTTTTGAGCGAACTGTACCTGCAGAGTAAGAGGTTGTACAAAAAAAGTGTCAACTACAAAAAATGGAAATCGAGTTATGTTTTTGTTACACAGAAACTTTCAAAGTCGTAGAACAATTTCAGCTATGTTTTAAGATCCTCAATTTGTGCTCCTTCTACCACCTGTTTCACTTAGACCCGGATTGAATACAGTAACCCAATCGGTACATTCAAATGTGAACTATTCCATTAAAAAGACCCACGAGACTACCAAATCAAGCAAAAGAAACCAAAAAAGAAAAGAAAAAGTCAATGCAATTATCAGACGGCAATCAAGCAAACAAGCATTCAAGTTTTCTCGCTCTTTTCCTTCTTTTTTCTTTCTCTATTTGGTTTCTCATTTCCCTCTGAATTGCACAGAATTCTGATACTTCTTCCCCTTTTTCTCCCCTTCTTCATCATGTAACATCTTGTCATCAGTACTCAAAAATTGGATCAAGTATCACAAGAGATACAAAACACGGGGAGAGCCTCTTTTTCAGAAGAGTGTCTGATTCGATTTCTTCTCCAGAAGAAGAAGAAGAAGACGTGGTGAAGGGGAGGAGGAGAAGGAGGGCACCACTTCCGTCCGTACCCGACCAACGTGTCTTCTTCGGAGGGGCTTCTTCTACTATTTCGTTTGTCCTTGTTCTATGTGTTTGTGGTCCAAAAAGAGATAGATAGATTGAGGGATGTTGATGTTCGTGTCAGTTGAACGGATGTCTCAATTTACTACCTCATGTTAGTGGGATTCCAGAAAGGGTTGTTAGTTTTGGAGATAGTTCTCTCCCAAAGAAATGGTATTCGATAACGATGACCTACTAGTTTTCGCTGAATTGTAGGTTCTGAAAACTCTTTCTGAGGTAGTGTTCTTCTAGTTTTTACAAGCTGTTCCTGAACATCCCAAATAAGAATTTCAGAATACGAACCATAGTTCTGAACCTCGATTTCTGTTTTTTCAAAATAAATCAAATCTATAATCCCTCCTGTACATTTCCTTAGTTTCTCTCTCTAGTTTCAATTATGATCCCGGTAAAATGGATATCAAACTTCAAGTAATCTCAAGAACTCGTCGCACCACAATCCATTTTTTCCGAAAACTAGAAAATTCTCATTTGTATTTTCTTGAATAATTACTCATTCATCACGCCCTCGTCCTTCGTCAATCCATCTGGATTTTCATCATTTCCTTCACAGATCTTTCAATATTTCATGTTCTTTGTTTTGTAGTTCTCACGTACTCCTACTTCTCCGTTGACGCCAATTTCATTCGTCATGTTCAGAATAATTTAGATTGCTATTGATAGTCAACTGTTTGCAGCTTATTCAGTCATAATTGCTAGTTTTCTTTTGCCTGTAATTGGGTACTAACAAAATCCAGAATTCATTGATTCCGACTATCCAAAAAGAATCCCAAAATCCATGACACAGATTGTATGTCTGTAAAGTTAAAAAAAAAGTCTTTGTTTTCGGTTTTTTTTTTCTGAAAATTATAGTCTTCCTCTTGACTTATCCTCCCGACGTTTTTTAGAGTCAAAAGCTAGAATTTTCATTTCAAGTCTGCTCAAATCACAGGTTCTCTTTCCTGTCTTTCCTTAATCTATCACACCGAGATTCCTTATTTTCTTTGTTTTCCTCTTGCGAAGATGTGGCACGCAATGTAACACTTCAAGACTCTTTTTGAATATGGCGAAAAGAGTTGGTATTTTGTTGTTCATTAGTTGTCTGAGGTATTGTGTTCATTACTTGGTTTCGGGTGCCAATGTGGAATTTGATACCAAATATAAAATAATAATGAGGAGTTCTCGACCAATAAGTTATAACTAGCAGTTTTTCTTCTTTTTTTCTTCATTCAGTTGGTTTTGTTTCGTTCAGATGATAACAGCTTCTGACTTGTAACCAAAAAATAAAAAGGTTTTCAAATTAAAAACGTTCAATAAGTCAAATTCATAACTGAACTTTTGAAGGCGTCATTATCTGAATTTTTGTAATCGAAATCTTATGAATTCATACCTCATTGAACTAATATTCCATGATAAATCGCTGTGCTTCAGAACAATTCTTTTTGTGGAACGTGCCTCCTTCTTATCTGTCAATCCATGGACAACCGTATTCTTTTGATATATCCCATAGGTCTTGTAAACCTTTTTACAGATGAGTTCTTCTAAATTAATATCTATCACTATATAATCTCTGACAATCCCTGCAACATGATCCGATTGACTTCATCTCACCAATTACTCATATTTCTCTGTCTTATGAGAATATTTCGTAGGATAACTAGCTCCAATCCACACCTTCTCTGGGAAAAAAACATATTCCCACTAGATTATAAAGTCACACCTTCCCGTTTTCTTCTTATTCTTTCCATTTCTGACTCACTTTTCCCTTCTTCATCCGGCTCTCTTTCTCTTTTCTTCTATACTCTTTTGTCTATCATTATCACTGATTGACGTCAATTCTATTTAGTATCTCTTTCTTCTCAAGGAATAAATATCTGTTGGTTCAACTCGCTTATAGATGCACATCCTTATGAACTGCCCTTTTATTAAAGGTTTTCTAGGTCCATTTAACCTATTCAATTATTCCTTTCCTTCCTTCTTTTTGTTTTGTTTTTCTTCCAACGAAAAAGTGTACTCTTGCATAAGAAGTAAAAAAAGGAGTGGATTATGCAAATTTCTTCCTTTTTTCACGGAAAAAAACCAAGAATTTTCGAAAAAAGTCAATTCTTCTTCTTCGAGTGAAGTGTCCTTCTTCCTCCGAAGAGTAGTTTCTCTTTCTCTTTTACACTTTTTTTCAAAATCCGAGTCTCACTTTTCTTTTTCTCCAAATTCAATTTACAGCTTTTCTTAGGATTCTCACAGCTCACAGATTGAGGATGAAGTGGTTGAGACTCTGGAAATCAGTTCTTATAGTTTAGACGATTTGTCAGAAAGGATTTGAATTTGGATTTTGGTTTAGTTCAGTGTTATTTTACATCAAAATACACAGAATTCAAACTAGAATTGCTAGTATTTTGTTTTTGGAGTTGTCGGGATCAGTTTTGCTCTTAAGAATATGCAAAATAATTTGAGAACTTTTGGAAATATTATCTTTTCTTCTGCTATTTTTCCTTCTCAAGCGGTCCAAACCATTCCCAACTGTTCTAGAAATGCCAGCATTATTTTCAAGTGAATGTTTCATTTTCGGATTACCCAAATCCTTAATCAAAATTCAAAATCTTCTGAAGTACTTTTCATCCGCTTTTCATCTTCAGTCAGACACAATTTTTCAAATTTTGTTTTACTTTTTTCAAGAGCATCTCCTCTTCTAGACGTCTAACGAGAACCAGAAATCAAGTGTCTCTATTGGATACATCGAACGAATTTTCGAATTTTTTTCTTCTTTTTGTTTAAAAGAGAACGAATAGACAAAAAAGAGAAGGAAAACAAATGCCACTTTTGATGTTACGGTCCCCAAGGATTTAACAATTCTCCATTCGACATTTTGTCAATGTCTAACGTTTTGGGGGCTCCCAAACTTCAATTTTTGCGCGTCCGCTCTTTTGGTTTCTGTCGAAATCGATTTGAATTTATTCTTCTAATATTACTGTGCACACACTTTTAAACACAAATCAGTGTTTTCCAATCTTTTCCATTTCTCAAAAAAACCAAAATCTAAAATCAATTATGCATCTCGACTCTCAACAAATCTACTATTTTCTAATCGTTCCGCCAATCCATTTTCCACTAAAAAAGCTAATATTCATCGTCGTATTCCATTATTTTTGGCAATTGTGATCCCATAAAACTGGTCTCTCCTTCCCATATTTTCTCCTTCATCCATTTCTTTTTTTTTAATAGTAGCTATATAAAAAACCACCACGAGGACCACCGCTAACCCCAAAAAATGCCAATTTTCAAACGAATAAAATAAAAAAAGGAACGGCTGCTTCGACTGAGGAGAGGCGTGACATCAGAAGAAGACAAGCTAAAGTGGTTCTTCTCTGTTCTTTTTTCTCATTGAGCTCCTTCTCAAAAATTTAGAAGAGAGTGGGAAGATGGGATCGAATTACATACCACTTCACAAAAAAAAACGAATGAGACGCTGAAAAAAATTAGATGACAACAATATTTTTTCGGAGGTTTCAAATGAGAAAGATCTTGTGCTGCTAAAACTGCTCAAGCCATTTTGGTGAAGTTACAGTAATCTCTCGAATTATAGTTTTTCTTACTTTCGAATCATTTGCACCCCTCATTCTCAATGTTGATTACTTCGCATTTCACCTTCTTCCACTTAAATCATTCTTAAACTCATCATTCATCCATTTTCAGCATGTCATCACTGCTCCGTAAAATGCTCCGAACTCGACGGGTCGACGAGCAATTCCTTCGTCACTCCGAATGGGCACGTCGTCTGGGTATTCCATTGATGGTGGCGTTAGCAGGAATCAAAAGTATTTCGATGATGCTCTTCATCATTCTTCCATTCTCTTTGACTCAAGTTGCCGGTCCGAGTACTGTACTCGCTTTGATTTTCGCTTTTCTTATCATTTTCTTCACATGTAAGAGTTCAACAGGCAGTTTCAAGCTCATTATCCTATGATTTTCAGCTGCTCATCTATCAGAATTATCATGCACAATGCCGAAGAACTGTGTACAATATCATTTTGCGTATGCAGTTATTGGAGAACTCCCAGCATTCGTTATCGCATGGATCAGTTTAGTGGATTATGTGGCACAGGCGGGACTTTTCTGCAAAGCATGGGCCGATCATTTCGTGAGTTTATTCTAATTGAATAGACTATGTACAACTGTTTTCCAGAACCTTCTCTTCCGTGGACTTCCAGCCAAATCCCTAACATTTGATGTATTCTCTGAAGACTCTTCCATTCTATCTCCACAAGTGGATCTTCTTACCGTTCTATCAGCAGTCATCACTCTATGTCTTCTTCTTTGTTCACTTCGAGTCGTTGGAACCATTTGTGTCTCCTTGTTAGCTGTCACTTTACTCATTGCTGCCTCTTGTACAATGGTCGCATTCTTCCATTCGGATCCAGAGAACTGGATCAAAGCCGAATTCTTTCATTACGGATTTCGAGGGGTGAGAATTTTTTTATTTCTGGGGGAAATGTGGTAAGAGTGTTTTCAGGTTCTCTACTCTATCTGCGGTCTTTGTGCATGCTACACTGGAATTGAAAGTACATCGTGCCTTCTGGAAGAGACCAAGAATCCAAGAAAGAGAATCTCTGGAGTTTTATCATTCCTTGTGCTTGTTCTCACAACCATCTTCTTTGTATTATCAATCACATTCAGGTGAGAGCATAGCATTTGTGTTAGAGTGGAATACATATTTTCAGTCTATCCACAAATGTGACTGCATTGAGCGAAGGAATAATGATTCCTGAAGTGTTTTCTGTTATAAATATTCCGGCGGCAAAGTGAGTTCGTTTGAGTTTTCGATTTGGTTTTCTATCCTCTGTGTGAGAAAAATTGGCATAATTCAATTGAAATCATTCATCACATTTCTGAATTTTGCATGAGACACCTTCCCTGAAATTTCAAGACTTATCTTCTTATAAAAAGTTCATTAAAAACCTACAATACCACCTCAATTTGATTCCAATCACTCCGAAATTGAGAAAGCATGTTTTCTACTTGAATGCACAAAAATCTTTCCTTCAAAAAACTGAATAATAAAAATCAATCCAAAAGTTTTTTTGCATGTGTGTCGAGTTTCTATTCTCTTTTCTCCATTTCACACTTCCCACACATGTTTCTCTCTAACACACAGATCCACGACAAGGTACTGGGTTCGTCGGTTTCCGATGATTTCCACATCTGAATCTGCCACGTCATCACCCATTTCATCATCCGCATTCAGATCCTACTACGAACAGGGTTTTATTCGAATGCGGTTCGTTTATTCACTAGCTTCTTTTTTTCTTCGGTTATGCTTTTTTTAATTCGAACTAATTCTGTTTCAAACTTCCGCCTGCCATCAATCAGTTTCAGCTTCTAAATAGAGAGCAAAAATGCTTTAAAATATTATGTTCAAGTTATTTACGTGAAGTATATTTTCAGAAGTTCTGAATTTCAGATACATGTTATCAGTATGCTCCGTTTGTGCTCTTTCCGGAGGAGTTCTCGCATCGTTTCTGCCAGCAACACGTGTCATTGCAGCATTATGTCATGGTCAGTTACCCATAAAATTTGAAAAAAAAGGAAATTAATCAGATCGTTTGATACCGTATGCCCGTGACACTTCTACCAAAAGTCCTTACTTTGCTGTTCTCCTTTGTACTGTTTTAGTGGCTCTTTGCTCAATGATTCAAAAGACAATGCTCCTAAATTTTGTCATTTTCATGGCTCCTGTCAAAATAGTTATCACGGTAATTACCTGAGACTGTTCCATTCGAAACCAAAAACCTTTTCAGATTCTTCTTGTCTACATTCAACACTACTATCCAGAACAAATCGGAATTCCAGAGGAGACCTCAAGCTATAAATCAATCGGGAAGAAACGAACCCGTGTTCATATAGATGATGGTGTATCGATTGATGATTCGGTATCCTTGGTTCCACAAAGAGTCAGAAGATCAGAGGATGATGAGTCAGAAGTTAGTCATTCAACTTTTGATACAACTGCTTTTCTGTACATGAAAGCAACTAAGATGGAAACGGAAAGACTGCAAAGGAGACTTGAGAAAGTGGGTTGACTGACCAGTTTTCTAATCAAATCTATTGTTTCTAGGAAGAAATTGAAAATGAAAATGAAGAATGTCGACCAGTTCTTGCCAAATCAGTATCACAATACCATTCCATGGATCAAAATCAAAAGAAATCTTCGGCTAAATCAAAACAAAAACATGCTCATAACTGTGTTGCTGAACAATGTGGAGCTGATAATGATGATGGTAATCCCATCTTCTTTTCTCTAATTTCATCTTCTAAAATATTCAAATCCTAGACTATAACTCTCAAGAAGTGCATCTTTTTGCTAATGAAGAACCAGAACTTCCATTCTTCTCCACTTTCAATTCATCAGCTCCTCGTCCACCATCTCCAGATGTCAGCTTCACAAACTATTACCGTTCATTGCGTCTTTTGTTTCTCTTTTGCTTCTTCACATCCGCGTTTTCAACTTTTCTGAGAAACTTTGGGATGCCGACTACAACTTGTTGGCTGCTGAGTGCTGGTTTTCTGGTGATTATTCTGATATTCACTGTGAATATTAATCGATTACAAACCAATGATTATTTGTATAAGTGAGTTTTTATCCTGGAAAAAAGAAATTGAACAAAAATCATTCAGAAAAGAATCGAAAGTGACCCTCTTCCCAACTGCCTCTCTTTTCTCACTCTTCCTTCTACTTTTATCGTTTTTTGAAAGTATTCCTACTAGAACATTGGCTCATTTGGCTGTGGTTTTTGTGACTGGTAAGCGTCAAAATTGATCTCTAACAGGATAAAAAACGTAAAATACAATTTCCACAATTCATGTTTTCAGGAGTGATATCTTATTTCCTTTACGGCTATCGACATAGTAAGCATCGGAGGACGGCGTGTTTAGTGATTGAGAATCGATATTCTGACACTGCTGACGATGACCAATATTGCCCAATCATTGGACTTGATACAAGCTCCAGCTCTAATGATTAAATTAATATTTCTCTAAAATCCATCTGATTCCTGTGATCTTATGATTGTGCGTATATTCCATTTATGTATATATATCGTGTATATAATGTGAATTCTAATATTCTCGAATAGTTTTTAGGGTAGTGGTGATGGTGAAGATGTGAGCTGAATAAAAAAATAGTAGAAAAGCGGAGCAGAAACATAAAATGAGTAAATGGAAAACTTTGTATCACACGGTCGCCTCAACAGTTGAGATAAGATGCTCTCCGCATTAGAACCACACCACCAGATATCATGATCGTAGGAAGGAAATTCGGGTTTTCATTGGCTATTCGTCGGTTTCTCTTCGAACGAATACTGTTTGGTTTCTTTTCTTGCTCTGGGCCGGGTAACGTTCAAAATTTTATTGAACGGAGATTTCGAAATGAATAAATACAGAAAAATAAAAATAAGAAAAGTTCGTAAAATTAGTAGTTCAAACAGAGTCACTGGTTCCTTGTCCATCCTTCTCCTCAATTTACTCAGCAGCTCTCTTTGCCGCCTCGTCTTCTTCATCAGTTGGGATACCGTAAATGATACGAAGCTCTTCTGGAGATTTTCCCTTTGCCATATTGGAAACCTTCTTGCAAGCAACGTTCATGAGTCGCTTGATGTTGAGATAGTTGGCAGCACAGATCAAGTTGAAGAGTTGTTCGTCATCGATTTCCATGAGTTTGGAATCGAACTCTGGGATGACAACATTCTTTGGATCAGCATCGTCCTCCACTGGAATAGGTGCTCCCTTGTGATGTTCACACCATTTGAACACCAATTTCAAGGTTTCACCGTCAATGTCCTCGAGGGGAATGGCAGCACGAGTTCTGACGTCCTCCGAAGTGTAATCCATGGCATGAAAAAGGTGACACAAGGTCTCAGACTGTTGAATGGCCAGCTCACTGACTTTGAACTCCACACCGTCTTTACTTTTGATACGGAAGTACATGCCATCTTCGATTGGAGCATCGGCGACGAGTGGAGCGGCTTCAGCAGACATTTGTTGGAGATGGATCGAACTGAAAATGAGAGAATTCAAGTGCAAGATCAGAGAAGAATGAAAGAAGGTAAAGAAAAGAGAGAACAGAATGTAAAGTAGAAAAACGAGTGCTAGAGGTAGTGCAAAAGCAGTATCAGCTCATGCCTTGAATGGAATCAAACCAATGGACAATATTCTCTTGAAGATTGCGATTTTCAATAAGAGAATGATAAAAGTGGAAAATAATTAGAGAGAAAGAGAGAACAGAGAGGAAATGAAAAAAAATGAAGAACTGACTGGCAGTAAAACACAGAAGAAGGAGTGGTAGGTCAAAAAGGAAAACAACAGAGGTGTTAGTTCGTTTGAAAAAAAAAGCAGTAGATCAAAAATAATCGATAGATCAAAAACTATTGTTATGAATAAAAATGTGCGACTGAAGGAGATGGGGCTGTGAAAAAGAAAAGAAAGATCAGTTTTTGTTTCCTAAACAAACACTCTGCCACTGAACCAGTCAGGTATGTAACCGATAACAACAGTCATTCAATCTGATGAAGGAATATACTTTTATCATAAGCTAATAAGCCAGATTACCGAATGCATATAGAAAAAAAAGCTATATTTATTATTTCTATAAATTGAGATAGTTGTACGAATTTATAGTTCAGGTGAGAAATCGAACGCTTCGGTAGGGCTTCCATCCGGGCAAAATGAAAACGGCCGCCCGCCGTCCGCCCGCCGCCCCGCCCGCCCTACGCCCGACCATGTTCGCCCTATGAAAGGTCAAGGGAAAATTTGATTACGTTGAAAATTTAATTAAAGTTTTCCTCTTTGATTTTCACGGGTTTGAGAATCTTTTCGGAAAATGTACCCTATAAAAATTCCAAAATTAATACATTTCCTACGTGGCCTCTCAATGGTGGACGGGCGATAGGGCGGGCGGGACGGCGGGCGGGCGGGGCGGGCGTTTTGCCGCCCAAATGGAAGCCCTACGCTTCGGAGAACTCTGGATAAATTTGAAAAACTCCATAGACATGTAAACTAACTGTCTGATGACTACGTTGAAGCAGGCTTTCATGACTTGAAATTTCACAACGTCTCAAAAATATCAGATCACGGATTCCAGGATATAGTCGTAGAAAAACATTTGATCACCAGATATATTTTCAAAACACTGAAATCGAACCAGAGTCTTTCAGGTTTTATGGAACTACGTGTTTCTTATATGCGCGCATTTAGCATTTCATGGTACCACTGAAACTGATATGAAGAATCATCTTATCATCCATCTGGACTGTAGCTTTTTGCTCCGTACGGTATAATTTTTGTTGATGTTTTTTAATAACATGAATCTGTTCATTCAAAATCTTCATTTGGAAAAATAGATTCAAGTAATGAAATGGGATCATTTGGAGCGAGAGCTCTTCTCCTTGCTTGTTCCTTGCTCCTTTGAATTTTCCCAATCGTATGGAGCATCGATATCGAGTCCAGCCGAAACACAGGCCTGTAAAATGAGATAGAATATTCCATCAGAATAAAAAAGGAAAGAAACCTCTTCAAGTGACTTGTAAATGAACTGATAATCGATACGATCCTGATAGGCTTGTGAGTCGATGTAGACGAGAATTTTATTGAGTTCCACTGTATACTTGAGACCTGTATAGAGAGTATGTCTCTTTTCTTTACGGCACTCTTCCTTGGCAAGCAGAACTTCATTCTTCTCGTTTAACTTCTTCCATGGAAGACCTCCGACAAGAATCAAGTCCAAGAGAAGGTAGAACCAACTCTCACAATCATCTTTCGGTCCCATTTCGATGTTACGGTGACAGGAAAGTGGAGCGAAACGGACGGTTCCCTGCAAGAATAATTTTTAGAATTGAAATATTTCTATTGGTGTTCTTACCTTAAAACCAACAGTCTCTCTTGGCGTCTTTATCTCTTTTTTGGCGTTGATATACTTTCTAGCGATTCCAAAATCGAGAATATAGATGGTATGTCTCTTATCATCCAATCCACATGCATAGTTTGCTGGTTTCAAATCTCGATGAATGAATCCATGCTTATGCAACTCTTCAACTGCCTCCAAACATTGACTTGCCACACCAAGACCTGTTCCGAATGAGAACACCTTCTCAGCTCTGTCCGCTTTCAAGTCTCCCAAACTCTTTCCAACCAACTCCATTGCCAAAAAGAAGAATCCCTCTTTTTCTCTCTTTCCACGATCCAAAATCTTGGTGAAATGTTTTGAGTTTCCAACCAATTTCAGAATCGCAATCTCCATTTTCAATTTGGAATGCTTCCTCTTCTCCATCTTCATCTCAACTTTCATTGCACATTGTGTCCCTTTGTTCGTTTTGCACAGGTAGACAGCACCGAAACCTCCTTCTCCAAGAAGACGGACAACAGTGTACGTTGCCTTTTGGCTAACGATTTCATGTCCCTGAAAATACAGAGTTTTGAATGGAAGAGTGTTCTGAATACTCACCGGTTTGAAGCCAGACTCGTCCTCTTCTTCATCGGACATCTCTTTAGTCAATTTTCTTGAATCAAGAGTAGAATATTGAGAACTGAATTTATTCAACATTTTGGATTCTTTATATCCCATGAAACTGGGGCACTGTGCTTCTCGCGTGGAATACTTTCTCGGGGGGTTAGTTTATTAGTTCACGGTTTTTTTTAATGTTTTTTATTGAAAGGGGAGGAAGGTGATGTGACGAAAACAATAACGTTGTGTTCCTCTCAAGAAGCAGAAATAGAAAACCGAAAAAATTACGAAAATAGTGGGTCTATGAGGCATGGAAACTTCAACTTGAAAGATATGAAATGAATGGCTCACTGTTCCACTGAATCTCAATTACAAAACTGTTTTTATTCCGCTTGAAGCCTTTTAGTGGTAGCCTAATGCGTTATATATTCCTGTTTTCATGTAGTTTAAATCGTAATCTGTTCAACATTTTATTAGGTGGGACATCAGGAAGAAAAAGAACAGAACAATTTATAAAATTAGGCGGATTCACTGGTTCCTTGCACATCCTTCTCCGTCTCTTTGTCAGCAGCATTCTTCTCTTCGCCACCCTTGGCAGTGGTATCCTTTTCAGCGGCTTTCTTCTCAGCTGCTTCCTTAGCCGCCTTTTCCTCGGCCTCTTTAGCAGCCTTCTCGGCAGCCTCATCCTCCTCATCAGTTGGAATCTCGAAAATGACACGGAGCTCTTCTGGAGACTTTCCCTTTGCCATATTGGCAACCTTCTTGCAGGACACATTCAAGAGCTGCTTGATATTAAGGTAGTTGGCAGCGCAAATCAAGTTGAAGAGTTGTTCGTTGTCGATTTCCATGAGTTTGGCATCGAATTCTGGGATGACAACGTTCTTTGGAACAGAGTCATCATCCTCTGGAATAGCCTCTCCCTTATGATGCTCACACCACTCGAACACCAATTTCAAGGTTGCACCGTCAATATTCTCAATTGGAATAGCATCCTTTTTCTCAACATCTTCCGGAGTGTAACACATGGTGGAAACGAGACGTTGCAAAGTCTCAGATTGTTGAATGGCGAGTTCACTGACTTTGAACTCAACGCCATCATTTGCTGCGACACGGTAGTACATTCCTTCTGGAGCAGCGGTATCGGCGACAACTGGAGCAGCTTCAGCAGACATATTGAACGTTGTGTTGGAGATGGATTGATCTGAAAATTGAAGAGTTAGGGAGAAAAAACAGAGGGGAATGTGAGAAGGCGAAGAGAAGAGAATGTAAAATAGAAAAAGGAAAAAAAGAGGTTGTGGAAAGGTAACGTGGAAAGGAAGAAGAGCAGTATCAGTTCATCCCCCACTAGTCGAACCAAATCAATGAACACTATTCCCCTGAAGATTCCAATATCCAAAAAAATGACGAATCGTACAGGGAAACCAGGGTTCTATCGATCGGACCATACAGGAAAACGATGGAAACGATGGAGAAGGGGATGAAGAGGAAAGGGAAGGAGGATAGGACTGCTCAAGACGAGGTCTGGAGGAATGAATGATGATTCTACTCCATTCATCGCCCTTTTATACTCTTCTTTGTCCCAAGAGCAACCTTCTGGAGTGTTCTGTACAGGACACCCATAGAATATTCTAATTTTCTTCTCTTGGGAAAACAAATTGTTTCTGAATAATACAAAAAGATTTGAATTGGATAATATAATCAATAGTATTCTGGAGTAGCATATATGATATGCAATCGCCCCAGGGGTCATGAAGTCATAATGGGGTTATAGTCGCCCAAACAAATTCAGAAATTTCAATTCCTGAAACAGCAGTTATTCAAAGTTGAAAAAAATAAAGCTTCAAAGTTTTGGAACTTTAGAGCTCTGTTCACAAAATGAGAAATCGTGGTTTGAATTTCGAAACCGTATAAAAGAAAAAAACAATGATTCGTTGGTTAATTCATCCGAACAGTGGTATGAGGATGTATTATGCTTCTAGGATATTCAATAGATATTTCAGGACTTTCTTCTTCGATTTTTGATAGCCACCATTTTATTCTAAGAATTGATATTTTCCCGCACTATCGAAGATTACCTCCCAAGAATATACAGGCAAGATCTGAAAAATTAAATGCTAAAATAATTAGAGTTTAATCTTCTCTTTTCTCAAAAAAAAAGAGGAAAGAGAGCTGATACCCTAAATGATAATCTCTAAGAGACAGTAACCGGAAACCTAATTCCAATCGTGTTTGAACTGCCGCGGAAAAAAATCATCAAACGCGCTCTATTGAGCAGTCTTGAAAAAAATTCGCGGATTCGTTCGAAAGTCGCTTGTTATCCAAAAGCAGACACTTTTTCCTTGTTATAATTTTTTATTTCTCTGATTTCAACATAATAGTTTTGTAGACAAGATAATTTCAGTATGTCAGGCTTCCGGCGTGGCTCATTCCGCGGACGAAAACGTTTCTACCGCGATAATTTTGCTCCTGGTGGCACAAAATCCGATCCGCTCAACATAAACATCGAATTAACCGAAAATCCAGAAGAGGAGAAGAGAAAACTCGGTCTCCTGGATCCAGAGCCACGACATGATAGACCAAAGCGGCGGAAGTTAGATAAAGATGACAAGAAACAAGAAAAGGCACCAAAAAATTCAGATACTCCACAAGGATCTCCTCAAAAGGTTTACTGTTTATCGTTCACTAAAAAGTTATCAAAATGTTCAAAGAAGTTTCAGAAAAACCACAATGGTTCTCCGAAGAAAGAAGTCAAACGGCCTCAATTCAGTAAAGAAGAAAAAGATGCTTCAGAGCTCCGGAAAAACAAAACAGATTATTTCAATAGAAAATATCGATATGGAAACTTTGACAGATATTACGGAATTCGTTTGAACCCCGGAGAAAGAGATCTACGATTGTCAGTTTTGAATAAAGAATGGTTCGAGCATAAGCAGATTCTAGATATTGGTAAGTTGAAATATCCTAGTTTTCTGTTTCGTTTCCTGAAGTTGCTGACTTTCTTGTGTATCCAATACATTTTTAGCTTTCTATTTCAGGTTGCAATGTTGGTTTCGTCACGCTCTCAATTGCGAAAGACTTTGCTCCTCGGAGAATTCTTGGAATTGATATTGATGAGCACTTGATTGGTGTTGCCAGAAAGAATATTCGGCATTACTGTGATCACGAGACAGCAGTCGCTGGGAAGTTCCCAGCTTCTTTCGGAGTTCAGTTCGGTACAATTTCACAGAAAACCGAAGAACCTCGTTCATTCTCCACCAAATTCCCTGATAATATCTGGTTTAAAAAAGAGAACTATGTTCTTGAAAACGACGAGATGCTTGATATGATTCAACCTGAATTCGACGTTATTCTGGCTCTTTCAATCACAAAATGGATTCATTTGAATTGGGGAGATGACGGGATGAGGCGGTTTTTCAAGAGAGCTTATGCACAGCTTCATCCTGGTGAGATTTGTTTTTATTCATTGTATTCCCAATCGTTTGCACTTCTCTGTTTGTTTTTAGAGACATTTTCCGTCAACTGAAAGCAAAAATATATCGCTAGTTTGTCGAAAGTGCAGTGATTCGGTTGCCAAATCTTGTCGAAATTTTCATAGACATCCAGATAAATTTCAATGTGATTATGGAGAACAAGAATTAAGAAACCATCGCCCCAGAAAGAATTGGCAATACGTTTTTCTAATGGCACGTTCAAAGTCGCCAAAAAATGCAAAAATGCAAGAATGGGGGCGTCCAAAGTTGATTTGTAGTTTTGTAGTTTTGCATGATTAAAATTTCATTCCTCACGTTTGTAAAGCATTCAATTTTGTTTAAGCTAGTGGAAAAATTTGAAGAAGATTGAAAACGTGTGAACTTTGACCTTTGACAGGCAGGAACGACAACGCAGAACTAAGAATTTTAAGTTTTCCAAACTTGAGGAATGAAATTTTAATCACGCAAAACTACAAAACTACAAATCAACTTTGGACGCCCCCACTCTTGCATTTTTGCATTTTTTGGCGACTTTGAACGTGCCATAACAATCGGCGAAAACAATACTCTCACGTGAAACACACTTTTGTTTTTCAATCAAATTTAATAGAAAAGAAAGCGCAATGTTGAGAAAATTAAATTTCCATCTTGTTAACTGAGTACATATTTCAGGCGGTCGCTTCATCATCGAGCCTCAACTCTTCGAATCCTACCGCAAACGTGCCAAGATGAACGAAGATCTCAAAGCCAACTACTCAAAAATCGAGTTCAAACCTGAAGATTTCGAGATGTGGCTAATCGAGACAGTTGGCTTCGAATCTGTTGAGAAATTGGGTGTGTCGGGTGCGAAATCAAAAGGATTCGAGCGTCCGATCGATGTGTATTTGAAGCCGTTGTATCCGAAAACAGATGCCATTCCATTGGGATATATTTGATCCATAACATATTTTTTTTGTTTTCTGTCTCACTCTCTACCAATTTTCCAGTTTTTATCATTTCGGTTAATAACGGTGATATTAGCAAATATATAATGATCTGAACAATAACATGAAGTTTTATATTAATTTAGAGCATTTATTTCATGATTTAAGTATGAAGAACTGCTTTTGAAGCTATTTATTTATCAGAACTCATTTTTTTGCACACTTCATCACTTTCCCACCACAACAACTGGAACATTCTCGAAGGCCTGTCGACCGCCCTCTCACCTTTTTTCTCGGCGTTTCTCCATCTGTTTTGTCTTTCTTCTGTTCGATATCTCCGCTTCTCTATCCCTCTCTTGCCTCGTGTAATCTCTCAGCTGTCCAAGAGAAAAGAAATGGGCCTTTCTTTCTATTTGCCACCAGCCTAGTTGCGACACTGTGTTTTGTTTTCAGTAGCGTTACTTTTTAGTTTTTGGTGTGTTGTTCTCTGAATCGAAAGCTGAAAATGGTGTTAGAACAAGGATAAAAAACGGAGGGCTTTCATTTCATTTTTCATGCTTCTCAAGTAACTTTTCCTCGAAAAATTCGGTGTAAAGTTTCGAAGTAAAGCGGATTATCGACTTGTTTCTCTCGCCTGAACAGCATGCGAAAACTCATGTGAGTTTCGATGCGTTTTCTCTTTTTTCTATTCCTCAGAATTGTTTTTTTTTTCTCTGCAAGTATAAGAAGCTTCCGAAAAAATTTTCAAATGCTGCTCGTAAAATACTGTACGACAGCTCTTTATGTTCTTTTAGCACGTATCATAAGCAAACGTTATGAGCGGGTTCTACTAATTATTGACATTAAAGGCGTAGTAATGTCTGTGGGGAAATTATGTGAAATTGTAGAATGAAGGTTTAATAGTACCCTAACATCAATAAAAAATTATTTTGAAAACGACGAAGAGAGATAAAGACCGACGAAGAAGCGAGCTGGTCATTGAGAATGTTCTAGAAGGAATACCGTCTTTTTGTTTTTTTGTCAAATAGGGACAGTTTTCTGAAAATGTTTTTCAGTGTAAATGTGTATCTGTACACTGCCGATTTTTGTATGGAAACAACTTTTTTCCAAATCAGTCCTAGCCTGTTCAAAAAGCCAATTAATCGTTTTTGTTCCAGAACTTTCCACAAACATGTTTCAGCGAACATTCGAGAATAAATTTGAACATTTCGGTTTTGAACGGAGTAGATTTGGAAAATTGGAAAAAAGTTGTTTTCATACAAAAATTGGCAGTGTACAGATACACATTTACGCTGAAAAACATTTTCAGAAAACCGTCTCCATTTGACAAAAAAGCTGAAAGACGGAGACCCCACGAAAACGGGGGAAAAGGTTGCAATCGGGGAACGAAAATCGGGGAAAAAAGGGGCGGGATTTGAAAGTGCAAGGTTGGCACGTTGTTTTGCACTGAAAAATACCGTGCCAGGGCTGCAATTTTTAATTTCCGCCGATTTTTCAAGCGGCTTCGCCGCTTACGAAATGCTCTAAAGTCACGGTAATCCTCGGAGGCCGAGAACCTTTGAAAGGCGAGACTATAAGATCTCCATATAGATCTTGTTTCCTAAAACTATGTCCCTCAGCAGTACTAAAAATACATTCGATACGTTTGTGAGGACTCTGCTGCTGTGATCACGGCCCTAATATACAATTCTACGCAAAAAGCGAGATCTGATTCCGGGCGGATACGCGCTCATACATGCTATACACCCCAGAGCAGATTGGAGATCGCATTGTTGAACGTGGGGGATCTCAT
>GL379822.1:35194-51352 GCA_000143925.2 Caenorhabditis brenneri | reverse complement strand
CAGAATCATCAATCTTGCACTGAGTCTCGATGTGACGATGGACTGACGTGAGGACAGGAGCCTCCTGCAAGATTACAGTATTCTGGTCCAGATGTCTTTTCATTATCAAGATGAGTTAAATGATATGTTCTATTTTATTATAGAATCACATATTGTTTCTGGTCATAAAAACCCGGAAAGACTGACATAAAGGGTTCTTAAAAAAATAACGAACCCAACTGGCAGAAGTTGGGATCTTGAATGGCGGTATTCATTCTAGAACAGTTTCAGACAAGAGCTCGCAGATTCGAATGTCCTTCTCCATGAACTTCGTTTTCAGAATAATTCCTGGTTGATCTTAGGGTGCTATTGGCCCTTCATTCTACAATTTCACATAATTTCTTCACAGACATTACTACGCCTTTAAGAAATCGATTTGAAGAAGTGCTTTCTTCTTTGATCGAAAGAGTTTCTCCGGAAATGAGAAAAACTCCTTTTTCGTGTGCAACATAGCGAATAAAGGGTGATTCGTACACTTTTTCTAGGAAGTAGTTTTTGAGACCAAAAATTCATTAGTTTTTTATGTAACAGAGCAGTAATATTCAATAGTTTAACGCGTGATACGATTTTGATAATTGATAAACTTAAAAAATATTTTGCATTTCAATTACCAATCTCTCCGGAAAAAGTACTGATTATTTGGGTAAAATTTATAAAACATTTTTCCATAACTTTTCCAAAAATACAGACATCTTTTCATATTTCTATTGTGCGTTCTTCCACATCTTTCATTTTTTGTATAATGCGTTCTACTTTCTTTTTTCTTATCATTGTTCATACATGGACACCTCTTCCATCTTTTTTTTTGAATTTTCATCTTTTCTTTTGCCATCATAACTGATAGCATTGGCATACATAAAATGAATCATTTTTTGCCAGAGAAGAACTTTTAATTTCATTTTCCAGGTATTCTCGACTCTACTCGACATATAAATAATTTATTTTCCGCTATTGGTTCAAAAGAATACAAAATGTTCAACGGCGACGACGATTTTCCAATGGGAATGCGCGGCTTTGGGTAATTTTTAAAATTAATAAAATCAACTTTCAAAGATCTTTTTGCAGTCAAATGCATCAGCAAATGATGAATGAAATGAATATGATGACGGGTGGTATGCTCAGAATGACTGGTTTTCCTGGAGGAATGATGGGTGGACCATTTGGTGGATTAATGGGGGGAATGGGTCATCCATTTGGAGCTATCACTGATGGAAGTGGTCAACCTCCAAGCAGAAGACGCCAAGAACTGGAAATTAATCCATTCGCTCCATTCGGTGGATTATTAGGCAGCATGGGTGGAATGGGAATGATGCCACAACCAGGACAGGGACCCAGTATGTTCATGAGTTCAAGTGTTATGACAATTGGTCCAGATGGAAAACCACGGGTCGAACAGCAGACTGTCAGACGGCATGGAGATGTGACCGAGACGAAACGGTAAATTTTGATATTTTCTGTAAACAATTGACTCATTCTGTTCCAGACGTGTTGACAGAAACGGCGAGTCATCGATTTCAATTGGACATTCGATTGGTGATCGTTCACATTTCATTGACAAGAAACGAGATCGTGAGGGAAACGTTCGAAAACAGCAAAGATTTGTGAATCTGGATGAGGGTGAGTTTTTTGACTGGGTAATAAAATTTCAAATCCTTTCAATTTTCTCCAAGAATCAATTTATGTAATGATTACAAAGATTCCACTTCTTGATCTTCGGAATTAATTTTTTAAATTTTAAACATTTTGTGTCTATTCTCGTCTTTTCTTCAAAACGATTTCGGAATTCCGTGGGTGTGGTTCGCCCTTCTGTTTCTCTCTTTTCTCTTCAACAGGTTAATTGACAACCAGCTGTCTTCTCTCTTCTCCTCTCCATGATATTTTTTCCACCAAATCACCTTTTCAAAAATCAAAAATCTTGTTCCTTCAATTCTTCAATCACTCAAAATTCCTGATTTCGCAATTAGTTTTTACGAGGGAAATCCATTATCTAACCGTCCTAATATGCGAATTTTCAATGTTTTTTTTGCAGCAAATGCCGAAGCTTTCGATAGAGAATTCTCATCTCGTGTTCGTCAAGGATACGGGGGAGCGGCTTCGAGAAGTAACTTAAGAGAAATCGATAATGGAAGTTCGAGCAGAAGGTCTCCGGGATACCGTAGAACAGAAGATCGTGTCTCAAGCAGCAGAGGAGCACCGATTGTCACTTTGCCAGAGGAAGAAGAACCATCACAGTATGTTTTTTGTATTTCGATCCGATTTCAAGATTACTAATTAGTGGAGCAAGATATTATAAATAAGATCTTTTTACGACAACGGAATTTTTTTTCGATATCTGAGTATCAATTAGCAATGAGTCTTATCATTTCTTGTCTTGTGTTGTCACAGCTGATTACAATCGAAATGTTCAAAAACCGCTTCGAGAAACAATTTCATGAATGTAGTCACAATGACCAAATTGGTCAATCGATTGACTTTTAGAAGAAGATTATTTTTCATAAAACTGATAAAGTACGAAACATAATTCATGCTGATGATCATTGCATCAGCATTCTCAATCAATACAATTCTTGTTTTCTCAGATCTCGCTCATCACATTCCCATCGTGTTGGAGGACCATTAATTCGTGAGATCAGTGAAGAGGAAGCCGAACAAACATCACCATCGTCAATCCCAAAAAGACGTCGTGGACCCATCTAAATTCATTACATTTTCAATCGCTTTTATCTTCCATTTATCTCAAATTGAGATCCAATTTCTTCCATCTCCTGTCATTCTCCATTTGCCTCTTTTTAGTCTCTCTGTCCAATTTTTGCCCCTACCACCACGCAATCTGAACATACACCCACACATCAGGAATTTCAATGTATTTTTTCAATATTCTAATTGAATCATTCATGTTCTGAATAATTCCCCAATCAACAGCGATCATGTACTAGTTTATTTTTCCCTTATTGTGATTAGATGAAATCGTTGTGACTTGGATTTTTCGAAAACTTGTTAACATCTTCAGAATTTTCAATTTCTTCAACGACTACTTCTACTTCGAACCAAAGAAAAACGGGAGAAGTAAGGCAAGAATATTAAATTAGACGCTCACTCTCTCACTACTCTCCACCGGTTTCTTGCTGCTCCGCGAGTCAGAGCCAGAACAAAATAAGCGAAGAGATAGGGAAAAATAAGGAGAATTGAAAGAAAAACGGAATGTTTATACGGAAAAGATGGAGTAGGAGGACACTGTTTCTCGGTTGTCCTTTTTCTTCACTCTTTTCTCCAATTCCGCCGAAATTTTCCTTCCTTTTTCCCCAATTCCACATTGACGACACACAATGACCCGTCCGAAAAGTTGTGTTCTTCTCTCTCAAACTATCTGCGTCTCTCATTTCAACACAATCTCTTATCGTCTCTTTCTTTTTTCGCCTGTTCATCATCATCAGCCAGCAATGACTGAAGGGAGCGGCATCCAATACAAACCGGCTGTTTTTCTGTTTTTTTTGTGTCGTGGCTTGTTGAAAATTGATATGGATTTTCTTTTTTTTTCTCTTTATTGCGTTAATATTCTTAACTGGAAGGTACCCGAAAACCCAAAAGCTTTTGAGACAACAGACAACTTTTTCACCGAGTCGAAACTTATTTATTTGAACAGTTGAGCATGTTTATAATTTCAAAATGTTTATAATTTGATTTCTTATTCAACAATCTAGAATAAACTAATCGGAATATAGGGGGTTAGAACACTTACAAACTACATAAATGGTGGGTTTATGGCTGGTCTCGTGATTGACCCCTCAATTACTACTCGCAGTTTTAATACTATTCTTTTGTAATTCATCTTCTTTGAAGTACTTTTGGAATGAACATGTTTTGAAATTCAAACATTTTTTACAACAAGTATAAAATATAGTTCTTTTTTCAGTTTACATCAAACCTTAAAAAGTATAATCTGAAAGAAACATGATTCTTGGGAAACTTTATGAACTCGATCACTTTTTTATTGATGGGAAACAACATCGTTAGAGCACTTTTATAGCGGAAAAAGTATCTATGACTCATGAGTCTCACTGCGTAGGTGTGATTTTTCTCGTTCAGATCTAGAGTTTTCTCAACTACAGACGTTTGTTTTCAAAAAAAAGTAGAGTCATGGCTACTATTTCGAAAAAAAAATTTCGAAAAAAAAAAGAAATATATTTCCAAAAAACCTGATGATCAAGGTTTTGTCATTTTGGAATTTTGAAAAAAATATTACTTGGAATACAAAATCTCTTTGTTTTTGGTTGGCTACGTAGCTCTTATTTTGATTCTGTCTTCTGTGTTCGTTCTCTTTTTTCTCTTTTCATAGTTTTTCTCCAAAGCGACTTCCACCTATTCAAAAATCCTATATCGAATAAAAGCTCTTTCAGATTTATGACGGTTTCAAACAATGGGATGGCGATGCCAGCGTTGCCTCCGAAAATCGACTGTTCTGAAGCCATTCAGGTAATTTTGAACTTTACAAAAACGGCTCTAATAAAAGAAAAATTCAAGGACTCACCGAGATTCCGTGCAACAATCGCCCAACACACCGCCTATTTCAATAGACTTGAGAACCGTCTGAATGAAATGCTCCGCCATATCACAGCCATGATTGATTACAGCAAAAACTATGTCAATACATTTTAGTGAGTCTGAAAATTTCGAGAGTTCAAAAAATCCTGTTTTTTTTTCAGCAAACTAACAGTATCAGTGAATCAATTATGTGATGAGAGTTTCTCAGGAAATCCATTAGCTTCAACAACATTTCAGGGGTTATCAGAAGCATATGCTCATACGACGAACTTGTTCCGAACCTATTATGATCATTCCAATGTGGTCATCTATACAAAACTTTCGAATTTTATTAAAAAGTGAGTTCTTTTCGTGAGAAAAAGAAATGAAGAACTACGAGAAATGAGAGCTCTTCTAGGAAAGTGTAGGATAAATGGCTGATCCGCTTAGAGAAGAACTCATAATCTCTATGGCAACGTCTCCCCTTTCCGCGCCACAGCTGCACGCAAATAGACGTTTTTCTCATGAAGAAAATTTCAGTGAGCTCACAAAAGTGGCGGAATCCCGGGCGCATTTCGAGAATATGTCACAATCGATGGACGATGCTCTGGTGAAAAATGCAGGAATATCACGACAGAAACCAGCAGATGCAACAGAAGGAAGGAATGCGTTGACAGCGGTAAGCTGGGAAAAAAAAGATTTCTGGAAGATCATACACCTTACTCTGAAAGTATTAAGCCAATATTTATTGGGTCCCGGATTTTTAGGCGTTGTGTTTCTTCGGGAACCTCTTCTCTTTGGATCCCAAGTTTGGGTTTTAGTATTTTTGACTACCTGTATCTATAGGAGTACCAAAAATTAGAATCATCATCTTCGGATACTGTAGCTCATTAAACATATAATCTGAACTACAAGAATTTAGAATTTGCTTCACCAACTCTGTTGATTACCGTACCCATAGTAATCCAAACCCTCGAGCAAATCAATTTTTGAAAACAATCAACAGAACTATCCACTTGTCTCTCAAAGTTTAGATCAACAAACCGAGCGACCGAACCGAAAATCAAGAAAGAACGCAAAAAAAACCTTTCTCCGAAAAAATTTACTTTTATTTCTGCCTCTTTCAGGTCGGAACTTGCTTTGCACACACTACTCTCGATTACGTGGCAAACATCAATATAGCGCATGCTCATAAGGATCACATGATACTCGATGCTGTAAGTTTTATCTATTAGAATGGGAAAATCAAAAAAAAAGTAGGAAGAATTCTTTTCAAAAAACTAGAAAGAAACATTCAAAATTCACACCGAGAACAAAAAAAAAGAATATTTTTCAAGAACTGACTTGGCCAGGTACAAAAAAAAGACTGAATTGCGAAACGCTCCTTCTTCTTCTTTCCCCATTCCTTTTTCTTCTATTTACCTAGCATTTTTGATGACTGGCACTCCACGAAATGCTCGCTCCCTTTCCTTTTTTTTTGCTTTGACTCACAAAATATCGAATTTCAATAATCAGTTTTAGGTGGACCAGCCTATTAGAACAGCGAGCATCCAGTAGGTAAACAAAAGCTACCAGGAGAGGAAAAGTTAATTCATTTATTTTTTTTTGACAAACTGAGATTTTAAAAATTCATAAAATGAACACATACAAGTTTAAGATAACATTTTCTAGTGATAAAACCAAAAGTGACATTCTATTAGGAGTTTTTTTAATTTTACTAGTTAGACATGGAAGAGTTCTAATGTCCTTTCTCAACTATGTACAGATGATCAGACACGCAACAGGTGGAACATCTGCCGAGCATTTCTAAATCTCAGAGAACCAGTTGCGCAAGAAAGTGCTTCTACGCAATTCATTGCGTAGAAGTCGTCTTCCCCTGGTCTTACCAGGTCCAGACCATTTTCTTGTGTGTAGTCTGATCAGATTTATTTCACGTAATTACTCTAGAGACAGTACTGCCTTGTAGTCAAAAGAAAGAGGTTTTGTACCTGAAGTTTAAAATATCAGCTAATCTTATAATAGGGTACCTTCGTAGTAACTGTTGTATCTGAATTGTACGAAGAAGAAACCTACTTTCACTTGCATTTTGTTAAAAATTCATGAGAAACCTTTCTAATTCCGTAATTCTTTCAGTTGTGGACATTGGTCCGTGAATCGTCAGCGTTCTTCTCAAAAGGGCACGCCACGTTCGACGAGTGGACGGCAGCTGACAACGGAGCGGTCGCTGACACGATACAAACATTTGCAGCCAAATCAAAATTGATTGAGAGGAAGATGCAGGATGTGCATTCTTTAGTTCCGAAGGTATGTTTGAAATTACAAATCAAGAGATAGATATAAAACTGGACACCTCATGGAAGAGCGCAAAACAGTTTGAATATTCCCAAACTGAGAAAATCATAACTTTTTAAACAAATCACACTATAGAAAACAGAGCAAAACAGCACAACAATGTTGTGACAACATCCTCATTCTAGAATGTGTATTTCGTAATGAACATCAAGATCTCATTTCTCATTTTCAAATGACATTGTTTACCAAAACAACAACATGTGTTTACGAAGTGTTGTGACAAATGACGAACGCTTCTTCGTTTCCTCTTTCTTATGTTCATATCTACTGACTAGAGGTCCTCTTACCTAGTCTCCGTATGACAGAGTCAACTGGGGAGGATGAGGATGAGAGACGGTACATTCTCGGACACGTATGCTTTACATCATTCTTCATGGAATAGCTTGTTTTTTGGTTTATTGTTTTTTAGTGAACCACTCTAATCGAACGTCACTGTCCAGAACAATTCGCGTTCTTTGGTTTTCAAATAAACAGACAATGAATTCATGGAGATTTTCAGTTCTGAATTCTAGGCTCGTGTTTTCATTTTGCTTAATCTAATCAAAATGGTTTTCATAAATTTCGGGATCGCTAGAACTTAATGTTCATAACACAGAAAAAGTTTTGAAATATAAAAATGAAACAATTCGTTTTCAAAGACAGATGAGTTCTCAGATTTTTGAACATAAACTTTCAAACAGCCAAAAAACTGCAAAAACGAGAAAAAAAGACAGTCCAAACACATAAATAAACTGCCTCTCCCTTCCGTTTCTCTGTTCGATTTATGGCTTCCACCGTCCTTTTCCCATTCATCCAAAAACTTTTTCGTCGTTGTCACCCCCCTATCGTCCAATTTTTCCATGTTTCTCTTTCTTCTTCTTTCATTTTTTTTGTTCATCGAACCTGTGATTTTCATGGAGGAAACGAGAGAAAATAGATGAAAAAGATGGATGATTCATCCTCTCCTAGTTTACTTGGTGTTCTCAATTGTTTTCTTTTTCTACAGTGTAGGGCGCCTTTTTTTTGCCGTCTTCAATCATTTTTTTTTGTTTTCCAAGTTGAAATCCACGTTGCAAAGATTACTGTATCAGTCTATCCGAAAGTTGTCTATAAAAGTCACATGACTCCTCTACAAAACACTGCTTTTGCACAAAAATTTGCATAATCCTTCGGAAATTATTCCAGTTTTTCGCCTCCCCATTCATTCATTCTTCCATAGTTTCACAATTGCCTATCACTTCGAATGAATCACACTTTATAATTTTTTATCAGTGTTTGGTTTTCCAGCCATTCAAATTTCCGGAGTATTCGATAATATTTTCCATCTACAGAAAGTTCAAAGTTTTCAAGTCAAATAAGGAGAATTAAGCTTATTAGAGACAGTGCGTAACTTTCGATTTGAGCAGCTAATTAAATATACTGTCATTTTCGCCATTTTTGTTGAGGCATGGACATTTTGAGAACTTTTCATGGGTGTTCTAGAAAAATAATTGATGTTCTACACCGAGTTATGCACCATTCCACGCATAATTTTCTCCGGTTTTTTAATGGGTTTTATTTTTCAACCTGTCAAACCAGTATAATTATTGGGACAATAATTTTTTTTTCAATAATTTAGTTCTTTTGAAACCGGAAATGAAATTTAACTGGACAGATTTTGACAGACCTCTGTTTGTTTCGCTCTTAGTTTAACTCTGTATCTAATCGTATCTCCTCTCAAACTACCTCAAACAGGTGGCAAAAGAAGTGCCTTTTATCTTATCACTTCCTTCCAATCGGTGACCATTTTATGAATGTTTTGTATATATATAATTGCTCCTCTTTCTCTTTCTCTTTCTCTCCTCCTCTACTCATTTCTTCCCCAGAATGCCGACATCTTCAATTGCAACGTCATCAACTGCTTCTTCATCCTCATTCTCACTTCCACATCATCATACTGTCACTGAACTCATCACGTTCTTTAGTTGTGAAGAAGAGGACTCTCCACCTTATTCTTCCACAAGTTTTGTGAGAAATGATAAATCTGGAATAAGAACATCGAAAGTCATAACTAAGACTATCACTATCAGTTCGGAAGCTAAAATGAGAATAGATATGAGAGAAGAGGAACGAAGGAAACAAAGAATTCAATTAGAATACGAAAAGGCTCAAATTAGAGCTGAACAAATTCAAAAATTGAAAGAAGAATTGGCAGAAACAACATCCAAAATGAATAGACCAACGAAAAGAGATCGAGTGAGAAGGGCAGCAATTCGAACAAAAGATAAAGTATCCAGTATTTGGATTCGACATCCATCGAAGGATGAAACTGTTGAGAGAAAAGCAAAGAAACGGGGAAACTCCCTTGAATGGGATAACTCCATCGGGTGTTCCAGACGATTCCAGGAATCGTTCTCTGATTCGAATCTTACGGTAATAATGAGAAATTAGAGGAAGAAAAAATTTAATTGAATGATTTGCAAAAAAAACGACATATGAATTTTTGTGTTTCCAGGAAATGTTCCAACATCCATCCGGAATGCCCATTGAACAGGATGTAATGATGGAGGGGTATCTCTACAAAAGATCTTCGAATGCATTCAAAACCTGGAACCGTCGGTGGTTTCAGATAAAGGACAAACAATTGGTGAGTTTAGAAACCGGAGTTTACCTTTACCGTAATCCTATAGTAATCCACTTCAAAATGACCATTTCTCTTTAGCTCTACTCCCACCGTTCCAATGAACTTGAACCGGCCACCGTCATGGAAGAAAACCTCCGAATCTGCCTTGTCCGTCCCGCCCCTTCGAATATCGATCGTCTTGGATGCTTTGAACTTGTCACTCCAACCAGAATCCACCTCCTCCAAGCAGATTCTGAGTCTTTGTGCCAAGACTGGATGCGTGCATTGCAACGAACAATTCTGGCTCTTCACGAAGGAGGTTCATCGGATGTAGATGAGACAAGTCCACGGAACAAGACAGTTTCTGGTTCATCTGCTGGAGTTTCAACTGCAAATGCCATCTCTCCCATTTCGAATCAATTGGATATCACGAAAGGAAGATCTGTATCGGATCCAGCTTCCTCTAGTGGAAGTGAGTTATAGTAACCTCATTCTGAGTACTCATATCTATTTCCAGACACCTCTCTGAATGCCTCTTCCCTATCCACTTCCACTGCATCATCAACTGCTTTCGAACAAATCCGTCGTGTACCTGGAAACGAGGTCTGCGCGGATTGTGGATCTCCGGCTCCAAAATGGGTCAGCATCAACTTGGGCGTTGTTTTGTGCATTGAATGCTCGGGAGCTCATCGATCATTGGGAGTTCAGACTTCGAAAGTTCGATCGTTGTGTATGGATTCCATTGATAACGAATTGAGAGACGTCCTATTATCTTTAGGTTTGTTTCCTTTTGAATAAATTCAAAGAAGTCTCATTTACAATAATCCTGTTATTTAGGGAATCGCCAAGTAAATGCCATATTCCTTGCCTATCTTCCATCCGACGACTCCATTGTTCCACCGCCAATCAATGAAAAATCGGCCCGTCCCGCTCGTGAAGCATGGATCAAAGCGAAGTATGTGGAACGGAGATTCGCTGTCTCAGAAGACACACGTGCCAGAAGTACGGCCACGAATCGACAGGAGCATTTGAAGCACAAAACGAGTATTGGAGGAATAAATGGAGTCAATCGAAGCTCCTCGTATGCAGATGTTCAGGAGGCAGAACAAGCTGTAATCGATGCGGATCCATGGTCTGCTGATCTCTCTATTCCCACATCCCCAGCTTCAAAACGTCTTTCCGCCTGTGGATCCGATACGGATCTTGATGTGGTTGGAAATTCAATTGATGCAAAAACAGTCGATTGGGAATCAGTAAAAGAAGCCTGTGAATCCGGAGATCTTCTGGCTCTTCTGAAGGCTCATGCTCAAGGATTCGATTTGATTGCTCTTCACAATGGAACTTCTGCTCTTCATATTGCAGTGAGAAGTGGTCAAACAGCGGCTGTAGAGTTTCTACTGTTGAATGGAGCAAAAATTAATATGTTGGATGAAAAACTGAATACCCCATTACATTTGGCAGCCAAAGAAGGACACACATTGTGAGTCGAATTAGTAGAGGCTGAGGAGTTCAATGTACTGTTTTCAGACAAGTATGCCAACTGTTGAAACGTGGAGCAGACAACAATTTGGCGAATGTGGATAGCAAAACTCCGCTAGATATAGCAATGGAATGCACTCATGCAGATATTGTCACTTTGTTAGTTTTCATATATTATATGCTTGTTTATTAGAGGTTTTATTTCAGATTCCGTGTAACAATAATGCGAAATGAATTTAACGCCGACTTTAACAATCCAATGGATGATACCGTAGAAACGGTAATTTCGGATATAGCTCGTCGAGCAGCAACTGAAAAAGAAAAGAAGTCAGCCTCATTGAAAGAGACATCAGAAGCTAGTGAAATATAGTGTGCAATTTAGATTCTGAATTTTTTCCCTACAAAGTCGCCATAATTCTTTGTTTTCTTGTCGTGATTTCCCCCGTTTTCCTTCTAAATTTCTATCGCTTCCTTTTGCCGAATCTTTGTTTGTAAATAAGCACCTTTCCTTTCATTTTTCACTTTTCTTTCCTATCATTTCTTTGCCAAAAAATAACATATGAATTTATATATATTTACGACGTGTGCGTCAAGAAAAGAGTGTTCAGAACGTGCTGTTCTACCGGAATCAAAAATAAGAAATGTGCTTTTAGTTCTTCTTTATATTTACACGGTATAAATTATGAATGAGTTTGGCACAACAACAATAGGATCATCTTTTCATCGGAAAACCACAGTACGTAGAGTATCCTCATCTCGAACCTCCATCACCGCTTCGGATCCATCATTGAAGCGATATGAGATTCCACCGTCGATGACAAGATGAGCATCGTATCCACGACTTTTGATTCGGATTTTATCAGCAAATCCACGTGGATCAGTTGGTGGGAATGTGGCGTTGAAGATTGGGTCTCGAACGGAAAACGCAAGTTCTGAAATGATATGAATAGGAAATAGAAGGAACCCTGATACCTACGTTTTCTATCCGGATCAAAAATCAATTGCTGATTGAATTTCGTGCAAATCTCGCTGACCGCATTTTTATCTGTATGCGGAATTTGTGGCAAATTACAGTGTTCGGCGACGATTTTCATCAAATCCTGAACGCATTGTTCGGTGAGCTTGTTGATATTAAAATGCCAGGATGTGGATCCAGTTCCAGTACAAATCGTGATTCCAGAACTCTTCTGTTTCAGCATTTGTTCATCATTAAGGCCAATTTCATAATAGGATACCCGAGAGGAAAGACTTTCACCCACAAATACTTCATTTAGGGCAAGAACTGGCAATTCGACAGTCTCTTTTTCAATTGGAATCATTGCGATTTCTTTGGCATCCGATTCGGAGATCATTCGTTTTTTACTGCAAAAATTATTATTCTTATTCTGAATTTCTTATTCAAAGACTCACACAGGAGGTGATAGTGACATGCACTCTTCTACATCATTTTCTCTAGCAGGACTACGTGGATTATCAGTCCAACGGGTGGTTGCTGGATCTCTATTCAGTTGTTGATCATGTAATTCGATTGCATCACTGATTCCATCATCTCCAGTTACAGTAATCCGAATTCTTTGTCGATACAACCATTCGAAATTTCCACTGAATAATTTCTTAAGGGCTCCAGAGAGATTCTCTTCTGGCAGCTTCCTCATCAAACACATGTATCCTTCGGATCCTTGCGGATCCGTGTTGATTCCGATGACGGGCTTATGTTTAGTACGAACTTTACTAGATGCCATTAGAAATGTTCCATCTCCTCCAGCAGAAAAGACAGCGTCTGCCCAGTCAACGGCTTCTTGAGTATATCCAAAACGACGGACAAGACGGGATTCAATTCCAGCATTTCTAGAAAACTTTCAGATTGGAAATGAGCAAAGTCAATGTGCACTTACTCTAGTTCTCGTTGCAAAGTGTTGAGATAGGAATGATGGATTTTGTGTTTTGAAAGAAGACGATTGTAGTCGGATCCACGTTTTCGGAGCTGAATTACAATAATTATTTATCGCAGGCAGCTCTTCAAAGAACTCACAATACTAGCTAATTGATCGTCATCACATCCTTTATTGACCTTCTTCTCAAATTCATATCTTGTCAGTTTACTCAAAATGAGAACTTTTTTCGGTTGAAAACTCGGCTTCTCCATATTTCCAATTGATCGTTTTGATTGGGTATTCTGAGTTTGGTACAGTGCAGCCGCCAACGATCGTGGCAATCTCATGTGATCTGAAATAACGAGTTTTGTTGAGATTTCTTGAACGGAAATTATACGTTTTTGCATTTGAAAATCTAGTTATTCAGTTGCTACGCTGACCAAAAACAGGTAACAATTTTTTGGTATTTTCAGAAAAAAAAATAATGAATCAATTAATTCAGCACAAAGTCGCGTTACTAGATTTTTTTTGGTTAACTGGGAGAGAGGTTACGGTATTTCCAAGGAGCAGTTCAGTAAAGCGGGCCACAACTTCCCTCCGAGAAGCATTTCTCGTTTTCCTTCGATTCTCTATTCTAAACTTACTTGTCGGATCAACCCAATATCTACTCGATTCTCCTTTATCGACAATTACAGGTTTCGGCTGTGGAACAACCAATGTTTTCGGAGCAACTGATGGTTGAGTGCTGCACAGATAGGCGTTGCGAACGTGTTGATTGAACTGAAAATCATAACTTTTTACATTCTTTTTTCGTTTTGGATTCCCGAATTATTTTTGTTTTATTCTCCTATTATCCCTTATCAATACCATTACTATTTCAAGGACTTGGTCTTTTGACCGAGAGACCATCGCCCGTAAACGTGTTTCTTCTTTAAAGATCGTCTTTTTGATGGGGGGACAATGATGATAAGAAGTATAATATATGACATCAGAGATATATCGGAGAGAAAGACTTTCAAAGAATTGTTATTGTCACGTTTTGTGTGATTTCTGATGAGGAAGGACTATTCTTAGAAATTCGGAAACAGACATCAGTGACATAAAATCAATAATTACCTGCTCAACATGTTGTGGTTTAATACGAATCCTCATGTTTCAATTGTGTTTTTTTTTGAGAGTTTTCCCAAATTTCAATTGTTTCTGAATCAGTTGTTTTCTATCGAGGGAACTTCTTCAGCGACTTCTTCGTTGGTGGCGAAAAGTAGTGTGGGAGGTTTTTAAATTTTTGGATCTTTTGATGCATTCGCCTGCGTGGCAAGCACGTGGCACAACTTGGGAAACAAGGAGCGGGGAAAAGCTGGAAAT
Source organism: Caenorhabditis brenneri (assembly GCA_000143925.2). Taxonomy (NCBI): domain Eukaryota; kingdom Metazoa; phylum Nematoda; class Chromadorea; order Rhabditida; family Rhabditidae; genus Caenorhabditis; species Caenorhabditis brenneri. The sequence goes on along the minus strand of GL379822.1, from coordinate 37,141 downwards.
GGAAGAGTGGATGATAAACAAGGAAGAGAAGTAGAGCAGAAGAGTATTCAAGGGAAACGTGAGAAAAGAAGAGTTCAGAAATGACCGGAGGCTATTAGGGTCACGTCAAATTTTTGCAAGATTTATGGATAGGCCATTAAAATGACAAACGTTATTACAGCAATCGACAAAGAACGAGGCCGAAAACAAGAGAAAAAAACTTGAATTTCCAAAAAAAAAAGAGAGGGGTTCTTCATCTAAAAATTTCAATTCTTAGCTGCAGAACAATAACAGATGATTCTAGAACTTTCCAGAAAACTTGGACAAAATCTAGATTAATTTAGATCTAAAACCCTAGAACCCAACTCCAAAAAACCAAAAAATCCTAATTACTGATCAACTACAAAAATCAAGATAAACAACCTTCCTCAAATAAAAACCAATGAACCAGAATCCTTCAAGGAAAGAACACATAAAGACACACACACACTGAATGATGGACTGTCTCTCTTCATGATGGGAAACAAGAATGGTCTGAGATGACAGACTGACACGCTACCGATTCGCATCGTCGTCTCGTCATCTCTTGATCCTCTCTTATCTCTGACATTCCCATCAGAAGAAGAAGAAGAAGAAGGATATCATTTGGAGAAGGAGAGGAGGAATGGACTTCTTTTGCAATAAATAGAATTTGTTGATGCTGCTGTTGCTGATGATGATGATGAAATGAAATGATCAGCTAAACCTATTGCTCGACTGTATTAGGAAAGTGAAAAACAAAGAACATTGATTTATTGAAACTACAGTAATCCTCATTGTAATTATTGTTCAAATAAAGGAATGAGGAAGGAAGAGAATATTAAGAAGATGTAAAAATCAAAACAAGATTTTCTCTAGCAGATGAGGAAGCTTCTCAATAATATATACCTTTCGGACCGCTCATGGGAATTTAGTGGGAGGGATGGGAGAATAGAAATCCAGGTCAGATGGTAATATCACGAGAGAAGGTCCGAATCAGTTCGGCCGAAAGATCAGATGCCATAAAAACTGAAAGTCGTTAAAAGTGAAACTGGTTCCCCTACACTCATTTTTTCCTAATTTGAAACGGATAGAGAGAGAGATAGAGAGAGAGAGAGAGAGAGAGAGAGAGAGAGAGAGAGAGAGAGAGAGAGAGAGGAACTCGAAAACAAACTGATAAACATATGGGCGGAGTTGCAGAGAGATAGAAGGAATCATCCCACATTATGATGGGAAGATTGATACGGTAGGTCAAGTTGACTTTTGGTTAAAGATAAATTGGTTTTTTGACAATGAATCATGAAGATCTCTAATGAGTTACTGTAGTAGAATGGAATGATATAGTAATTTCAAGTTCTAATTATAGTCGAAAGTCGCGGCCTAGAACTGAAAAACAGTGAAAATCCTTTCTTTAAATATGGTCTCTGTGTCAGTGATCTTTGTAGAACTTGTAGAACCCAAGACATGTTTTTCAGAGGGTTCGACTGAACTTTTCGATCACTAGACAAGATAATCTTGAAGAATCACCCCATATACATATTTGTTTTCGATCTAATGTCGGTCAACAAATTAGGTTTTTTTGGAATTGAAACTATACAGGTTTTCAATGTCAACGAGGAGGAAATGGACGATAGGCAAGACTTATCAAACACAAGTGACTGGTCACTTTGATAAGACAAAATGGATGGAGCAAAACTAGAAGGAAGGGTACAATCATTCTAGAATGGAGCATAGTGTAGAAATTCTCGAAATACCGAAGTTCTTTATCAATTTATCATATATTTGATAAGACTCTCAACTGTTTTTCCTTTTTCCCACGTGTTCCTATAAATTACACACTTTCCGTTTCTAATGTGTATTGTCACGTGGTGATGTCTTGGTTTCTTTGGGTCTCTAGGAAAACTGTAAACTTTTTGATTTTGTTGTCTAGGAAATGAGACGTCATCAATC
>GL379822.1:22844-35184 GCA_000143925.2 Caenorhabditis brenneri | reverse complement strand
AATATTAACAAGATGTAAAAATCAAAAACAGATTTTCTCTAACAGATGAGGAAGCTTCTCAATAATATATACCTTTCGGACCGCCCATGGGAATTTAGTGGGAGGGATGGGAGAATAGAAATCCAGGTCAGATGGTAATATCACGAGAGAAGGACCGAATCAGTTCGGCCGAAAGATCAGATGCCATAAAAACTGAAAGTCGTTAAAAGTGAAACTGGTTCCCCTACACTCATTTTTTCCTAATTTGAAACGGATAGAGAGAGAGAGAGAGAGAGAGAGAGAGAGAGAGAGAGAGAGAGAGAGAGAGGAACTCGAAAACAAACTGATAAACATATGGGCGGAGTTGCAGAGAGATAGAAGGAATCATCCCGCATTATAATGGGAAGATTGATACGGTAGGTCAAGTTGACTTTTGGTTAAAGATAAATTGGTTTTTTGACAATGAATCATGAAGATCTCTAATGAGTTACTGTAGTAGAATGGAGGATATAGTAATTTCAAGTTCTAATTATAGTCGAAAGTCGCGGCCTAGAACTGAAAAACAGTGAAAATCCTTTCTTTAAATATGTTCTCTGTGTCAGTGATCTTTGTAGAACTTGTAGAACCCAAGACATGTTTTTCAGAGGGTTCGACTGAACTTTTCGATCACTAGACAAGATAATCTTGAAGAATCACCCCATATACATATTTGTTTTCGATCTAATGTCGGTCAACAAATTAGGTTTTTTTGGAATTGAAACTATACAGGTTTTCAATGTCAACGAGGAGGAAATGGACGATAGGCAAGACTTATCAAACACAAGTGACTGGTCACTTTGATAAGACAAAATGGATGGAGCAAAACTAGAAGGAAGGGTACAATCATTCTAGAATGGAGCATAGTGTAGAAATTCTCGAAATACCGAAGTTCTTTATCAATTTATCATATGTTTGATAAGACTCTCAACTGTTTTTCCTTTTTCCCACGTGTTCCTATAAATTACACACTTTCCGTTTCTAATGTGTATTGTCACGTGGTGATGTCTTGGTTTCTTTGGGTCTCTAGGAAAACTGTAAACTTTTTGATTTTGTTGTCTAGGAAATGAGACGTCATCAATCCATGTTCTCATGTTAGACGATCAACCATTGGTCTGTGGTGATGAAGTTCTTGGGATGAGGGCAGGGAGAATTGAGGAATTGCAGATTTTGAAATTTTGTAACAAAAATAAATTAATGATTTAAATTATGTTTCTATAAGCCCATTCTGAGAAATTATAGGTTTCGAATGTGCTAGTTATAAACTGTATGTTCAGAGATGCATGTCTTTGTTTTCGTTTGAAGCTATCAAAGTCTCAAACAAAGTAATGTTCAGCTAAGCATTTCAAACATTCAATTTGTTGAAAATGTTTTGATAACTGCGAAGACTACCGAGACGTGCTGCTTCGAGCATAATGTAATGGATGGGCCTTTACTACAGGGTTTTTTGGTAACAGCTTTCGAAAAATGAATGCTCGAAAAGGTAGTTAATTTGAATGACTGAAACTACACTTTAATCTATTCATGTGTCTTTTTTCGACAGGTTCAATGGTGACACTTTCTGCAGAATTTGTACAAACACCCGTATCATTATCTATCCATAAGCTGATAACAGCAACAACCCAAATATAAATTCATAATAATAAATCTCACTACGTGAGAAAATCTCCATTTTTTATCATGTGTTTTCTCTCTCTCTCTCTCTTGCAATCCTTATCTTCAATTTCATCACTTCTTCTTCTTCTGTGGCTATAGATCACTACAAACCACATACAGTTGTTGGGGAAGGAAGCGAAATCAAAAGAGATAGAAATTGAAAAAATAGGAATCTATCATATCAGTCTCTCTCGATGACGATGACACACCAATCTGAGGCCACGTGGGGGTCTGATTGTTTGAACTATGGAGTGAAAAAACGAGAGTATTCCTTCAGAAGGGGTTGTTTTGTTTTTATATGAAGAAGAAATGATATATTACATCAGGCTACAAAATATTGCATCAGAAGAAGAAACACAGCTGAGAAAGGGAGAGAATTTTGAGTTATTTTATGAAATTCCACGTATTTCGATGATGTTGTTCCGTGAGAGATACTCTATTTTTGGATGTCAGAAGATGATGAAAATCAGAAACCCAAAAGAGAAGATATTTCAAGAGGATAGGAAAGTAAAGGAAAGAAGGCAGTAACGGGGACCGATGGAAACAGAGTCGGTACTTTTTGAAATAGTGGTAAACATAAATTCATAAATGAAATGTCTTGTTTTGCTCAACTTTATATCTTTTCATTACCCCCCGAACCTTTGCAGAAATCGAAAATCCAGGCTTACCTATTTATGAAACCTCCTCTGATTGAGATGCTCTTGTTTTTTGGAATGCTGAACAATAACTCTTTGACTCATTCCAATTACTACAAGCTTTCAAATAACTACTTGCGCTAATCAACTACGCAATTCTCTCTTTTTTTTTGTCAAAAATTTGATGAATTATTTATATGAGCTTTTCTTTTTTGAAGCAATACACCGGCAAGGAAAATATAAACTGTAGATGATTATGCACAACGGAAAATGGAATAGTAGAAGGACCATGTATTAGTGAAATAGGGACAAGAAGAAGAGGATCTGAATGTGTTTTTTGTAGTGAAGTGACCAGGGGTGAAATTCGGATTTCGGATATGTTTTGATTATTAGAATGGATGCAGAAGTTCTACCGTAAAAAGCGTAATATCACAAGAAAGAGGAAAGGGTGGATGAATAAATAATAACAAATGAAAAAGAGGTTAACAGTAACAATTATATGTTGATGCAAGGTTTGAACTTTCGATCAGTCTCGGTTGATTCCTGATCAAGTCGAATGATTTTAACTCCGGACATGAATCGAGCATGACTGTTGATCAAATTCTTGGCGGTTTTTGGATCCAAATCCACAATTTTAATGGAAAATGCGAAAAGGCGACCATTTGGAAGACGAACAACGTCCCGTCGGGGTACCGAGCATGAATGTAGAAGACGAAGTGAGATCATAATTGAACAGTCCTTCATTGTTGCAGCAAGGAAATATCGTCGAAGTTGTTGCAAGAGATCATCATTCTCGTTATCCAGTGATTTTTGTTCCAGAATATCCTCCAATCCAACATGTGTCAGAGAAGATTTATCGAGAAGATTAGTCTTTATATGATGCTCCATTCTATCATAAATCGCGTGGGCTCGAACAATTCCAATCTCGTCAACTTTTTGAGCTCGAAGGATTTGTCCGAGAACAGACGAATCACGGATGCGGAACTTCTTTTTGGAGTGGTTACCGGTCAAAGCGAGGCACAGCTGAAAAAAATCAAATTGATTGGGAAACGTTGTTTTCTGATGTGATTCATAATTTTCAGGCGCATAATGTTTTTTAAGTGAATATGAAACGTTGTGGTAGATGATGCTAAATTTGACATTTGATAAAATAGGTAAAACTGAAGACTAAAAATACCTTTTCTCGTTTTTGAGATGTTTGACAATAATAACAGTTTCAAAAATCTGTTTTGTCAAAAATATGTGTCGACATGTGTCCTATTAAAAACCACAACAACTTATTGAGTATTTTGAATTTGAAAAAAACTTACAGCTGAAATCAAGTCATCGGAGGTTGCCTCATTCCGTGGAAACAGAGTCTCTGTGAATATTTTATCCTCTAATGGTTTCTCATCTGAATGAACTTGATTCCCGTCAACGAAAATTCTTAAATTGCGATGAGGAACCAGAAAGAGTGAATGAATTGCTTTGTGCATTCGTGAGTAGTTTCCAGAAAACAAATCCATCGGACAAAAGTCATACATTTGAGAGAAATGAGATTGACCGCATGATTTTTCGATCTGAAAATGGAGATGATGTTTGAAAAGAAGCTTCAAAAGTATACAAACCTGTAGAATACAATTATTGCAGTGAGGGATATTGACATTTGGATGATGTTGAAAGAATCCTTGTTTCGGTTTGATTTCTACCGTAATCGTTGAGCCGTGTCCTTCATCTCCAACAGTCATCGGTAATTGTGTCGCATCCAACATTTGAAGTGATGTCAGTCTTTTTGGATTTGTCACAATAACAGCTCCGTGTACTCTTTGGAATGTGTTTAGTGGTAGAAATGAGTATTCATCGGGTAATTCGAATAAATCCTCGAATTTCTCAATTTTCTGATTTGCCGGAAGACTTGGAATTTTTGCAAGTTGATGTACGTCTACAGTATGAAATTCCACAATATTCATATCGACTAGATATTGTTCGTCGAAAAATGGAGCAACTATTCGTTCCATATAACTGTTCACTAGCTCACTCCTTGCTTTGACTGTTAGAAGACCACTTTTTCGAGCTTTTGCGAACCTCCACACTATTCTGAAATTATTCATTTTGTTTCGTTCAGTTGGGATTTTATGAAGTTTTTAACTCGAAATGTTGTCAAAATGAATTGCAAAAGACTCAAAAAACAACTATTTTTTTTCTAAACTCAAAGAAATTAGTTGAACCTTTCAATCAGATATTTCATGAACCTACCTGACTCCAGTTAGTCGATGTCTGGCGCTGATAACGAAATTGGCCCGTCCTTCACCACGAAAACAGAATGATCGGTAGTCGCGGGGCTCCACGAGCACCTGGAATTCATTGAATAATTTTTCCGAAATAATTTTCAAAATTGGCTTACCTTTCCCGATGGACTGATCTGCATTTCTGACTTTTTGGAAAATAGTGACGTTGACTTTTTAGAACATCTGAAAATAACGAAAGTTTAACAATGGTTTTATATGTTAGACAACAAGGAGGAGAGGAAGAGAAATGATTCATAGACCATCAACAAACCGGAAACCAAATAAAAAATCCTCATTACGAAACACATCTGCTTTGGGAGGTCTATTTATTTTTGTTCTCACTTGTTCTTGTTCGACGAAAGTGCATATAAATACCCCGAGACGCAGTGATACAGAAATCAGGTGACGAGATCAAAAAGTTGGCAATTCGCCAACACCTTGTGACAAATGGAAAGTGATGGTATCTGACAAAACACAGAGAACCATTGCTTTTATATCAGTAGTTTTTGTTGTTGGAAATATGACGGCATTATGTGTATATAGGACGAGAATAATGTGAATGAAAAAAAGTTTTATATTGAAGCCGAAAAAAAATTGAGAAAAAAAACCAATTTCTCGATTTGGACATGCAAGAAAACCTTCTGACAACCAAAAAAATTGTTTACGTTTTCAATAAGATCGCATCTGCGCTCTACTGAATGACTTGGCAATTTGCCAAATCGTATTTTTTCCAGGAAATGGGTCATTTTTCTCTCATGCTTCCGGTCATTTCATCTATTTTTTTCGGTTTTCGGTGTAGTTTTTGATTGGTGCACAATTAGGTTTTGTTCTTCGATCTTTTATCTACAAAAAGAACTATTAACGTTGTTATCGCCGTTGCAATACAAGCATTTTTTTCGACAGGAGAGAACAGGCAAATATTTACAAGTTTTCAAAGTTATTGATTGAGTACTAGTAGTCAGAAGATTATCTTCACTTTTCAATCCAGATTTAGAATCATCAGAGCATTTATGAAGCAGTTTTAAGGCCTTCATAATAAAAAGAGAAATTCAAAAAGAAAGAATGAAACCTAAAAACAGATGGAATAGTCATGCACATACCGAATCAAACAACTAATACGTTTTCTAATTAAAATTTTTGCAGCTGATGTTTTTCCAGTCATTTTCCCGTTAAAAGATTAGTCATGGGGAAAAAGAATAATCACATCATATTTATTCTCGGTTTTTAATCTTTTATAGAAGAAACCAGCAAACAGTGTTTCGCTAAGAGTATCTAGGGTTTATCGGATATTTTCGGTACTGGTTTCGAATGCAACAAAGAATCTGTGTGCGCATGTGAAATACGAATATTTTAGTTATAGTTTTTGAAACTTGATCCTTTGGATGACTCTACAAGGATTTCATCATTCTGAAGCATCTGGGACTCTGTATCATAGATTTTAGATTCAAAGAATACGTTTCGGATAAGTGTTTCAAATCAGTTCTCGGAATTGTATGAATCTCGTCTATGCCAGAGATGAAAAAAGATTGTATGAGAACAAGTTGCGATTGATGCAAAATAATATTATTAATAATTTTTTTGGTGTCAGAAAACTTTTCCCAAATCCGTCTTTTCCTAAATCTCTTCATATAAATCCGGCGGCTCCTGGCACTGACTCTCTACTCTTCACACACTCAAAGAACTTCACAAAATACGTGCCAACTCTCACTCTGTCCACTCTCCATCTCCGCCTGCTGTCCACTATTTCGCTGCCTTCTCTCCTTGCCAAAAAATCGAACCGCGCTTGGTTTTATCTTCTCAATGTTGTTGTGTATGTGTATTTCTTTTCGAAGTTGATTTGACCGATTTCAAAGTGAAAATATATTCTCGTTGTCTTATCAAACACCGTATATTGATCGTCGAAAATTGTTTTCTGATGTTTCATAGACTTTCGAAAGTCATTTGCGTCACACTTATTTCTTATGCGGCATCTCAGAATTATTTCGTATTTCCAACAATTTTCAGAAACCGCTGAAACTATGACTCGCAAGTTCTTCGTCGGAGGAAACTGGAAGATGAACGGAGACTTTGCCTCCGTCGACGGAATCGTCGCCTTCCTCAACCAATCAGCCGACAACTCCTCCGTTGATGTGGTCGTAGCCCCACCAGCACCATACTTGGCGTACGCGAAGTCTAAGTTGAAGGATGGAGTTCTTGTGGCCGCCCAAAACTGCTACAAAGTCCCGAAAGGAGCCTTCACTGGTGAAATCTCACCAGCAATGATCAAGGATCTCGGACTCGAATGGGTCATCCTCGGACACTCCGAGCGTCGTCACGTCTTCGGAGAGTGCGATACTGTAAGAATATAATAAATACATCTCAATATAAATAAAAAAATTGATTTATAGCTCATCGCTGAAAAGACCGTCCATGCTCTCGAGTCTGGAATCAAAGTCATCTTCTGTATTGGAGAGAAACTTGAGGAGCGTGAGGCTGGACACACCAAGGATGTAAGTTTAACGGAAGCAAAAACTACATATTCATCACGAACTTCCAGGTCAACTTCCGTCAACTACAAGCCATCGTCGACAAGGGTGTTAGCTGGGACAACATTGTGATCGCCTACGAGCCAGTTTGGGCTATCGGAACCGGAAAGACCGCTTCCCCAGAGCAAGCACAAGAAGTTCACGAGTGGATTCGTGAATTCCTCAAGGAGAAGGTCTCTCCAGCTGTCGCCGATTCCACCCGTATCATCTACGGTGGATCTGTTACCGCCGACAATGCCGCCGAGCTCGGAAAGAAGGCCGACATCGACGGCTTCTTGGTTGGAGGAGCCTCTCTCAAGCCAGATTTCGTCAAGATCATCAATGCCAGATCTTAATTTATTGATTTTCTCTTTGAATTCTCAATGATTATGTTTACCGTGTCTACAGTGTAGAATATAGCAGCTTGTGTATTATGTATTCTTTTACCATGTATTCTTAACAAAATAAAGATTTCTTGCCTGATTTCATTCTGTGCGATGGGATAGAAAAAAACGTTTACTTCAGTACATATATTTACAGAAGTTCGGACTTTTAGTCTAAGAATTTAGCAATATTAGCAGAGAGATTTTCAGATGAGTAACCAATACATCAATGAACCAATCACAACTGGAAAGGTATGGTTTTGAAGTAATTAGCTTCAAAAATAGAATTCTCAAAAGCAAAAAAGTTTCGAATAAACGTTTATTTTTTCAGGTAACTCTTGAGACCACTGCTGGAGATATCGAGATCGAATTATGGACAAAGGAAGCTCCGCTCGCGTGTCGTAATTTTATTCAATTGTGTATGGAAAATTACTATAAAGGAACTATTTTTCATCGTCTTGTCAAAAGTAATTTTGATGTTTTTGTGATAAAATCATTTCCTTGTTTCAGACTTCATTTTACAAGGAGGTGATCCAACAGGGACTGGAACCGGTGGAGAGAGTATTTATGGAGAGCCTTTCAAGGTTTAATTCATAAAATCAGCAATTGTTCTCCCAGCTAAATAATATTTTCAGGATGAGTTCCACCAGCGCCTTCACTTTAACCGTCGTGGAATCGTCGGAATGGCGAACGCTGGCAAAAACGACAACGGATCTCAGTTCTTCTTCACTATCGGTGATCGTGGAGCACCTGAACTTGAGAAGAAGCACACAATCTTCGGAAAAGTCACTGGACCCACTCTGTTCAATATGCTCAAAATCACAGAAGTAGAAATTGGAGAAGGCGATCGACCAAGAACACTGTACAAAATCACTGGAGCTCGAATCGACAATAATCCATTTGATGATATTAAACCAAGAGAAAAGAAGAAGAAGGATAAAAGTGAACGGAAGAAGGAGCCAAAAGTTGTGGTGACAAAGAAAACGAATCTTTTGTCATTTGGAGATGAGGCTGACGAGGATGAGGAAGAATTGAAAGTTTTCAATAAGAAAACTGCGAATAAACCGAAATCTGCTCATGACGCTCATGACAATGATACAGTCGGATTATCAAAACAAGCAGCTGTCACTCGAGATGAAATGAGTAATTATTGTCCAGAAGATGAAGATGTCGTAAGAGACACGTCTTCTATTTCATCGATTCGGGAAAAACTCATGAAACAGAGTTTGAAGAGAAAGGTACAGTTTTCCTAGTTGATTAGTCGTTAACATGATTTTTTTTCAATTCTGTAAAAGCAAGGATTGGGGCTTATCTAACTTTTAAGTTTTCCATTATTTTAAATCGTTTTGTTACAGTCAATCTGCCGTTTATTTCTGAAACTAGCGCTTAAAAAGCTACAATCAGTTTCTAGCAGAACAACTGTCATCAATCAATGCTATTTCCCTTGAAAACATATTTTTCCTGTCAAAATTCACATTTCGAATTAAAAATATGTTCCTTATTATCTCAAAACATAAAAACAAAAAAGCAAAAAACGAAAAAAAAAATTCCGTCCGGGGTAGGACTCGAACCTACATCGAGTACTAACACTCACGCCTTGCCATGTGGCCTATCCACTCAGCCACCCGGTCGTGTAGTCTGAAAAATGTGGACGTTTAATTTCAAGCGCGCAGGCGGCGGGAGACGTAGGAGAATGAGGTGGAATTAAGTTCTTTTTGTGAATTTGAATATTGAAAATTTTTTTGATAAATTTTAAAACAAACTTTTTTTAAATCGTTAGAAATTAGTGTTTTGTTTCAGATGGAAGAGAGATCTGCAGGAGATGATGAGGATTACGAACAGATGATTGAAGATGAGAGAAAAGCGAAAGAGCAGAATGAAATGTAACTATTAATTCACATTATTCATTGTAATTATTTTTTTACAGCGACAAAATGAATACGGAGCTAAAAGAGATGCAAAAAGAATACATGAAAGCATTGCGGCCAGTGAAAGAGAAGAAGAAGAAAGTAAAAGATGAGACTCTTTCGGAAGCAATGCAATCATATCATGATCTCAAAATGCGTTTCAAATCGAAAACCAAAGATGTTGTGAAGCAGAAAGATGCTCAAAGAGAAGGACAGACAATGCAAATGCTCGAGAGATTCAAAAATCGATTGGGAGCTTCTAATCAACAGGCGATTCTTTTCGATAAAAAGATTCAGGTAAGCATCATTTTTTCATTTTTGTAATTCCAATAAGCCTTATTTTTTTCAGTTGAAAGAAGAGCCAGTGAAAAACTCAGAAGACGGCGAAGAGAAGAAGTTTGGAACGATGGATCTTGACGCTGAAGATCTTCAAGGAACATCATGGATGTCTCATCGATTCAAAGCAGAAGACGTCGTTCTCTCTTCCAAAGCAAAAGATGCGAATATGCGTGAAGAGTCGGAGGACTGGTATCATATCACGGATCCACGAAACAAGATGGCCAAAAGACGGCGTGGTGAAGAATAACTTATTTCTGTAAAATAACTTTTTTTTTGAATTTTAATTTTTGCTTGAATCTCAATGTTCCTATAAACGTCACTTATATAAATTTATGATTTCTTTCTCAAAAGAGGAGAGTGTTTGTTTACACAAGAACCCATTTTTTGGACGATTTTTCTGATTGATTTTCTGACCTGATGCATCTTCTCTTTTAGTATTCTCGGTTTCCAACACACAATTTGTTGAGAAACATGGTTTCCTGGTCTAGTCTACCTGGTGAAATTAAGGGTGAAGTTTTGAAGTGTTCTGATTTTTCGTCAAGGTATGGGAGTATTCTATGAAATAAAGGCATTCCAAATATTTTAGCCAGTGTCTTCGCATATGCTCGAGAGCAGATTTGGAACTTGTGGATTCATTGAAAACTAAAATTTCATTTCTAAAAGTGACAATTTCTGATGACTCGTTGACTTTTATTATTGTTGAAAGTCCATCAAATATTCTTAGAATTGATTTGGAAAACGATGAAGACGAAGAAGTTTTCATTTACAGGTGATATCATACCGTAAACTACAGTAATCTGATTTGTTTCCAGAAGTCAAACATTGGAAAAGTCAAGTAGTAGAAAACTATTGATTGATTCAACTTTGGAAAATGAGATTTCTAATTTTTTGAATGGAGTTTTTCAAAGAAAACTGGAATTTGATGCAGTGGCAATTGAGATAAATTATATAAGATCAGAGAGCCCAATTCTTGAAATCCTCAAAGAAAAACTGCAGAAATCTCCTACGAAACGTTTGCTTTTATCTGGAAGATCATTTTTCAAAGCATTGGATATTATAAGTTCACTGAAAAAACCAGAGTTAATAATAAGAAATTGGACGAAAGATCATTCGAAAAACTGGAATGATTTCAAAGAAAATGGTCTCAAAGTTTACGAAGTTTCGAAATGGAAAACTCAATTAGGAGGTGAAAATTAAAGTTTCTTTGGAAACCAAAAATTGTATTTTTATAGTCCAAGAACACGTAACTGCCTCAGTTGCCATTGGTTTTTATAGCTACATTGCTGTGAGTCCTCAATCATTTTCGACTTATTCTGTTTCTTTTTTCTAGCATATTGATTCAAATCCACAAAAAAGAATTCACTGGATTCCTGGATTCCACGTGGAGAATCCTCAGAAATCTCTATCAAGTGATAGTAGATTCTCTTTTGATGAATTCGGAAGTTATTCCGTTTATAAACTTCAATTGGAAGAGAGAAAAACTGCTTTCGTCAAATTCACAAAATGCGGAGTTTCGATCCAAGTCGGTGATTCTAAATCGCTCGATTTAAAGGATGAGGTTCGCTTTTTTGGTTTTGTTTTTTTGAAACTTCGAAGTTCCTATTTCTAGGACTGTGGCCTCGATTGGATGTGTCCAAACTGTGCAGACAAGACAATGGAGAATTGGTTCTTCAGGCAAACTATCGGGAACCTGCACCACTAAATTAATACTTTTCGTGATTTACTAAAAAACAGCCATTAAACGTAACAAGAACAATGAAAATGCAACAAAAACGAAATAGAAATTATCGATATCTTTTGATTTCCGCTTCCCATTGCTTTTTGACTGAATTGTAGAGGCGGAGGGCAACACGGGCATCGGTGATCTAAATAATACTTTTTTGTTACAAAGTTTAGATTCGGAACGCTTACCGAATCGTGTTCTCCTTTTTGAATCTCAATTCCCAAAACTTCTTTCGCCAGCTTTTTCAACGATGGAGTCTGCAAATTTGTCGTTGAGTTTATGAGAAGCAAACGAAAAAACCTAAACTTACACGATTACACTTTGCCATGCTTTTGAGAATCGAACATTTCGCGGTGTCACGAGTCAACTTCCGAGTATGATTCAATTTCAGCACCTGGAAACCGGAATAGAAATTTATTGCAGAAAAAGAAACTTACTCTGAAATCATTGTGCACAGCATGTCCGACAACAATCCGTCCTTCGATAAGCTTCTGAATTTCAGTTTGTGCTCTGTCGAATGGAATCGCTTTTATCAAGTTTTCAGGTCGAATTCCAGATACAGCTGTCCGGAAATCAGTGATTTTTTCGGAGGGTTTCACCATCTTGTCGTAAACAATTTTTCCAAACTGAAAACAATTTTTCAGTTTCAATCTTTTAAAAACAGGGAATACCTCGTTAACAACTGAAATTCTTGCCAAAATATCCGTTGTTCCACCCATACCAGCGCCGACATATTCACAGTCAATGGCAATGATTTTTGTAGGTTCACCTCTGAAAATTGATGGATTAACACAATTATTTATTTTTACTGATATAAAAACCTTTCGGTATCTTTAATAACAACTGGAATATCGTGATGCACTCTTTTCACTTCTGAAGCAGCCGCCAACGCCTCTTGGGCTCTTCTCTTC
>GL379822.1:1857-13892 GCA_000143925.2 Caenorhabditis brenneri | reverse complement strand
TGGTGTGCGACTGGCGCCTTCATAATACTTCTGTCTGCTGTCCTGCCATTTTTCCACCTACTCTCTCCCCCACTCTACCCCATCTTCCCTTTTCTCTCCATTCTCTCCCTCCGAATCCCATGCTAACCAACCTCTGTGATCCACTAAAAACTCCATGTTTGTGTGCCCCACTCATTCTTCTTCTTGATGTTTCCTCTTTTTGTGGTGGCGATGTTTTGCTGCTGAAAAAATGTATTTTTTTTCTTCTTGTTAAAATATTGAAGCTTTGAAAAAAGAAATGTATGAATGTGTAACTAGAGAGATTTGTTAGAAAAAAAGGATTGTATTTTTTTTGAAGTTTTGTATAGTTCGGGCACATGCGGGATGGGGAATACGATTGATGGGTATGGGTAGATTTGCAGAAAAGAGGCGGAGCTTATATTTTAGGAAATTTTGGAGAATAGTACAGTAGAAGTGAATTTAGGTATGGGAAGAAAGGAACGCGCCATAGATTTTTTCTGAAAATCTCATTAAAATTGTCAATCTACAAAAATGAATTATCCGTTCTAAATATTTCCATATATTTGAAGTTTAGTGGTTTCAATTTATCATTTATAGCAAATCAAATCTCACGTTCATTCTCATAAAACCTCCAAAGATTTGGTAAATTCTGAAGTCGAGGCATCTGGATTTAGGATGGAATCGGCTTCCATTCTCAAAAATCTAGAATTTTTCAGATTGGCTCTTCAAAATTTCAAATATAATCATGTCATTTCGAAGATCAGAGCTCTTTTTTTCTCTTCTGTCCAAATGAAATCTCAAGATGAAACCTGAATACCGTAATCCTCACATCAAAAATCAATGAACGTTTGTTTCTCAGGATTGTCTAGCCAATACAAGGAATGAATTACTCTGAAGATTGAAAAATAAGGAAATGATTTCAATTTCCTTGAACCCATAAAAGTATCTGGGGGAGGAGGAGATAATTGAAATTGTGGTATGAAAAGGTGAAAAGAAAAGAAAGTAATTTTCAATTTTCTAACAAATACATATTGGAAAAAAATCAGCTGCTTTATATTCCATTTTTCTCCTTTTCTCTTTTTTCCTTCTGAATGCCGAAGAGCTAACTTAATGGGCGGAGCTTCAATAGAGTAGAGAGTATTGGGGATAGAGAGAATGAGAGAAAAAGAGATGAGGAGTTTGACGTTGTTTTTTAAGGACGGATGGATGGGAACAATGAAGAAATTATATGGAGGTGACTGGCCTGGAAATAAGAGAAAATGTGGATGAAAGGGAAGAAGGAAGAAGACAAGAATTGTGTTTTTATTCAGAACTTTTTTCTATTTTTCATTCGATTCCTACGTGACATTTCGAACGTATTGAAGTGGAGAAGGGCGTGTTTGGAAGTGACAATTAGCAATGTATGTTTAGAGTTCTGATTTCTGTAATTGATAGTTTACAGGTTCTGAAATTGATATCAAAAATCACATTATGGTTGTCTATAATTATTTAAAGCATGAAATTCCGATTATCAAGCTGACAAAATTAGTTCGGCTCATTGAAGAGCACCTATACTATGGTAGATGAGTCGAGACTTACCGTTTGCTCTTTCCATTTCCAGTGTCTCCTGTATCCACAGAGATCGACGGAACATCCTTGTTCTTTTTATCTTTACGTGATGGGCGTCTGAATGGCATGATCTGAAAATACCCGGTTTATACAGGAAAGCCAAAACAAAATCATGACGAAACTAGTTGATTTCTAGTAATAAAAGGGAAAAGTGGAGCGACATCAAAGCTAGCGAGCTATTCTGAGTTTTCTGTGGTTCAGCACGAAATTCATAGTATCGTGATCAGATTGCAGAAGAGAAGGAATAAGACACGCCCCCTTGTAGAACTACAACTACGGGACAGATTATAATATTGCAGATAAAGATGTAGTTGAGGTGTTTTTATTGTACAGAAAACTGGGATTGATAGAGAAACGAAAGCGAGTTGCATCCAGTTTTATTGCGAAGAGAGCAATAAAAAGGTGTGTGTCGCCGAGCAACCTGTGAGTCGTGTGAGACATATAATTAAGACGTTTCAGCTTGGCAACAATAAGTGGATGATAAGGAGAAAGGTTGGGTTATTATAGATTTTAGGAGAAGCTCAGAACATCAGAATCAACTTGGAGAAAGATGAACGGAAACTGATGCGAAAAATGACTTTGGCAGAATGTGTACCAAAATTGAATTTCATGAAGTCTAGAACTGTCTAGAAGAAATCTAAGCTCTCCAGTGTTATATCTTACTAACTGAAACTCCACTGTCATGTCTATAAATTCCCTAGTGAGACTAATAAGTCCCTAGACAGGTCTAATTTGAACCTGCCAAATCTAATTCCTCAATCAACATCAGACTATTTTCAGTAGACTTCTGAAACAAGTCAAATCCGTTTTCAAACTGGATTAACCTTCGACATTCAAAAATAAAAACCTTGACATGATTCTACTTGACTTCAAATTTTCTGAAAATATCCTGCCACCTACACTAATCCTTCTTTTGAGATGTGGATTGACAAGAATTTTGAGAAGATTTGAAATGAAGATTCTAGGAAAAAGAGCAAAAAAGAAAGAAGATATTGTAGTAGATGGAGCCATTATATCGAGTAGATGCAAGATTTATTGTTCTTCATCCACGTAATAAAGTGAGCCTTCTTGAAGCTCTTCCTGCCAAATTGAATACATAGAGGCAAATAAAACGAGAGTGCTATGATTAATTACAAAGAGTCCTGTGGTTTTTTGAGAATCGGAAACTCACCGAAATTCGAGTTGAAAGAATTGGAAAAAAAGGCTAAATTTAGTTGAAACGTCCACGATCTTTTGTACAAAATGCCATGAAATTTCGGGAATTTCCGACGTCACATCTTCCAACAAATTTTCGTCATTTTCCCACAATTAACTCTCAATTTTCGCTTCGGGAAACAAAACCTTTTATCTTCATTCTTACGTTTTTGTTTGAAATTTGAAGAAATGTGTAGAGTACAAGAATTCATTGATTGATTTCAAACGAACAGGAAAAGAAGGGAAAAAACTTGAAAGCATAAAAATTAGAACACGGATCCACTTGGCGAAGATGAAGAGCTGGAAAATGAAGATGATGTTGACGACTTCTTTGTCCACTGTTTAATCTTGTAATTCGAATAGTCAACTTTCTTCGATTTTGATTCCATTTGAGCACTTCTTGTTGCCACCCATCTGCGAACGTCTTATTGATTTCTATTGGATTCTGGTCATCCTTTTGTCTATTGAACAATTCAGTTACTTCCCTTTCCAATGGTATATGAACAGATTTGGTGTGATCCATTGACTTCTCATAGTTTTCCAATCGATGAGTTTCTTGCTTTCGGAGAGTGGCAAGCTTTTGTTTGATACGATCGACTAGAGCTACTAAATTTTCATCTCAGGAAACAAAATCCTTTTATTCACAAACGTCTTCTTTTGAAATTAAAAATGATGTGTAGAACGAGAACAAGCTGCATGAATATCACATAAAAAGCAAAAGTTTTACAGAAAAACAAGAAAAGAAACAGAAAACATTGATAGGAGAATTGTAGCAAGACGAGGCGAGGAATTGCACAGTTCACCTGAAATTCTTTGAAATTTTGAAACTAAAACTCATAATTTTCCCTAATTCTCACCTTGACAATAACACTGATTAGCTCGAAATGAGAGTGAAACTGCTCGTTTCTTCCTCGCGACAAATGCAGCTGCCATATCAACTCCAGTCGAAATATTGTATACTTGATCCGTCCAAGAACACACGTTACTTCCAATCGGATTGAAATATGAACATCCACGGGACTCATAAAATCGACCTAAATATATTATTCTGTTCTTGCATGCCCACTCCCTTTTGGTGCTATTCCACCTACCACTGATCTTTCCATTGTTCTTTGTACAGTACACTCCTTTACATGTACCAGTGGTTGATGCTGAACAACTGCCACTTCCATCATATTCATTACAACTCTTACACGTGTGAATAGCTTCAGATTCGCATCCCTCAACACCTTCTTCTGGTCTTACGGCCCCAGTTGAAAGCTTCATATTACATCTGTTTGAAGATGCAATCAATGGTTCACAAAATGCTGATCCAGCCTGAAATATAACTTTCAGTTCATTGATTTCACCATGGAATGAACTGACATAAAAATTTGTATCTCCGACTTTTGAAACAAGAGTAGCATGACAGGAAGTATTGGTGACTTTGAATTCATCCCAAACGAAATCAGCATGACATCCTCGAACAAATTCATACTTTCCATTGAAAGGAATCAACAGCTCGAAGCAAGAAGATTGACAGTTCTTTGAAGTTAGTGGAGCCTCTGCTGCGTCGTTAGCTGTTGGATTGTCGCATTTGCTAAAGTAGAGATACTGAATATGCTCCGAATCATGACCCTTTTATTCGAAAAAAAAAGACTGTAGGATTACTGTAGATATTCTGTTTTCAGAGGACATTTCAATAGTTTACCAGGATTTATTAATTGAGTTTGAAGCAGGGCTGTCAAATCGGGCCGCGGCCGTTTTTATATCTCGCTTCCTAGCGGTCGGATCTTTTCGATGCAAGAGGCGGCCTTGTAGAGCACAAAAAGTTAAGCATTTTGGTAAAAGACGACCCGGAATCTGTTATCCGCGGCCGACTTATGGCAAAAGGCCGCGGGCAGGTTTGAAGCAAAAGTGAAAAAAATGAAGAAACTAAAAAGTATTAGAATACGGATATATTTGGGGAAGAAAAAGAGCTGGAAGATGTAGATGATGTCGACGACTTCTTTGTTCTCTTTGTGATCTTGTACTTCGAATAGTCAACTTTCTTCGGTTTCAATTCCACTTGAGTACTTCTTGTTGATCTGAGAGCCTCTGCAAACAGCTTGTTGAATTCCATTTGATTCTTTTCTTCCTGTTTCTTCTCGAATATTTCAATTGCTTCCCTTTCCATTGGGACATGGGCTGACTTGGTGTAATCCATTGGCTTCTCATAATTCTCCAATCGATAAGTTTCTTGTTTTCGAAGAGTGGCAAGCTTCTCCTTGAGACGGTCGACGAGATCTTGATGCTCAGAGACATTAGTGTACATTCGATGCAACACTTCTTCCGTTTGACAAGACACAAAGACATGAATGGAGCAGTTCATAGTGAGAAGTGATTGAAGAGCAAAGGGCTTGCTGATTCCTTGGATCAAGTAATCAGTGTACTTCCGAACATCAGAATAGTCAGACGATCTCTTTTGAACTCTTTGCATTCCAAAAGATGGGATAGAAGAAATTGGAATAGAAGTATTAGAATGCATGGTAAAACGAAAAATCGATGAAAGAGTAAGAAAACCCGACGGCCACTCACGAGGAGATATTCAGATGAAAATGACTGTAGGATTAGAGAGTAGATGTTGAGATCCTCGTTTTCCCAGAGGAAACGACGTCATATATGTCTATCTAAACTGACAGGAAGTCAATACCATATGAGATTACCATGGAGTTAATAATTTACAACCCTACCATTCACCTCCTCAATCCTACTCTCTCAGACAGTCATTCTCATTTGAATATCTCCTCGTGAGTGGGTCATCTGTTTTTCTTAATTCTTTTATCGATTTCTCGTTTTACCATGCCATTCATTAACAACACCCCAATTTCTTCTATCCCTTCCTTTGGAATCCAAAGAGTTCAGAAGAGATCTTCTGATTATGTTGATGTACGCCAGTTCACTGATTACTTGATTCAAGGAATCAATAAACCCTTTGCTCTTCAATCACTCCTCAAAATGAACTGCTCAATTCATGTCTTCGTGTCTTGTCAAACGGAAGAAGTGTTGCATCGAATGAACTCCAATTCCTCTGGATATCAAGATCTTGTCGAACGTCTCAAGGAGAAGCTTGCCACTCTCCGAAAGCAAGAAACTCGTCGATTGGAAAGCTATGAGAAGCCAATGGATCACACCAAGTCTGTTCATGCTCCA
The DNA here is from genome assembly GCA_000143925.2 of Caenorhabditis brenneri. Lineage (NCBI taxonomy): Eukaryota > Metazoa > Nematoda > Chromadorea > Rhabditida > Rhabditidae > Caenorhabditis > Caenorhabditis brenneri. Next base: position 7,919 of record GL379822.1, on the reverse strand, counting down.
TCTCAAAAGGAAGCCATTGAAATGTACAAGAAGCAACAAGATGAAAAGAACCAAATGGAGTTCAACAAGTTGTTTTCTGATGCTCTCGGGGCAACAAGACGTACTCCAGTGGAATCGAAACCGAAGAAAGTTGACTATTCGAAATACAAGATCACGAAGAGAATAAAGAAGCCGTCGACATCATCTACATCTTCCAGCTCTTCATCTTCTCCAAATGGTTCGGTGTTCTAATTGAATTCGTCTTTTTGATTTTTTGTTTTTCTTTTTCAAGTAAACAATAAATTCTTATAAGATCACACCTTCCAACTCTTGAAATGAAGAAAAAAAAACAGTTCATGTTCCCAAAAACTCACTCGTCATATTTCAAATTATCAGGTTTCAATGGCAACCCAGTCAGTCCCCAATTACTCTGAAGATTCGGTGTTGCACACTGCATACACACTTTATCCTCTGCCTTTACGTCTGAATTCCAGGTCATCCACATCACAAAAATCGTGAGAATTTGTTGTCTTGACATTATCATTTCTCTGAAAATGTCATTTGAATCGAAAAGAAAACTGTTAGAACAAAGGAAAGAGAAGCAGAGTTTTCACAGACGAATGATTCTGAATAAAGAAGGTCCTCTATTCTCAGAGAGAGCACCTTTTATATATGTCAAATGATTTTTCGTTTGCTTAAGTGATTCAGAAAATTTATGGAGGAGAAGTCGATGAGGGGAGTGAAGTTTGTAATGTTTGTCTGGAAATTTGAATTTTTCTGAGAAAAAACAGTCAATGTTCCTATTGTATTTCCAGAGGTTTGTCACATATGCAAATAGGTTTTTGATGATGTCGTAAATTCCAGGTCGTATGATACGGAGTTTTATGATTTTTGATAGGTTATGAAATGGAAAAAAAAACAACTGAATTGACGGAATTTTCGAAATTGAACGAATTTCGAAAATTCAATCTTGGTAGTTGGAAATAAAAACTAAACAATCACAAATTAGGTCAACAAAAAACAAATGCAACAGCAGGTTAACAAAATTAAAAATAAAAAAGAACAATTAATTCTTCCGATGAACACGCTTCGCAAAAGTCTCAGCAACAAGAAGAGGGAATACAAGTGTCGCCTCTGCATGAACCTTCACTGCTCCAGCCGATGGTTTCACTTTTCCCCAACTGATAGCCTCATCTGGTTGAGCTCCCGAATCGGATCCATCAAACTCTTGACCTGTATTAATGTATACAGTGTGATCAGATCCATTTCTCATCAGATTGGCATTGTTGATGTGATGTTTGACGACGCCTCCTCCCAGAATAATGGATCCCGTCTTCGAACTCTTCACTGCAATCGTGTTGATATGACGGACGTCTTCAACGATATCGACACGTAATCCTGGAGCATTTTTCACCGAGTGAAAGTACATCATGTCTCCTGAAAACTGTCTTTTTTTCATGAATTTCATTTTGATTATTGAACCTAAAGAACCATCAGTTAATGCTGGACAGAACACTGGAATTTTATGTTTAGCAGCCCAATAAAGAATCGATGACTCGTCATTAATTCGTTCTCCTAATATTTGAATCAATTTCGACGGTGTCCAATTATAATTCTCCTTCAGCTGTTTCTCTAAGCATTCATCCAGGATCGGCATGACCCAATCTTCGAACGAACAATAGTTTTCATTTGGAATAAAAACATTTCCGGCTCGATTCATTCCTCGCGATCTCAACTCTTTTCCGTCGGCTGTGAATTCTCCAAGAATCGATGGTTTCATACATTTGATGAGATCTTCTTCAATTCCACCAGCCGATGTTACGATACAGTCGACAAGATCGTGTTGGACACAGAAACGAATAATCTATAAACTACTTTTGAAAAATTACAACTTCAGAAAGCGAACCTCTCTGAGTCCACTGGTCACTAAATTCGATGTGTATCCCAAGAATATCGTGCATGATTTTCTATCTCGTCCCTCTGGATACGGTAACTTCTTTTCATCTTCATCGCATTCTAATGGAATTTCACGGAGATCCAACATCTTGTTTACTTCCTGAAAAATTCAATTTCTTCAGAAAAACACTCCAAAACTTCTTCAACCTTAATAGCCTTTGCTAAATGTGTTGCCTGAAATCCGGTACTCATATAAGATGACAAAACTGCGGATAACGAGAAATCGGGAGTCGAATTGAAATCGAATCCACGAATCTCAATCGAACCTTCCGGAACTTTACATGATTTCACGAGAACTGCTCCTTGAGCAATTGCAATGTCCTCTTGTGATGCTCCCGGTGTTGTGCTCATTTTTCGCCTAGAAACTAAAGAAACGGCTTATGGTCTGAGAACAGAAAAGTATAAATTAATCGAAGAACATTTTGAATTTTTTAGTACGACAAAGTCAAAAATACGATTTTTATAAACCGGCATATGCGAAGAATATACAAACCGAATCACTTCTACCACCGGTTGTAACTAGTAGGAATGGCGACAAATTAACGACATATAACGAAAAATTGTGAAAAATTTCAAAATACAATATTTTTCAAAAAGAAGCAGCTAAACTGAGAATTAAATGATTTAGAACTGATTCTTCATCGATCTCAATCTTTCCATTCCCTTAATCGGATCATCAGTGTCCACTCTCTTCTGAATTGATTCTGACTCAATGACTCTCATAAATGGATTTGTTGCTTTTTCTTCGAAAATTGTGCTTGGAACTGTGAATGCTCCATTCTCTCTTTGCTCTGTCGCCCATTTCAGTTTCGCCGCTACTTCTGGATTATGTGGTTCCACAAATGCAGCAAATTTTAGATTGGCAAGGGTGTATTCATGGCCAGGATAAACAAGTGTATCTTCAGGAAGAGGTTTGAGAATTTTATTAAGAGCAGTATCCATTTGTGTGGCAGTTCCTTCGAAAAAACGACCACAACCAGCAATGAAAAGAGTGTCCCCAGTGAAAACAACAGGAGTATCCGACTCATCTGATGGATTTGATACTAAGTAACAAACATGTCCAGATGTATGACATGGAGTCAAAAGACATTTGATCTGAAAGTATTTCATTCAATTATTTATTCGCTGATCGAAATTCCAACCTTCAAATCGGCAAGTTCAGTCACTTCATCGTGTTTCACTCGTCTATCCATTCCTGGAACTCTATCATCTCCTCCGAAGATCGGAATATTTGGAAATTGACGACGGAAACCCTCGTTTCCTCCGCAGTGATCATAATGATGGTGAGTTGTGAGAACTCCGGTGATATCGATCTGAGAATTCAGATTCAGAAATGCCGTGATTGGTGGTTTTTTTTTTCATAAATTGACTTATTTTTTTATCAAATTGAACTTATTTTCATACATTTTCCTTCTCTGCCAAATCCTGATAATTCTCTTCGTTCACCAAATCCACTAGAAACGCTTTACGTGCAGCAGCGTTCTTCTTCACAATGTACATAAAATTGTCGGCACGACGTAGGCATGATTTAACATAAACCATCTAATAAATCTGAAATTTTTGTACGGAATCTAAGAATTCAACTCCAAATAATTGTAGGATTTGTATACAAATACAACCATGAAACTGTTCTTCACTTTGAAAATTGATTCATTTTTATTTATAAAACTAAGGATTGATGCGCTCCGTAAACGCAATTGTAATTTCCCGGATATTTTGCACACAAGTTCGTAATAATGAGGTGAGAATAAAAGAGATCTATTGAATATTTACAAAAAATAAAATGAAGTAATAAACTATTGTAGTAATCAATCAGCGGTTTCTTCTAGTTCTTGCTTCACTTCTCGCTTAACTTCTCGTTTCGGCGGAACAGGGTTCAGATTTAATCCATCTGTTGTCGCCAGGTACAATATATCCGAAAGTGTTTGCTCATAAAGTTGTTCTTCAGCTCTTGCCTGGATTGGAGTGGCTCCTTCAGGCAAATTCTTGAGTTTTGGTCCAAAGTTGTATGTTACGGTAGCACCTGAAGAATAAAACTGAATGTACAACACAAGAAATCTGATAAAGTCTCACCATGAAATATGGAAACTGCCGGGAAATAGTATCCTTCATATATATTTTCATAGGCTTTGCCACAGGACTTGCCATTGTGGAAAAACTCGATCTGGAAACTTAAATTTTTATATATTCTTTTCTCAAGCTAGCTTACATAGCTTCCAGGAGCTTCTCGAAGGTTTTTGGCAATCTGTGCGTATTCTTCATGTACTTCGAAGAAATTATTTGATTTATAATTTATCAGAAGTGAGTTTTTATGATGTGGTGGTAGATAGGATTCAGAAGATTGATTGGGTGGTACTAATGTCTTCTTGTCCACAGGGAGATGGATCAAGCATCCGAGAACATCCCCTTTCTGAATAAAAAACTTTGGATATTATTTTTGAAATATATTTTTCACTTTGAATCCACCGGCATGATACTTTTTGCCCTTTGCTTCGTGAAATTTCGTTCCATACTTCGACCTCCAGCCGTAGGAGAACTTATTGTATCCCACAGGAGCTTGCAAAACCGCTGAAAAAGAACAGTTTGATTAATTTTGAAATTGAATTCTTACCATGGCATGTACTCCATCCAATTCGAATGTGAGAATCGTCTGGTTGATCATCAAAATTCACTTCAAAATACCATGTTCCTTTGGCAACACCGTGACTAGCGCGAGCCATTGCGTATCCTTCATGTCCAGTGATAGTAAGATTTGAAATGTGTAATTGGTACGCATGATCATTCGTCGAAACGCTTACAAAATCATGTAAACTCATTCGGTGATAGTGGGGAGGGATCACAATGGCATTCCAATCTGGGCTGTAATTTTTTTCTAGATATACATCTTAACGACATGAAATATTTTTATGAATTGTGGAAAAATCAATCCGTATGGTTGTTTTTATGATTTGACGACTAATGTTTTTGGTACTTTCTACACACAATGAACATTGAATATGAGAGGAGAACACACCAATCACAGTCATTTATTAGGCTTTTTTAATTGCAGTCCAACAGTCAAATAAACTCACTCCTCCGGTACATTTGGATCCCTTTCTGTCAAATAATATCGAATCCCATCTTTACTGTATGGTACATCAACAAGCGCTCCTCCTGGTGCTGCAGTCGATGTATACTCAGCGGCTCTGGAAGTTCTTTGCTTTTATTAGAAATACTCTTTTCTGATTTTATCACTTACAGTTTTTGTTTTTTTCCAGGAACTGGGGCTTCAGCATGTCGACGTTTGGTAGCTCCCCTAGTTTTTGGACCTTCTATTGGCGGTAATTCTCGCGGCTCTCGATTTTCTCTTTCAGGTGCCTGTCTTTTTCCAATCTGTTTAACGAAATCATGCATTGGTCCTAGTAACGATAGATTCTTTTCTGCCAGAGCGAATAGATCATCATCTTCTTCGTGTTGCTGAAAAAGAAACATACCTACTTACAGGATGGAATTCGATCAACTTACAATAAAAACATTTTTCTCCTTGAGCAAAGCCGATGCTAAGTTCTGATCCCAATCTTTTTTCTGTTTAATCATAGTGAGCAAATCCCAATTATTGTTCATATACGGCACCACGATTTCCTTCAAACTTAAATATGTGAAATCATCAGGGACAATATCAGGTGATAATTTTCCTTCAGATTTTAATTTTTCTGCAGTAAGTGTTGCGAACACTGTGACACACATGTGTGTTAAATCAGCTTTCTTGGCTTTCCACTCTTCTGCCGAATGACGACATTGTTTGCAGGTAAATGAATAGCAAATCATGAATGGAACTCCACACGACATTCTGCAGCTTTATAATTGTTGCTAGCGGAAGTCTTTTATTTTTACTTACAGGTCTTTCTGTTCTTTTAAACATCTTCCATGATACCATCTGAGACATTGCGAACAAATACCTCGACAGATCCTAGTTCTCGCTTTTCCGTCACTGTAAAAAATGTTCAAGAAATTTAAATTTTTAAATTGTGCTTTCATTATGATCATCGTTTATCAAAATCAGTTAAACCCCGGTACCATAGCAGACGCTGGTGGAGCGATTTGGAGCTGCTGCGTCTTCTCCCACCCTTCGAACTCCTCATCTTCCG
>GL379821.1:527689-582625 GCA_000143925.2 Caenorhabditis brenneri | reverse complement strand
CCCCTCACGGTTGCTTTTCCAGATTCTACTTTTGGCTTCGGTCGAGAGTGAGTCAGGAAAGGGTGATCACCCCCCCCCCCTCACGGTTGCTTTTCCAGATTCTACTTTTGGCTTCGGTCGAGAGTGAGTCAGGAAAGGGTGATCACCCCCCCCCCTCACGGTTGCTTTTCCAGATTCTACTTTTGGCTTCGGTCGAGAGTGAGTCAGGAAAGGGTGATCACCCCCCCCCCCCCCCTCACGGTTGCTTTTCCAGATTCTACTTTTGGCTTCGGTCGAGAGTGAGTCAGGAAAGGGTGATCACCCCCCCCCCCCCTCACGGTTGCTTTTCCAGATTCTACTTTTGGCTTCTGTCGAGAGTGAGTCAGGAAAGGGTGACCACCCCCCCCCCCCTCACGGTTGTTTTTCCAGATTCTACTTTTGGCTTCGGTCGAGAGTAAATCAGGAAAGGGTGACTAGGCATCGGAAATGCCACATACCTTTTGAAGGTTGCCTAAACAGGCTATTATTTGTCCATTGATTGTTTTTAAATACCCTTTAGCTTTGATTGTATTGAGTTTTCCCCAACAGAGAGAGAGAGAGAGAGAGAGAGAGAGAGACCTGCTTCTTCTGATGCTACGCCAAAACATTTGGGATTTTGCGAGGTAATTTTTCATAAACCACTACTTATTGAAACATTTCTTTTCAGATAACCGTTCCAACGAGATGGACACTTCAGCTAGGAATGAACAGCGGCCGGTACACTAAGATGAGCATATATACCGCTACAAAGGACAACGGAAAGCGCTGCTGGATCTCGGAGATAACTTTTGTATTTTCTGTTCCCACCCTTATTTTCTCTCAATAAATATATTGATTCAAATATTGAAAACTCGGTACGAATTTTTTGAGATAGTGATAAAGACAACGTTATGATCAGATTTCCTTCTTGAGACCTGAAAGTAGTGTGTTTGGATCTTAGACAGAAGCTCGAGAATCCTCTCTCATTATATATCCAAATATGGCATTACGATCAGATTTCTCATTTTCTGAATTAGGTGCAGGGGTGAGATTTTACGTTTACGGATTTTACGGATTTTACGGATTTTACGGGTTTTTGAGGGACCGTAAAATTTTACGGAGTCCGTAAAAGTTTTTTCCGTAAAATCCGTAAAATTTTTACTACAGTAATTTCGAAAAATTCAATGACTTTCATGGCGGAAACTGACCAAATAATTGTTGTTTCTCCTATTTTTGAGAGCAACTTATGGCTGATTAATAAATTTTATTTTCACTCCATTTTTTTTAAATCCGCGCCACATGTGTGTGCGGAAAAAACTCGAAATTGTTGAAGCTCAGTAGAAAGTTTGGATTCTATTCGGCATTTTTTGATTAATTGGCCTTTTTTTTAATTGGCTGGATGTGATTGTTTTTGATTTGACTCTAAAGCACGTTTTTCGGAAAGAATGACGGTTTTCAGCAGTATATACAACGTTTTACGAATTTTACGGTTTTTACGGAATTTTACGGATTTGCAATCCGTAAATTTTACGTTTTACGGATTCCGTAAAAAAATAATTTTACGCTCACCCCTGATTAGGTGACATTATAATGTCTTTTGAAAACGGCTTATTTCCGGCTAATTTCTTGGCATTGAGCCCTTTCTCATAAATTGCAGACTTAAACTCGCCAAGGAATAAGCCGGGAATGAACGATTGTCCCGAATAACGTTGCAAGGAGCATCACCGCCTGCCACGTCAGAAAAGAAAAAATAGAGGATTTTGTTGATTTTTAAAAAACTTTGAGGGTTTTGTTTGAATTTTCGTGTTGAAGTTTTGCTCAATTTCGATTGTTTTAGGAATAGATAGATGAAAATTTCGCAATATTTATTAAATTTAGAAAAAAAACATTGTACAGAAAAAGTTTCCAAAAAAGACATGGTATGCAGCACAGCAGAAACTGAAGAATTTCTCAAATTATTCCAATTAAACCCATTTTGGTTTCGGCCCTCCTCCGGCACTCGGCTGCCGGATCCCGCTAGTTCTTACAGTAGTAGGAGGTTGTGGGATTACTGTAGGACGAGTGATTCGAAGTGGTTTTGGTTTCTCGAGAACACTCATTTTAGGTAGAGGGGATCTAACCATCGGATGGGAACTGGTGTTGATGAGACTAGGTCGAGCAGAGGTGGAGACTGATGGTTTCATTGTTATCTGAAAAAAGGGAAATACGGTAGTTTGCAGAATGGTCTGAAAACACGAGCTTGCGGACCTGGCATTTTAAATAACGACAGTCAATTTTTCGGCGATTTTTGGAAGGAAAAATGAATATTCATGCTTTGAAAAGAGATGACAGTCATCGGGGAGTATAAAATTTTACTTATCGAAAAAATAAAAATTAAAATAAATTACGTGGGGTTCGAACCCAAGGGAGTCACAACTGCAACCACCCGCGCCATTCGACACGCAGCAGATGCCCTAGGAAGTGACATTTATGAAAGTTCCGGACTTTTAAAATCATCATAACTCAAGAACTAGACATTTACCGTCAATAACACTATGCTTTTATGGTTGTTCGTAGTGAATATTGTCATATGAGACCTCATTTCAATTATAATATTTATATACCTCTCTCTTCTTTTCCGCAGTCAACGCCGGTTTCCTAACCACTGGTGCACTCATTCTTCTACTCAACGGCGTCTGAATTCCACTCGGTCTCTGTCCAGGTGGCCCTACGGTAACCTTTGGTACAGTAGCAGCTGGAGTTGGTCTTGAACTAACTCCACCTGGCGGGGTTCTTGCTCCAGGTTTCCTCAACTCTGCTAGCTTTGAATGTCCAGGATTGCTAGTCGTTACACTAACAATTCGGACTTTTTCTGGGGTGGTAGAAGATGGAGTAGAGATCTTTGGACGGATTATTGAAGATGGAGCTTTCAGCGATTTTGGAGGGGATGGCTTAGAAATCTGACTTGTGTGAGTAGATGGGGAAGCTGGTTTCTCAATTTTCTGAGCAGTCTTCATTGGCTCCGCTGGCTTCTCTACCACTACTTTTTCAATTTTCAATTCTTGTTTTGGTTCAGGCTTCTTCTCTGGCTTCTGCTGCTCCTTTTGTTGTTCCTTTTGTAAGTGACTTGCTCTTTTCTTCGTCAAACTTGAAATATAACTCTCCAAATCGTTACACATATCGTAATTCGTTGAAGTTTTCGTTGGTTTGGGGCTCTTTTCCTCGTTCTCCTTGCTACTCCCACTACTGTCAGTTGGGCTTTCTAGAGGTGGAGGTGGTGGGGAGAAGCTGAAAATAATGACGGGGTTTCGGAGGGTACTGGGGAATAGAATACCTTTCGGCGGTTGTGACATCTCGAAGTTTACGGATTCGGACATTTCCAAGTTTTTGGCGGACGTCTAGAATGTCGCTGGCTCGTTTGCGGGTGCTGGAAATAAAATAAATTTCTTGCGTGGGTTCGGAAATTTCTATAAATTGGTGGTCTGAAAGTTACTGCCCCTGTCAGTAGATTCTGAAACTTCTAGCTCTCACTGGAGCCTGGATGTCTGGAAACCTCCGTTTGAAAATGGCCATATCGAGATTTTCAGAGGAAGATTTCCAGAAATTAGGGCTCCAGTGAGGGCTAGAAACTTCTGAATTCACTGACAGGCTTCTTTCAGGGCACAGATTTTCAAAAAATTCCAAACCAAAATGATAAAAACATTTCCTTATAAATTGAATGTTCTGACTCACAGTTCACTTAGATCACTTGATGTTCCATTTGCAGTCAACGTCTCAAACAAGTCACCATTGCTCACCAAGTTCTTCTCTTTTTTCTTCTCTCCTCCGACTTCTATTCTTCCCTTTTCCCTCTCCTTTTTATCCTCTTTCCTTTGTTTTCTATTCTCTCTTGACACGTGTTCCTTCAATGTCTGATGAAGACGATTCAGAAGAAATGTGAATATTTTCAAGCACTCATCCAATTGAAAAGTGTGACGATTCTCACAGAAATAGTCAGCTAATTGGTGTTGAAGCTCACAAAGTAGATCGTACTTTGCATCGAATTCTCGTAACTCGAAAGTGCAATCTATTTTGATCAACTCCAGAAACTGTGTAAATTGATTGTCTTCCGAACACTTTTCCAGTTGTTTTTCCAGTTTTGATCGGCAATCTTTTAGAGATTTTAGGGAGGTTTTTATTTCATCAAAACTAATTTGAGCTGCATCTTTGAGAGATGATAGTTCTGATTGGAGACTGGACACCAGGTCAGGTTCGCACTAAAATTTTTTTGATAAAACTGAAAAAAATTAGCAAAAACCCACCGTAACCAATAAATTTAACAATGAAAACTCCTGCTTATTCCCCTTCAAATCAATCAACTTCCACATAGAATTCAAAGTGAATCCGAATGCATTCCCTTGAGAATTATTGCTATTCAAATAGTTTCCCATATTGACAAGAATCAGAAGAAGACGTGGTAGAGTAGGTGACGATAGGATTTCTGAAATTGGGTTACTGTAAGTAATTGAGGGTAAGGAGGATCCAAACCTTTACTAGCTGTAATCAACACTTCCACATTTGGAGCGAGTTCTCGCATTAACCGGGAAAAATCACCGAGGAAGATTTGGGTTTCTATTCTGAAAATCGAAATTTTATACGGTGTTACCCCGTAAAAACTGGCCGGATTAGAACTTATCAGTTCAGTAGGGCCGATCCGGCCCGTTCTGCCCGAATAAGCAGAAATCGGCCCGTTGGCCCGAATCAGTCCAAATCGGCCTGAATGGTCTAAATTGGCCGAATCAGGAAAAATCGGTCCAAACGGCCTAAATTAGCCCAAACCGATCCAAACGGCCTAAACTGGCCCAGGCGGCCTGAATCGGCCCTTTTGGTCCGAATTAGTCCGAATTAGCCTGAATGGTCTAAATTGCCCCGAATCAGAAGGAATCGGTCCAAACGGCATAAATTAGCCCAGACGGCCCAAATCTCTTCAAATCTGACCAGACGACCAAATTCGGCCCAAGCGGCCTGAATCGGTTTATTTGGCTTGAAATGGACAAAATCGGTCTGTTTGACCCGATAGTGCCAAATCGAGCCGATTTTGTTCGTCTGGACCAACTTGGACCATTCAGGCCGGTTCAGGTCGCTTGGGCCGATTTAGGCTGGTTCGGGCTGAATCAAGCCAAAAAGACCGAATAGACCGGATCGGACAGAACTCGTTAGGACTAGAGGCCAGTTCTAATACGGCCGGTTCTGATATTTTCATTAATTTTGAACAAAAAACCTACCGTAATCGATAGAATTTAATTTGTACCAGTCGATAGAAAAATGAAGAGGGAGGTGATAACAATGATAAATCTCCAGAGTATCTTTTCAGTGCTTCTTCCTGTAAACCGAAAAAATTGAAATTAATGAAAAGCTCAATGAACAAGCCTCCTCATTCTGTGGCAGCATTCCGAACAAATTCTGAAGAGCATCAATCTCGGCGACCGGTTTGTTTGCACTGACGTTCTCGATGAATTCGTCCACGTTTTTGAACTGTTTCAACATGATCGCCACGTTTTGACTACGTTTTGAGGTTAGGAGTTCTACGTGGGCGTCTTTTCGGGAGGATTTCTAAAAAAAAATAGCGGTCATAGAATAAGTGATTGATCAATTCCAAAAAAAATACCTTCTTCACAATTTCGGACGCCCCCTGTGCCGCCATTGACTCGATTCCAAAAAAGTTATCCAACAAATCAAAGTCAATATCCACATCAGAAGCCTTTGCTAGTTTCCCCCAAACACTATCATCCTGAACTGTATTTGCATTGATTTTTGACCACTGAACCGTCCGAGTTTTTGTCTTTTTCTCCTTTTTTGGGATGAATGATGTTGGACATTCCTTGGCTCCTCCTGGCTTTTGACTCAGAGGTATTCCGATTTTAGACACCTTCGGTCCTTTCAGGTTGAGAAGTGGAGGAGGTGGTGGGGGTGGTCCACCAGACGGAATCAGAAGTGGTGGTGGTGGAGGTGGTGGGGCTCTCATTTGCATTATTGTAGGTGGTGGAGGCGGTGGCGGAGGCGGTGGAGGAGGCGGTGGAGCATGCACTACATTGTCGTTGGGATCAAGAAGTTGAAGTTTTTTGAGTTGGCGTTCGGCATCCGTCTGGAAATTCAGAGCTGTAGTTAAAGCCATGGTTGTGACGGGCCGGACCGGGCTCAGAAATTCAGTTTTTTCAGGATTCTTAGAATTTCAGAATTTTCCTCAGAATTCAGAATTTTCAAAACTCGGCCCAGTAACAATTTTTTCCCGGCATTTTTTTTTTTGAAAAAAAAACTGATCCGGGATGATCACAACTATGGTAAAAGCCGATGGGCCTCTATTTTTTGAAGGATCCTCAGGGTAGGCTACTGTTGAACGGTATGCTCTAGATTTAGATACAATCGAAAAGTGATCAATGCAAACTTTACACCATTTTTGTTTTTCGACCAACCTGCGAACTAATCAACCTCAACTGATCCATGATCTGAGAAAGGAAGAACGCTCTCGCCTCGTTCTCACTTCCACCATTCTTGTCGAGTAGTAACTCGTCGAGAGTTTGTCGAATCGTGTCGCTCGTCATAGTTTTTGCATATCTGAGAATCATAATATTCGAGGAAGGAATGTAGGATAGAAAAAGAAACATATAATTTCCAAGATTCAAAAAAAGTTTTATAGTGGTCACAGAAATTACAGTTAAAAAGCAAGGGCACATTTTTTGAGAGCATAATGTATAGGGGAGCAATGTACGGTGAAATGAGAAAAATATAACTTGCAAGATTCCAAAAATTTTTAGAGTGGTTACAGAAATCACAGAGAGCATGAAAAAAAGGCAAAAATTCTCTGAAAATAAAAAGAAAAAATACAGCATCCTCTGAAATTTTCACTCAACAAAATCGAAAAGGTCTCTGCACTATCAAACTAATCACAATCAACAATTCCTGCGACCTTTTAACCCGAGAGCTAATCAAAAAGTGTCAAAAACCAACTCGCTAGAACCAGTCACTCCAACTAGAAAGCCGTCAAAAATCACACCTACTCCAAGAGGAAGGGAGAGAAGGGATGAGAAAAAAGTAGCCAAGGAACTAGATATGGCGCAATAGTGCTACTGGTTGGTGTTTGTTTGTTTTTGGCTGCTGCTGCAGCTTTTCACGCTGTTTGATTTGATATCGAATATTATTCTTATTATTATTACATCAATTTTTCTTGGTAGTGTAGGACAAAAGGGGAAGGGGGGGGGGGGGGGGGAAATGACAAGAATAGATAGGGGAAGTTTTGGTTATGAGTACAATGAAGGAAGTGAGAAAGCATCAGGTTAAGGAAGGAAGGGTGCTTCAGAATAAAATATTGAAGACCAAAAAAAAGAAGAAGTAAGATGTTTCTTTTCCAGAGGAATGCACAGGGTATAACTATTTTTAGTACAATTGTTGAAAACGTTTTCAGCTAGCTACCAACTTTTTGGCTCTGTCAAACTTTGCATGAAACCCAGAAGCTTACTTGGAGCACACGTCAAAAGTTACAGGCGGGGCCGACAAATAAAAACATTTGCTACAGAAAAAATGGGCTTCCGGACCGGCCCGGCCAATGCAAGTATGCCTTGAAGCCTATGATGGGATTCTGATAACTAGGCTACCCTGTTCCGGAAGCCTTGAATCCAAAAAAATTGAAAAACCCTACTCCCAACCGAACAGAGCCCTTTTCACAGTACATGTATACCTAGATGTACAAAAGTAAAATATACACAAATATGATATACAGTTGTACAGAGAGACAGGAGAACTGAGGACAAGCATACGAAAGAGAGATAGTCTCGAGTGGTGGTGGCTCATTAGCATATTCATATTCACACACACAAAAGAAGAAGAAAAGGAGAAGAATTTTGAAAGGGATACCTAAACACATAGAGATGATAGCGGAAAGAGATAACCGAGAGAGAGATCGGAAGGATGGCACCCTCCCCCTGAAAAGGTAAATAAATCTCGGAGGGAGATATTGCGTTAGGCAATCATTCACCACTTTTGATATCACTGGGCTCTCTTTCCGGATATTAACTGGATTCGATTTTTTTTTTCTGGAAAATAGGTGTTCGAAAAAAGTGATGATGCGTTCGAGGGAGAGATAAGGGAGTGACGTAGCTTAGGAAAAAATGAGAAAAAAAATTGATAATGTGTAGACGCAAGCAATATGTTTTGCTGATTCTCCGTGTTTCTAACAATCTGATTGTCTTTTCACATTGGTTAGGAATTTTCTAACAATTTGTGGGCTGAAAGTAGCTGTCCCCGTGAGTGGATTCTGAAATTTCTAGCCCTCGCTGGAGTCTGAGAGTCTGGAAATTTCAATCTGAATATCTGGCCCCGCCCCCCTTGATTTTCAATGCATTGTCTACGTGGCAATTTCAGATTGAGAGTTCCGGATTCTCAGGCTCCAGTGAGGGATGGAAATTTCAGAGTCCACTCACAGGGGACAGCTACGTTCAGACCACCAATTGATAGAAAAATCCAAACACGTGGGAAAAAAAATCCCTTGCGAAATTTCAGCAAGAAAAAATACGTTGCTAGCCCTTTTCCGATCTAACCTACCCTAACTTCTTTAGGAAATTCTGATTTCATTTTTCAAAAAGTGCAAAACACTCCACAGAAAAATATTGTGTACTAAAATCTTGCTCCACCCCCCTCTCCCGAATTCCACATCGAAATTTGTATCAAAAAGCGATAAAGTTGACCCACACAGCTGCACACCACCTGTTTCCGCTCCTAGTACACTTCTCTCGAGTGGTCAGAAGTTTTTTTGCTCGGAATATATAAATTGTACTTTTGGTTTTTCTAGAACAAAAAATTCAGAAATAGAAATATAAAATGAAATCATAATGTTTGAAGCGATTGGGACGAATCACCATCCATATACCATAAACATTTCAATATATATCGTATTATTATTTGTATGATGATGTTGAATTGTTGAAGCAACACATTGCACTAGAAGAAGACGAATATGGAAGAGAGTATTGGAGGGGGAGGGGTTTATGATGCGCATCGGGGGAAGGAGGTGGAAGGGTATGTAATATTATGACTAACAGGTAGCAAAAAAAGAAGGTGCCGGGAGCTGAAAAGTACGGGTTTGGTAGGAAATGGAAGAAGCATCAAATATGAGTTTAGGCAAGGGCAAGAAACTGGGTGAACTCAGAATCAGAGTACTTAACACACCGATTTACCTGACGAGGGAACGTTTTTTTCACATGGGTTAGGAATTTTCTGTAAATTGGTGGTGTGAAAGTAGCTGCCCCTGTCAGTGGATTCTGATAATTCCAGCCCTCACTGGAGCCTGCAACTCTGCAAATCTAGCTCTGAAAATCTGACCCGCCCCTTGACTTTCAATTATAGGGCGAATTTCAGATGGATTTTCCCAGACTCTCAGGCTCCAGTGAGGGCTGGAAATTTCAGAATCCACTTACAGGGACAGCTACTTTCAGACCACCAATTTATAGAAAATTCCTAACCCCAATGATAAAATAAACCCTTTGTTAAGCACCTAACAAACCGATTCACTTGGATAAAAAAAACCTAGAAAAAGCGTTTTGATGGGGTTTTAGAATTTTGTTTTCTCATCAATAAAATCCTTTCCGATGCTTTATTTTGTCTTGGACTTTTATCAGATGTGCTTCAAAATTTTTTTGCCGGAACAATCCTCACCTAGTTACCCCCAATGCTCATTATAATCTAGACTACTGTAATTTTGCATTCTCCCGCAATTCCTGAATTGATAAGAAAAGAGGTGATAGAGAAACAAAAGTGCAAAAAAGGAGACCGAACAAGCATCGTGGACGGGCGGTACGAACCATAAAAGAACGAAAAAAAAGAAAGAGAGAGAGAGAGAGAGAGAGAGAGAGAGAGAGAAGTGTGCACTATTCAAAAACAATAAAAATATCGGTCATCATTCGCACTTGTATGTGTAAGAAATCGTAAGAGATAGAAAGAGAAAAGGCGACGACAAAAAGAGCAAATACGGAAAGATGAATCATCTTCTTTCTTGAAGACGATGATGATGAACAGGAAGAACACGAATTGAATGGGAAGAAGATGAATATTGAAAAGTTTTGTATGTTGTGGGAAGGTTCTCAGGAGATTTTGAAAGATGAAAAAAGGGGTGAGTCAACAAAAACTCTGGATTTTTTTTCAAGAAAGTTGCATTCTCGAATAAAAATTGCTAGACGGTGCTCAGGCTAGATTTATGGTCAAACAGGATTTCTGGGGTTACAGTAACCCCGACCGTAGAAATCCAACATTTCAACTCTAAAGTGTTGAATCAAAATGAAAACAATAGGCGGCACGTGTAAACCAAAACGACGGTGAGGTCGAGAATAGATAGGTACTTCTTCTCTCGTTTCCATTCCCTCCCTCCTACTTTCCGAATACACACCATTTGCAGTTATCTAATCCAAACTGATGATTTATTTGAATCCTCGCGCGGGTGGGTGGACAAGTAGGAGGAACGAGGTATGAGAACACGGGAGGACGAAGGAGAAGAGGGAAAGTGAGAAAATCCCGAGAGAGGCGTCCTTTCACTCGAAGCCAGACCGGCGGGTATAGGGAAAAGTTTGGGAATTTGGAGCTAGTGAGTTTAGAATTTTACTTCTGACATGGGACTGTTTTTTTATGTGAGTTTAGAATTTTCTGAAGATTGGTGGTCTGAAAGTAGCTGTCCTTGTTAGTGGATCCTGAAATTATTAGCTCTCACTGGAGCCTGAGAGTCTGGAAACCTCCATCTGAATGTCACAGTTACTTTCAGATCACTAATTTATGAAGAGTTCTAAACCCATATGAGAAAAAATTCCCTTGTGAGATCCTCAGTTTGCTAGCTGAATTTCTCACATTTGGAACACGAGGACAAGTTCTAAAAACTCACAGATAAGGTTGCCACTTTTTAAAGGCAATCATCTTGAATTATCTAATAAAACTTGTGAATCTGGAAATCTAAGAGCCTGCTAAACTGGAAATCGCTCTGCAAGACCGTTAGTTTTCTAGCTGCAGTTTTTCAAAATTGGAACTTGAGCTCAGAAAGTTTGTTATGAACAAACCGAAAAGTTTGTTACTCTAGTTAACACTGCCTCCACCATCTGATTCACTAAAGTGGGCGGAGCTTTTAGCTCATTCCTCATATGGTGCCCCTGTTACTCTTGGGTATGCAGCCAAAATGACAGATATCTTCTTCGTAGAGTCTTATCATTGAAAAGTAAGGGATCATCCATGGATTTCAATTCGACTTTTAGCGATCACCATGAAATATTTTTCACTATATTGATACTCGCTGTACCTCTATTACAGGTTTTACGGTACGGTTTTTAAGCTTTTGTCATTATTGGACATCAGTAAAAAATATACAGATTCTGAAACGTTTTTGAAGTTTTCGAAAAGGACGTTTGAGATTATTTTCAGATAACAGCAAAATCTAGAAATTTTAGAACAAGGCTACCTCCTCTAGAATCCTCTTTAGGAAAAGAGCAACATCATCGAAGACTCCTATTACTCCCAAAATTTCAATTAAGCCTAAAACAATATAAAACAAAACGCTTTTGTTGAAAAGCATCATCTCCGAAAACGAAACGCCCCGCAAAATTTTCAACAACAACAAGACGAAGGAGAAGAAGAAGCGAGGCGAACAGTATTAGACGAGAGGCATGTTGATCATAATCTATGGCCCGGATTCCGTTGTGCAATCATTTTCGAAAATCTTCATGGAGGGAGAGAGATGACAATGAATCGCACTTTCACCTCTTCCCAGCTTCTGAACGGTTTTTGTGTGCGTTTGTTGAAAAATTTTTTCAACTGGGAATATCTGTCAAAGAATAAATGAAACACATGAAATTGAACCGATTTAGTGGCGACTGTGATGGGTGGGCGTTGGGGCAAAAATGACGAGATCTACACACATGAAAAGGAGAAAGGAGAAGAGCACCGTTCGAAAACATTTGAAGAGAAAAATATGAGGGGAGAAAAGAAAAAAATAGGTCAATAAATAAAAAGATATGTATATAAATATATATAGTCATTGATATAAAAAGGAATACTACTGTAAATGATAGACTACTGTAGAATGTACAGCAAGAAATTTATATTGATGAGCACGACAGTGGTGGTGGCGAATAAGAGGAAGTTGTTGGAGTAGATGAGCTGCTTTTGATGATTGAGGCGGGTTTTCGAGCAGCCGACACACGTTCACATAGGGTTAGAAGCATCTCTTCAACAGCTTGTCTATCCAACTTCTTACAGCACATCTCTATCGCTTTTCTTCCCATCGTTGTCTCCAAATGATCGGAAGGAAGAGCCTGACCTGACGGTTCGGACGGCATGTTCAACAGAATTTCGATTTGGACCTGAAAAAAATAGTTTTTCTGCAAACTCTAAATGTATTATTTACATTAGCATGCTGAGCGCTTTTCATGTTGCGTTGTATTTGGTGAGCTGACAGAAGACTCGCACAGTTACGGGCGTCGATAAGAAGAATTGCGGCATCACAGGCATCCATGTAGGCTTGTGGAAGATTTGAGTTCTGAAAAGAAAGTTCTAGAAGTTATTGAAATTCTATCCCACATCATATTCTGGATCGATCACGTCCAACACATATTCCACATCGTCGGCGTCGTTGTTTATAACCTAAAAATATAAATATTTTGAAATTCGTTTTACTTTCTTCTTCTGAAAATACCAATGAAACAATGTGTGGCAGACGATTGTCCCCCTCCGGAAACGGCATCATACCGATTCCAGCGAGACGGTAGCGCTCAGCAATCGGGATCACACGAATACGATCGGTGCCCTCGAGGAAGAGTTGACGAAGCGAGCGAACCTGAACACAAACATTTTTTCAACTCATCTGGAGAAACTGAACTTACAAATGTAGTCTTTCCAGCCATGGCATGTCCAAAAACGACGAGTGTAAACTCACTTCCACTCGCAATTCTTTCGAATTTCCTTCCGATTCCGGTATAATATCCAAGTGCAAAGTGTGAATTCAGAAGATGATGATGCGGCTCCGGCGGATCGTCAAGCTGATTTTCGAGACGCACAAATGAGATTGTAGTTGTGGCGATATGAGAATTCATTGAGGAATTCTCACCGAAATCGTCTTTTTTCTCGTGTCGGAGCAGCTGAACTTTCGACCCGTTATCGCCGACTTTTGAAGACTTTTTCGAGAGGAAAAGACGTTTCCAAAGCGATTTCATACTCGATTTTCCTTCTTTTTCAGATGATTTCTCTTTTTTGTGCTCGGATCCATCGTCTTTTTCTGGTGTAATCAACACTTCTGAATCTTCTGGAACAACATCTGGCAAATCGATAACTTTGAAATTCAATGATTTTCTGAACGAGCTTCGTCCGGTTTTCGAACGAATCGCGTTGAGTGAGCGACGAAGAAATGAGTTTCTTTTGAGCTTTCCACCGTCCGATTCATTATATTCAGTGTTTCCACCTAAAATGGTTGATTCATGAGCACTGCTTTCATTGAAGTCGTCTAGTTCAGCAGTCTTAGCCATCGTGGCTGATGTGAAGCGTTCCGAGCGACGTCCGAATCCGTTTCTTCTGAACAGGGGACCAGCCACAATCGAGTCCTCATTTTGCGATGTATTCTTGTAATCGGCAGTTCTTGGTGAGTATTCATGGGTGGGCGATGAGAAGTTCAATGCTTCTGGTGGAATTTTCAATGAGCTTTTGATCGGCCGGGCACTTGGCGATAGAGGACGACGACGGTGTGGAGTTATTGGGCTGGAATAAAGATTTTTGCAAAATTTTACCAGATTTGGTTCCCAGTTTTTATTGTCTAGCTCTTTTTTTCCCCCATTTAATGCTTCAGAAACGGAACACAAGAATTGAATCAAATCTTTTTTATTGAGCAACAATTGAACAACATTGAAAGAAAAATTAATAATAATTTACAGTCAATGATATTAATAACCACTGGGGCCTTCACCATAGGGGTTGCTGGGGCCTACAGCATAAGGATTGCTTGGACCTTCTCCATAGGGATTATTGGGACCAACTGCATAGCGATTACTGGGACCTTCTCCATAACTATCTTCTCGTTCTTCACTCACTTCTTCCTTTACTTCTTTCTTCACTTGTCTATAGTTGTACTTCCTTGTTGTCTTTGTTTGCCTCGCTGATTGTTTTGAAGTCGTTGGTTTTGATGGTTTCGCTGGTTTTGCCGGTGCCGTTTTTTGCGCCTTCTTCTTCTCCGCCGCCGCCATCTCGAGGTGTTTCTTCTTAGCCGCTGCTATTTTTCGTTTTTGCATTTCGATCATCATTAAATTTTTCTGAATCTCGGCTTTTCTATCGTATTGTAGCCTCTCCTGTTCACGTCTTTCCTCTTTCTTTTTCTCTTCAAAATAATCATATATTTTTGATCCATCATCTGTTCGTTTGCAAGGGGGTCCTTCGCCGTCTGAATCGGTTTCGGGTGCATCCTCGTATACTGTGCGTGGACGTTTCGCTCTCGTAGGCCGAGCTGGGCGTCTCCTTACGACGAACTTCACTCCTCGTCGCTTTCGATCTCTACACTCTTCAAATGCATATTTGCACTGTATACTTATAGCCGTGAAAAATCGAGACTCCGCCAATGCTTTCGCTTCTTTCTTGTTTTTTGTTCCTTTTGATGCATTTGTCGCATCGTTAATACACTTGAAAACCAGGTCGCGTTGTGATGAAAGCATATCATGGAGTTGCATATCTGTCTCGCGGTCGCTTTCTAGAAGGAGCCGATACTTTGGAAAGTCAAAATCGGCCATCACTTCCGAGAGTTCATCCATGGTGTACACTTTATGACTCATTTTGAGATCTGAAGCAATTCGACACTAATGTATGTTATGTGAAGCGAGTTGGGAACGAGAATAACGGTTAACCAAGAATCATGGATCGTAGAAAGAAAGGAGTTATCGGAGTGGTGATATTGAGCGACGGAAGTTGGTGAAGGAAGAAGGCCTATAGAAAAATTGGAGAGCAATCAATTTTTCTGGTATTTGAAAAATACAAAAACCGATTTCAGATGCACACTATTCTCGGAAAAAAAAACTGAAGAAAAACGTAGAAAATGAACAAAAAAGTGTATTCTGTGAAGAATACATCGCGCGTGTCCCTCTCGATGTCTTTGTCTCTCATTATGCCTTTCTGTCTCTCTTCTACTCCATCATTGCACTCACAGCAAGTGTCCTGATGTGAATGTGCCTATTGATTTTTAATAGAATAACATTAAGCAGAATCTATCCAGGATTATAGGTAGTAGGAAATTATTAATACGCACTATTTTTTCCTCTGAAAATCACAGGAACATTTTTTACCTAGAACAAATCGTTGGTCCTGCAATGGAGAAAAACAGACGTCGTTTTGAGCGCTGGGACATTGTACGGCACACTTTTGATTCTGGTTGATGTAGAGCCATTTCTTTTTGCAACTGAAACAATGAAGAATTATTTTACTGATTATAATAAAATTCCCACCTTCTCCTCACAAATGAACAAATCATCGTAGCTGGTTTCTATGTTATCCTGATTTTTTAGCTTGCGAACCATCTGGAATATCGTTTGAATATATAATTGATTTCTAATAAACACTATTACATTATCAAGTGTAATACTGGGAATCATGGATTCAAACGGTCCAACATCATGTTTACAAATGACACAGCTCCTCGTATTCCGAGTGTGTCGCTCGATACAAGGCTCACAGTAGGAATGACCGCAAGTGACCATTACAGGCTGAAATTATAGTTGAATGCAGCGACGTCGATGATAGAATAATCTTACTCGATCAAAAAGATGATCACACAACGGACAGAGAAGGTCTGAGCTGAGATCGCGGCGATTCGGATGGACATCGTTGATGCACTGCAAAAGGAAACACTTCAGTTTATGAAGATAGCGAGTTCTGTCATTTTTCTGTTGTGGAAATGGAATACTCAATTGATTTAGGTTCCAGAACAGTAATTAATTTTTGTAAACCACGATTTTCCTTTACTCCATCAGTTTATCAATTTTCTCCCTCCATACCGCTGTTGAAGTGGTCGCATTGGATTCAAGGCGAGGTGATGAGTTGGCAATAGACAAATCGCTTCGTGACGCCCTTATTTGTGTGGAAGCCGAGTCGGAGGTATCCGCCACATTGCATATGTCGGTCATTTGACTTAATTTTTATGATTAATACACTTTTGAATTTTCAAAATAGCATGCTTGATGATAAGAATCCACATAAAAATCGTGGAAATTCAGTTTGTTAATCGAAATAGAATTTATTCACAGAATAATTACAGATTAGAGTTAAAACAGGAGAATAAGTTAGACTTTGAGAACTTCAGCAACTTTCTTGCATTCTTCGATCAACATGGTGTTCAGGTTTTCATCGAATTTCTTCACCTCTAATTCTTCCGTCAGCTCCTTGTACTCTGAAAATTTACGATAATTGTAAACATGAAGGCTCATAAGGTTTACACAAACCTTCTTGCAACAAATTTCGCTTTTTTTGTGTTTCCTCCAACGCATTTTTAACTTTCTGCGAGTCTTTATCGAATTTTTGGAAAGTTTCCACGAGGAGCTTGTTCAGACTTTCATCGGAATCTTGTTTTATCAGTTCTATTTTCGGGAATTCGCAGCTTCGGACTAGTGCGATCATTGTGTCGATTTTTGTGATCGCTGCTTCGCCTTCACCTGACGACATTTTGCTCTGAAATTAAAAAACAATGAAAGAAGTGATGACTCATCACTGATGACGAAAAAAAAATATTTTTTGAAAATAGTTTACTCTCCCGCCGATGGGTCTCACAACGCAGGGGATGTTGGCACTTCGCCAACTTTTGAATAGTACAAACGCGCTCTATTGGACTTTTTGCGAAATAGCCCCGAGCAGCGCCATCTGACGTCGTTTAGACATGATTTCCATTGATTTTTCACGAGTTTCGGTATTTTGAATAATCAGAAATTAAAAAAATAACTTATTTTTCAAGTGGAAAAACAGGAATCGTGCGTGAGAAAAACGGAATCCTGGAGAAAAGGACTATTTCGATAAGCATGTTCTCTATCCGACTGCTCCTTTTTTAATACTACCATTTCATGTTTCAACAATCGTTCTAACTTATTTGTTTTTAAACTGTTCTAGTATTCTCTAACTCTTTTTTTACAGATGGCTGAAGGAAGCCTCGAGGAAATTGAGCGTCAATTTTTGGACGTCGCCCAACGTGAAGGTCTTGAAGGTCTACAAGCCAGTGATGACATCAAGCCCGAGGTGAAGCAGGAGTTGAGTGGAAACGGAAGCGAAAATCGCGGAGAAGATGAGGATAGAAAACGAAGAAAGAGGTCAAGAAGCAGAGACAGAGGAGGTGACCGGGACAGAAAACGGTCTAGATCGTAAGTAAATCTGTTTTGAACGAAAATTGCTCAAACTTATCATTTCTTTTTCAGCCGTGATCGCCGTGATCGGGATCGTTCCAGATCTCGCGAGCGTCGCCGCGATCGCTCTCGTGATCGCGGTGATCGTCGCGACGATCGCCGAGATGACCGTCGAGGAGGACGGGACGAGGAACGTCGCCGCGAGCCGGAGCCTCAGAAACCCAGAGAACCAAAGAAGTACCGCTTCTGGGATGTTCCCCCTACTGGATTTGAAAACACCTCACCCATGGAATACAAAAATATGCAAGCGGCCGGGCAAGTGCCACGTGGAAGTGTGCAATCGGCTGTGCCGGTTGTTGGTCCATCTGTCACCTGTCAATCCAGACGTTTGTATGTCGGAAACATTCCATTTGGTTGTAATGAGGAAGCCATGTTGGACTTTTTCAATCAGCAGATGCACCTTTGCGGACTGGCTCAAGCTCCCGGAAACCCAATCCTACTTTGCCAAATCAATCTCGACAAGAATTTCGCGTTCATTGAATTCCGTTCTATAGACGAAACAACAGCAGGAATGGCATTCGACGGAATCAACTTCATGGGACAACAACTGAAAGTTCGTCGTCCACGTGACTATCAACCATCCCAGAACACATTCGACATGAACTCACGTATGCCTGTGTCATCTATCGTTGTCGACTCAGCGAATAAGATTTTCATCGGAGGATTACCGAACTATTTGACCGAGGACCAGGTAATTTTAATGTTTATTCAGGTGTTTCAGAGACGCTGCTGAAAAGAAAAACCTCTTATCGCAAACAAAATTAGCAAAAGAAATAGGGTTCTAGTCTTTCCAGAATTTTCGAATTGAAATTAAGTTGAGCAGTTACACTCTGATAAGTTGGCAATAGGCTCACGTATATCGAAAAAAATCATATATATTGGTTCTATCTAATGTCGAGTGTTTCAGCGCTCCCGCTGCCTCTCCCCACACTCACTTCTATTGTGGATGGATACACTCGAAAAAATTATTACAGAAAAGCTCTCAGATTTTCAGAAAAATTTCAGACATATAATTACAGATTTTGTTGTTTTTTATTCCAGATTTTTAGGCGTTTAGGTTATTTAGATCCTGTCTTATCCCCCGTCATTCATGCAAATGACTGCTGAATCTATTATATAACCACAACAGCAGGTTGATTACACATTTAGGCGTAATATCAGAAAAAAGAATTACATTTTATTTCATTTCAGGTGAAAGAACTGCTCTGCTCGTTTGGACCATTGAAGGCCTTCTCATTGAATGTCGACTCACAAGGAAACAGTAAAGGATACGCATTCGCCGAGTATCTTGACCCAACCCTTACCGACCAAGCCATTGCCGGACTCAACGGAATGCAATTGGGAGACAAACAATTGGTCGTTCAATTGGCATGTGCCAACCAAACTCGTCACAACACCCATCTTCCAAACTCTGCTTCCGCTATTGCTGGAATCGATCTGTCTCAAGGTGCCGGACGTGCCACTGAAGTCCTATGCCTTATGAATATGGTGACAGAAGATGAGTTGAAAAGTGACGAAGACTACGAAGAAATCCTGGAAGATGTTCGTGAAGAATGCTCCAAGTACGGAATTGTTCGTTCGTTGGAAATCCCGCGGCCATACGACGAGCATCCGGTTCCCGGTGTTGGAAAGGTGAGGCATTTGAAACTGAATTCGCTCATTTACTGTTTTTTTCTTCAGGTTTTTGTTGAATTTGCCTCAACATCGGATTGTCAGCGCGCACAAGCCGCCTTGACTGGTCGCAAATTCGCGAACCGTACTGTCGTCACCTCATACTATGACGTCGACAAATACCACAACCGTCAATTCTAAATTGCTTTTTGTTTTCCAATTAATAATTTCGTCCTCTCCTGTCCCTCCTGAAAAAAAGAATACAGTTTGATCTGATTTTTATAATGTTCTTCATTCTATCCACAATTCAATTATCCATTAGTCTGTCTATTCTCATTCCTTGCGTGATGAGTGTATCCAAACATTTTAAATTTTAATTTCCACCTCAGTACTGAATCGAAACCTCCATTCTCTCTTCCTCTAAGAATCGCTCTGTATTATCTATATCCTGATTATTACACTAAGCTGTTTACTGTTTTTAAAAAAATTATTTATTCTGAGCTTTTAAAAAAATATTCGTTACATAAATTTTGAGGTTTTATACGGTTTCCGCTGAAAGTTGAAAAAATTCAGGAGGCACTTTCTGTAAAGGGAGACTTCAATTTGGCACAGTGGCAAAAAGTTGTTCGGATCCAGATGATTTTTGGATCATATGTGTACTCATATGAGTGACGTCATCGTCCGGAATTATAGCTGAAAATGTGATTTTCAGCTCAAAAATTCAACGAATTTTCATTTTTGAGATATAGTCTACAATTTTTGGAAGATTGATATTTTACCCTCAGGACATCTCCAATAAATTTTCGAGCCATCTACAAACTCGGGAAGTGACTCAAATAATTTTGAAATATGGGTTTTTTCACTTTTTCTCAAAAAATTTGAATATAATTTGTAAAATTTTATTCAATTTAGGATTCCCCATAAAATTTGCTGCAAAAAAGTCTTTTGGACCGTATTAGAAATCATGGCTCATTTTGAGATATACCACTTTTTTCAAAAAACACCATCCTTTGGGAACATCTGACTAGTACAAGCGCGCTCTATCGGACTGTTTGCGAAATAGCCCCGTGCAGCGCCATCTGACGTCGTTTACACATGATTTTCATCGATTTTTCACGAGTTTCAGTGTTTTCAATGATCAGAAAACAAAAAAACTAACTTATTTGTGAAGTAAAAAGACAGGAATCGATAGTGAGGAGAATGAAATTCTGGAGAGAATGACTATTTTGATGAGTTTATTCTCTATTCGAAGCTTATGGTTTTTATTTCTTCTAGACGTGTTTTATCCATTTTAGATATATTTTTCCATAAAAAATATTTAAATAAGCTTTTAAGTTGAATTTCGTTTGCATGAACGATTGTTGCAATACTATTTCGGTAGATACTCAACTGCTATGAAATCTACTGTTATTTCTCAACTGCTATAGCCTATGGATCAACTGCTATGGCCATAGCAGTTGAGTCAATAGCCATAGCATCTGAGACATCAAAAGTGGCGAAAATAGCAGTTGATCTATAGCAGAAGAGCCAATTATAGCAGTTGAGACCATAACAATTACAACAAAGCAGTTGATCACCCCCATAGCAGTTGAGAAATAGCAGTTGAGTATTGGCCTACCATTTATCGTATTTTCTTTGTTTTTCATTTTTTAAACAAATTTATTATATGCTTTTCAGATGAGTGACGATAGTTCAAGCCCACTGACAACTCTGAAAATTCTCATAATTGGTGAGAGTGGAGTAGGAAAATCAAGGTAAACTTCTGAATGTTTTATTCACTTCCATAATTGCTTTTTTCCAGTCTGATGCTCCGTTTCGTGGATGACGTTTTTGATCCCGAACAAGCGGCCACGATTGGAGTAGACTTCCGAGTTACCTCAATGGTAATAGACGGAAATCGTGTCAAATTGGCCATTTGGGATACAGCAGGACAAGAACGCTTCAGAACCCTTACTCCCAGCTATTATCGTGGCGCTCAAGGAGTGATTTGTGTCTATGATGTGACGAGTCGAAGTTCGTTCGAAAAGTTAAATCATTGGATGACAGAAGTGGACACCTATTGCACAAATGAAAATATTATCAAGATGATGGTCGCAAATAAAATTGATATGGTAAGATTATGCTGATAGACTATTGTAAAAACCAAAAAAATTTCAGCCAAATCGAGTTGTGTCCCGTGAGGAAGGACTGAAATTTGCTAAGCGTCACCGCACACTGTTCATCGAAGCCAGTGCGAAAACCAAAGAAGGTGTACAATGTACATTCGAGGAGCTCATCGAAAAGATTATTCAAACTCCCGATTTGTGGGATAATGATCGACCGACATTCCGGCTTGGACAATCAACTGACGCTTCTGGAGGATCTTTGTGTGGATGCTAATTTTTTTTTGCATTCTTTTCGCTAGTTTTTTTTGTACAAAGTTCCATTTTAATTGCACATAATTCTTCTTGTCAAAATAGTCATTATTACTCAGTGCCTTTCCTTTCCATATATGTTTAACCTCTCTGCTTCCTATCATGTGCCTTTATCCCGATTTTAATCGATTTGCCCATTAAAATACCAATTTTTATACAACTTCTTTATACTTTTCTAGTCTTCTCTGACTTCTTTTTACAGATGGGTGAAGGAAGCCTCGAGGAAATTGAGCATTAATTATTTTTGGACGTCGCCCAACGTAAAGGTCTTGAAGGCCTACAAGGGCGGTATGCTAAATCAGAACTTCCCGAATCAGAACTGTCCATATCTCAAAAGTGGGCGGAGTTTGAAAAAAGTTGTCAACTGCAAACTTTCTTGAAATCAAATTTGGAGCAAGTTTGCAGTTGAAAACTTTCTTCTAGCTCCGCCCACTTTTGAGATATCTTGTTTGGAAAAAGTTCTGATTCGGGACAGTTCTGATTTAGAAACAGCCCTGATTCAGCATATCGCCCCTACAAGCCAGTTTGGACATAATATATATGCAAGAAAACAAATGTCTCGAATAATTTATTTGCACAAAAAATAACAACAAAAAAACCTAATAATTATTGAAGTACTTTGCTAAACACTCGCGATCCTGTACATTCAAAAAGAACATTCGATGAACCCCGCCTCCAGTGTGCATTGACTGAAGGAAGACGTACTTTTGCTCTTCCAGAACTTTAAAAATGAAGTCGTGAAACACTTGGGCACCAGCTGGAGCAAATCGAGAGTGAACTTCCATGTTGAATTGACAAAACTTCACTTCGTGATGGATTTGGTCAAGGAATTCAAACTCCCCTCCTTCGATATCGATCCAGGCAAAGTCGATTTTCTGGAGTGAAAGGTAATTGGATTTATTGCCAACTAACAGTATATTCTTACCTGTAACTTCAAGATATCATGCAAAAAGTACAAGAAAGGAATCGTTGTCACATCTTGATAAATGTATTTTCTCGTTTTTTGACTCTGATTTGGCAACACTCTGAACTTTGTGAATCCCGGCTGCTTTCCAATGGCAAATGGGAAGAATTTCCCGAAAGCGGAATACATTTGACGATTCGGTTCAATGATTGGATCAGCTCCATAGAACTTGGTATTTGGGATGGTTCTGTTCAAAAGTTCCTCAGCTGTGGTGTCATGACCAACTCCAAGAGTGACCAGGATATTCTCTTCCTTCTGAAAAACGGTTTATGGTGTCTAGAATTACAAAATAAATGACTCACGCATTTGGGAAGAACTGCCCACTTTGTCTCATGCTGATTGTTGAAAGGAATCACTTTGAGATCTTCAAAAATTGGTAGCTTATCGCAGATAGAAGCCTTTGAGACCCATTCCAAGTTCATCTAAAAATATAATGGTTGAATAATAACTACCATAAACTTTCTAATGGAGCGGCCCCTCTCATCAGACGGCCGCTCTGATAGGGGCCGTACAATTAAAGGGAGCCTTTCCATTTTCAATGTATTTTTTACAGAAAAAACTCCAAAATAGGTCATTTTATTGAATTTTCCGATCAATAGTTCTGGCCTATTTCATTTGTCCGTTGTAGTTTAGAGGCCGCTCTAATTTCA
Source organism: Caenorhabditis brenneri (assembly GCA_000143925.2). NCBI lineage: Eukaryota > Metazoa > Nematoda > Chromadorea > Rhabditida > Rhabditidae > Caenorhabditis > Caenorhabditis brenneri. The sequence continues at coordinate 559,587 of GL379821.1, read as the reverse complement.
ATATCCCCTCTAGAGGGCCTCTCAATTACAAAGTTTACGGTAACTATTTTCAGTCTCACCTCCTTTGCTCTTCCCTTCCACTGATTGACAATTGGAGTGATACAATCAGAGAATTGTTTCTTGACACTTTCCATCAGATTGATTACATCCTGTTTTACACCGGTAGTACTGAGATCACCACAAGAAGGGAGACGGTTTAGTTGGTGGTAACGGGGGTCTAGAGCACGATCAACCTGAAAAAATCCACAATTTTTCTATAACTAGACTAACCCTAAACTCACCTCCTCCTTGAACTGATATCCTTCACCATCCATCGTATCCCACACTTCACTTCCCATCTCAGTCCTCCTGTTCACTCGACTCGTTCCTCCACGAACTCCTTCTGGCACACCGGTATACATCCAGTACATAGTGACGCTTAACACGATCAGAATCACAATTGGTAGGTATCGTTTCATGGCGATCATTCCAAACGAAGACGACGAGCTTTGATCGAGAAGTGGAAGCTTGTCGTAGCGCATTGTGATGAGTTGAACAGACCATTGGATCTTCTCTTTTATAACAGCAAATGAGATGGGGATCTTTCAGACAGGAAAGTTTCAGAAAAAAATATTTGTGTCTGAAAAAATGAGTGAAAAACCTTAAATTTGCGGAACAATTGGTGCTGTTATCTAATTCATGCATCGAACATGTTTCGGAATGAAGATCAGATACCGAACACCTCTTTTTTAGAGTAATGAAACCGAACGGGAACACTCAATGAATAGCATTGTAGTCGTCTTTTGAATATCGGTGGGAATTGTTTGTGAGGTTTGAAACTTTCCTTGTATTGTTTGTAATACTCAAGAGTGCTTACAAGGGAATGTTTTTTTTACGTGGGTCAGGAATTTTCTATAAATTGGTGGTCTGAAAGTAATTGCTTCTGTAAGTGGATTCTGAAATTTACAGCCCTCACAGGGGCCTGAGAGTCTGGACATCTGAAAAATAAATCCGACCCCTTCCCCTCATTTACAATGCCGTCAACGTGACGATTTCAGATTAAAATTTCTAGTCTCTCAGGCTCCATTGAGAATTGGAAAATCCAAAATCCACTCACAGGGGCAGCTACTTTCAGACTACCAATTAGAAAATTCCCAACCCACATGAGAAAAACGTTCCCTTGTTTGGCTCATAATTACAGTAATCCTGATGTTTGCAGATTCTTTTCAGAAACTGTTGGTTTTCTGCGACAATTTAGATGTGGGCGGTTATTGGAATCCCGGAAACCGTTCAAAATGTCATCAGCCACTCTATCTGAGCCAGCATCAGCTAATTTTTGGATTTTGCCTTTGATTTTTTTGTTTCCTGATTTTTCCTCCCATTAAAAGACATACGGACATCGGGTTTTTTTTTGGGACAAGCCATATTTCAGATAAAGTACTGTAAGGGTTTCAAAATAAGGATGTTCATGAAGAGTGTTCTCCATTTCTGATCTCATCCTGCTGTATTGCTTCTGAGCTGTGTTCAAATAAATTACAAATTGTTAAGATTTTTATTAGAGTGCTTTGATATTTGGGACCAAAAAGAATGAGCATACAGGTGGACCTGAAAAATACATGCCTCCGATTCTGGCCACGTTTAGAACAAGTCGGGAAATACATCGGATTTCCAATTGGGTTAAGATAAAGAAGACTATTCACCAGAGGTCTGCCCAGCCTGTAACCACAGCGGAAAGTCGAGTGCTCGTAACTCGGCTCAAAAAAATATTTAACCGGTTTTTATTCCATAAGTTGGTTGTCCATGTCTATGCAAGTTTATACGTGATCCTAAAATCGATCCGTCAAATATTTTTCTTGTAAGATAGATTGCAAATCATCACAACAAAAAATATCTGCAACAACAGAATTGAATAAATCGTAAAAATTAGATGTGATAGTTTTTCCTTCTGTGTCGATTGTCACAAAAATACTCTCCAAAAAGAGATAACACAACATAACTAACTTCGAGAACAAGGCCTACCCCTTCAGTTCACAGTAATACAAAATGAACAAGAAATTGAAACTACATACAAGTCTGCTTAGCCACTACTATTCCAGAAACAAACATGTGGATCCCCCATGCTTCACATCCCTCCTCTCCTAAACAATCATCTCCTCTATCCCATCCTTTTTCTATCCTTTCAATTCAATTTCCTCGCCCGTGTGGTCAGGTGTGAATGACCAGCAGTACTACCTTGTTCCTTTTCAAAATATTACGCAATCCGATTGCTTCTTCTTATTTCTTGTGACAACCCAACAATCCATGTGGATTTTTCATCTAGACGCAGAGACAACGATCGTTTCTCTCTCTCATCCAGCCCTATGTCCAAAAGAAATACAACCAAAACGAAAAACGGACGGTACTAAGGCTAGTACGCGCGGACAGCCAGGCGCGGCCATTGCGCGCGCGCACGCTGTCCTCGTTACGCCACCAATTGGTGAGGTGGAAGAAGAAGAAGAAGAAGTAGGAATGAAAGAAAAGAGATGGATGAAGAAGAAGAAGGGGATGACCTATTTCCCGCGCAACATCATACCGTCATGTATTTCTCTCTTCTTTTGCCTCCTCCTCTCTTTTCCAATCCTCAATTTGTCGGGTTTCGTTCATCTCTCCTTTTCATAAACTTTGAGCTTTTTTTATTTGACCTAGCTAGGGTTTTTTGAAAATTTTAAATTTTTTGGGGTACTGTAGATTATCTAGAGTTGACTTTGAGCATATTTTTAGAGATTTGGAAATCGTTTTGTATTCAAGAAAAAGCTGTCATGAGTATTTTCATAAGAGCTCTTTTTTTTTGAATTTTTATGAGAAACTTCTGACTCTCTCAAAGATTTTGTTGATATGAAGTCATTTTTAAATTAGTCAAAGTTGGATATCCAGTGTTTATACGAACTTTTCACAACTCAAACTGATTCACTTCTTTTCAAGATCTAGTTAAAACGTTCCGACTATGTGCTTCGGGACATATAAGTCTGGGTTTTCAACGTTCTTTGTACTTTAACTGACTTATTTTTCAATATTCAATAACTAGGTTGAGCTGTCTGAATCCAAAAACTCTAGTCGTTTCTGAATATTTTGAGTTATTCGAGTTATCAAAAAAAGAAAAACCGTTTCGGAAGTTTTGAATCTCAAATTTATCGTAACGTTCTAGTTCAAGATGTTCTGAGTTGCGAAAGCTACAGTTCCGCATTGTATTGTATGGTTCCAAACCGTAGTATTTCGTTTTTTTAGTATATTTTTGAATTTTAAAAAATCCAAAAGGTCCTTGGCAAAATTCTTTTTTTTCTGTTTTTCAAATTTCTTACAAGGGAATTTTTTTCTCATCTGGGTTTGGAATTTTCTCTAAATTAGCGGACTGAAAGTAGCTGTCCCTGTGAGTCGCTTCTGAAGTTTCTAGCTCTCACTGGAGCCTGAGAGTCTGGAATTCTTTCCTGAAAATCTTTCTTGATTTTCAATTATAGAGCGACTTTTAGATCGAGGTTTTCAGATTCTCAGGCTCCGGTGAGAGCTGGAAATTTCGGGCAGCTATGTACTTTCACACCGCCAATTGATAGAAAAACCACATGAGTTAGTTCTGTTTATTGAACCTTATTTTAAACTAGCTTTCATCTTTGTTCCTTTTCTGAATTTTCTAGTAATCCTCAATTCTTGAAATGCAAGCTCCAGACGTTCCCCTTGTACTTTTGGTCCGCGCCTGTAAAAAGTTTCTTCAGTTTGTTGTATAAATCTGTTTAATCCCTGTCCAGACAGTTCTCCCGCGCTCCCTCCCCCTCTACCTTTCAAAATTCATATTCATAATCCATCCATCCCCGCGAAACAAGTTTCCACTCGTTCTATGTTTTCTCATCCTCACCTCTCTCTCTCTATCCCTCTCTCCCTTATTTTTCCCTACTAACGCATAATAATAACAATAACAACAATAGCATCTCTCTCTCTCTCTCTCCTGTATTTCTTCATCTCCTCTTTTCCATATACCGGTGATCGACGGTATTTCGTATTCCTCCCATCTCCTTTTCTTCTTCTCCGCATTTTTGTCTTCGGCGGGCCCGACCTCCAAATCTTTGACTATCTCGTATTGTCTGCGTTTCTGTGTTCTTTGAGTATCACGAATCCTCGAAATTGGAAGTTTCTAGAATTATGACTTGAAACATCGGTGTTCCGATTTGGTAGAATTGTCAATTTTTTTCTCACGTGGGTTCGGAATTTTCTATGAACTGGTGTTCTGAAAATAGCTGTCCCTGTGAGTAAATTCTGAAATTTCTGGCCCGCACTGGAGCCTGAAAGTCTGGAAATCTTCCTCTGCCCCGTCCCTCGATTTTTATAAGGCGACTTTCAGATGAAGGTTTTCAGACCTTCAGGCTCCAGTAAGAGCTAGAAATTTCAGAATCCATTCACAAAAGCTTTCAGACCACTAATTTCTAGAAAGATCCTAACCAACGCGAGAAAAACGTTCCCATGTAAGACAGTCATCTTTTTCCTGCAAATTGTTTTTCTGACAGTTTTTTGGGTGTCCCTCATTCCTAGATAAGATAAAATCCTTACCAAATTACAAACACTCTAGTTCTGATGACAGGTCAGCTAACGTCTTTTTTTCTATTTCGGGTGTTTTTCGATGTCAGGTGTTTTCAAGAAAAGTCTTATGACACCATTCTGAAAAATGGTAGAGAATCTTTTGAATTTTTAAAATTCCTCAATAGCTTTCTAAATATTTTTTGTAGTTTTTAGAAAGTGCAGCTTTTGGTATTTTGTTTCACATTTTTAATTTCTCAGTTTCAAATTCATCCCTGTTCTTTTTTTTGACTTTTCAAACACTGAAATGAACAGCTCTGAATAAAGTTCAAAATTTGAGGTAGAGCAAAAAACTTTTTTTTTTCAAATCTCAAAGTTTTCATAATATGATTTTTTTTAATTTCCAAAGTAATATCCTCCCCGTTTCGTCTTTAATTTTCAAATTTTACTGAAAACTCTTTAAAACCTTACTGCATCATTCCAGATGACAACACAAGAGGAGGAAGACGTTGAAGAGTGGCGAGTCCTCTATCAAGAGACTTTTGGCTATCGACTTCCCCTCTTTCATCCCGAACATGCGGTTTTTCAATTTCAACAAACACCCAAATTCACGGGACATAATAGGCAAACGAGTGGAGAACAGCCTAATGAAGAAGACATAAATCCATGGAAAGAATCGTATGAGCAGCTGAGTAGAGGAGTTCATGTCATGAACAGTTTGGAACAGTTCGTGGCGGCTGCCGACATACAGTGCTTTGATCATATTGAGGAGGCATTAAAGTGAGTTTTTATTGGAGTTGGGAAGGATAAATTAGAGAAAGATCATCAGAAAACTTGAACAAAATCAAAATGGGGAAAGATAATCATGAAACCAGTCGCTGGCACCACCGCTCACCTTCTTTTTGTTCGTCGCTGCGCTCCTCCCGCCAAAACTTTCGAATTTTGGAGTTCCCGCCAAATAATCGTATTTGGAAAAACTCTTCCAGAAAAAAAGCCAGAATGATCTGAAAGTTTTCCTGTAGAGTACTTGCCAGTATAGTTATGCAACTACCGTAATCCTACAGTAATCCTCACCTTTTTCTATTTGTGTACTAATGAGGTGCCGTGGATACTTCATGCAAAATTTGGAGTTATTCCGTTTATTCCGAACACTTTTTCAAAAAATAGGTCACTGTAGCTACCGTAATCCCACAGTAATCCGAGCTCCGAAATCAAAAACCATATCAAAAACTATTTTCATTCAGATTTCTTGACGAAAACCCTGAAGGTGACCATGAAAAACTGATATTCCTCCATGAAGGTACCCACGTGGTCAACCACACGATCAGAATCGCATCAGATGTTCAAATCGTCGGTGCCTCCTCCTCAGAAGATATCGCCTCATCTGTAATCCTCACCGGAAGACATGCAACGATTCTCGAACTGCAAGAAGGAGCAAATTCTGCATACTTGGGATATATCACTGTGAAATATGAAGTGGATACAGAACACGAAGCAGAAGTCGCACTGATAATGGAAGTGGATGCGTTGGAAGGTGGAGTGGGAGGGATCGGTGTGCCGAATGGACCGATTGGAGCACAACAGGGATCAGTGGAGGAACCGAGAGCCGGACCAGCGGACGCGCCTGCCGAAGACGATGATGATTTGGAAAAAATACACGGAGTTGAATCAGATCCAACTACGAATTGTGCAATGGTGGTGACCGGAAGGGGGATGGAACCGACGATTGAGAGGTGTAATTTTCAATCGGGGAATCCGGATAGTCATACTGTTGTTGTGAAGGATTATGCAGCACCAAAAGTGAGTTTTTTTTTTCTGAGGAATGTTCAAAATTTCTTTTTCTCAACTGCTCAAAGAAGCAGACTTTTCGCGAAATTGGCCAGCAAGCCAGTCTGGCCGGGCCTGACCAAAGTCAAAAACTTCTGGCAAGGTCCATTTTTAGCTGGAAATAATTTTTTCTCCTTTTCGACGAATTAAAAAAAACATCTTGAATATCGTAGTGAAGGCCTGGCCAGGCCCGCGACAAGTCTGCAAAAAATCCTTCGTTCACCAAATAAAAATATTCCAGATGAGAAATTGTTCAAGTGTCGGTGGATGTGGAGGTGGCATCATCATCACCCATCACGCAACTGGTTACTACGATCACTGTGAATTCGCTCATAACCTTCAATCTGGAGTCCGTGTTCAGTTCCAAGCAAATCCATATTTCAATTGCTGTTTGATTCATCATCAAGGAGACGTTGGGATTTTTATTCTAGAGTGAGTTCTTTTCTCCTGTTACTGAAAATCATATTCCTCATATTTCCAGCGACGGACTTGGTCACTTCCATGGTTGCCAGATTTACAATAACAACAAGTTCGGAATCGAATTGAAATCATCGCAGACGAACCCGACGGTAATGGATTGTGATATCCACCATGGACACTCTGGTGGCATTTGTATACACGAAGAAGCCACCGGACAGTTCCTCAAAAATCGAATCCATGATAACGAGTTCCTTGCTGTTTGGATATCGGATCGAGCGAATCCAGTTGTTCGACAAAATCAGATTTTCAATGGAAAACATGGTGGAATCTATATTCATTCGTTCGGAAAAGGTCTGATCGAGGATAATGAAGTGCATGCGAATGAGTTGGCTGGTATATTTGTGGAGACAGGAGGAGAACCCTATATCAGGAATAATCATTTTCATTCTGGGAAGCAGGTGAGTTCTTTGATGGTTTAAGGATAAATATTCGGAAGAAAGCACCAAATTTTAGACGTTACTTACCTAAATACTCTAATAGAGGTGCCCTTACAAGTTAGTACCACATGTTTAAGACGTCATATCTCGGTCCCTAGTTGAGGTACAGAAAATGTGTCAACTAAAAATTTGTTCTCGAAGCATTTTTACATAATTGGTCAGTTGACAACTTTTTACTTTCTCATCTGGGAATCAAGATACGATGCCCCAAACAGACGACACCTCAAAAAGAAGGTTGTCATAGAAAACCAACGAAATAAAAAATCAAGTTCAAAACTCTTGTTTCCAGGCTGGCGTTTATTTCTACGATGGTGGTGGCGGAATCCTCGAAGGAAACGAAGTCAACGGCAACTCCCTGACAGGAGTCCAAATCAGAACTGGAGCCAACCCACGAATAATAAAAAATAGGATTTGGAACAACGATAATGGAGTACTAGTCCACGAAGCAGGTCTAGGATGTCTTGAAGAGAACACCATATTCGATAATTCAATGACGAATTTGTACATAAAAACAGAAGCCAGTCCGATTGTTCGAAAGAATAAAATATTCGGATCAAGAGGTACGGGCGTCTCAATAACTGATGGTGGAAAAGGACGAATCGAGGATAACGAGATATTCGATAATGCACAAGCAGGTGTTCTTGTGTTATCTGATGCTTCTCCAATTATTCGACTAAATCGGGTACATGGTAATAAGTCGGCTGGAATCGAAGTGTCATCAAAAGCGAATTGTTGTGTGGTTAGGGAGAATCGAGTGTTTAGGAATCGATTTGGAGGTGAGAATTTTTGTTTTTTTTTTGTAGTAAAACATGTTGAAATGTTTCTTTCAGTTTGCCCAAATCTTGATTAAAAACACTCAGATTTTTTCAATAGTTGGTTTTTCAATTTTTTTTCACATGGGTTAGTAATTTTCTACGAATTAGTGGTCCGAAAGTAGATGCTCCTGTGAGTGGATTTTTAAATTTCGAGCCATCACTGGAGCCTGAAAGTCTGGAAATATTCATCTGAATATCTGACCGCGCCCCTTGCATTATTGACGTGGCGATTTCAGATTAAGATTTCCAGACTTTCAGGCTTCAGTGGTGGCTGGAAATTACAGAACCCAATCACAGAAGCATCTACTTTCAGAACACTAATTTATAGAAAGTTCCTAATCCACGTGAGAAAGACATTCCCTTATTTGACTCCAAATTTAGAGAGAAAACGATTTTTTTCTGCTTCCAAATCTTAAAACGTTCCAAAATGATTTCCATCTCCAGGTGTGATGTCGGCAAGCGGCACATTCGTATCAGAGAGTCTCAATCAAACATACGACAACATGAATCTTGTCTCAAAAGCTATTAACCAAGGACACTGCTTGTTCACAGTTTCCGGAAAGGACTTCTATCCCATGCACAATTTTTATCGGTAATTTTATTTGATTTTTAGCTTTTAAAATGTAATTACATGAAAATTTTAGATGCATAACATGCAACTCTTCGGAACGAAACTCAATATGTCAAAGCTGCATCGAGAGGTGTCACAAAGGACATACAGTGATGTTTTTGCGATGTGACAGGTTAGTGAACAGCAAAAAATGATATTAGAAATGCATGTGTACAAAAAAAGGATTTGCTATGATTCCAGTCATACCTAAGTTTATTCACATTACATAACCGCTTGTTTGACACCATCAAACCACAATAACTAACTTTTTGATAAATTTGAAGTTAAGCAACCATTATCACAAGAACTGAGTCACTCACTATAAAAAACTTTGTTCATCCACACCCCTGATTTTGAAGGTTTTCAACAAATTCATCGAAAGCATGGAACGGGCCGGACTGCTTAGGGAATTTTCTAGGCCTGGTCCGGCCCTGTCGACCCGTGTTTTCAGAGCTGATTTTTCAAAAAATTTCGGGCCGGGCCTCTGGGCCGGTCTAGGTCGGACCTTTTTTTCCAAGTATGATGCAAAGGCAATACGTTTTCCACAGATTTTCAGCTAGACGATTTCGAAAAAAACCCGAATTATTTCTCACATTGAAACCCACAAGTAGCCCCCTTCCCCATAATATTTCACCATCCTACTTCATTGCCTTCTTGCTCACCCATTTTCCACATCTTTTCCACTTTGAGATTTCGTATGACACTCATATTCTCACCTCTAACTCACGCTTCTGACCATCAGTTTGAACTAGTTTTCACCTGCCTAACTACTTCTTCACCACTGCTTCATATTGCTTGCTCCATTTTTTTTCTTCACCTGATCCACCACGCGAATCCACGCATCCAACCATTCCCTCAATTCCAGATTCTACTGTGATTGCGGTGCTGATCATTTGGAGCAGCCATGCTGTCTTCGGCAGACCTAATTGTATTGTTATCTTTTTTCAAACTTCCTAAAGTTTGAAGTTATTTTTGCAGTTATTTTTTACTTGTTAGTCATTGGTTTTAGGTTATGCAATTTTCAAAAATTCACTCGCCTCAACAACACCTCCCCCTTTCCTCAGAAAACTTTACGGTATACTTCAAAAGATTGTGGTCTTTCAACTAATTTATTTCTTCACAAAAAAAATTATAACCGAGTAAAAAAATAATAAAATTTTGAAAAACTTTAATTATTTATTTGGGAGATGGCACATCCTGATGCTGCTGCGGGATGTTGTGCTTCGGGGATTTGGACTATAAGAAGTGTTTTAAGAAAAGAAAATAAAAATAAAAAGAAAAAACCATACATCATGCTCTCCGGATCCTTTCTTCGGTACAGCGGTGCGGGGTTGAAGGGATTGAGCTTCAGTCAATTTTTTGTCCTGGAAAAAAGACAGTGATGAAACATCTTCTCGAAAATATTAATACCATATTCTCATTACTGAGTGCTTTTGGTGATATGACGTCCTTCGCAGGTGTTGGCGTCTTCGCGGGTAAACCATCCGATTCTTTGCTCTTCTCGTGACTTTTCTCTTTCTCCTTGCTCTTCTCTTTTTCCCTACTTTTCTGAAATTTTTTCAAGATATTTGGGATCGAAAAAAATCTGTAGACTCACTCTTTTGGATTTTTCAACTGGAGAATAGTGTTTGTCCTGTAAAAGCTTTTATAATTAATTTCTTTAGTCTGAAAAACTCACATGCTCCATAGATTTCCTGGGCGGAGTTCGACTTCCTGGAGAAGGTGGTGGTGGCTCAACGACAATCTTTTTGGGCTGAAGTTTACAAAAATGTTGTGAAATCTTTAAAAATATACTCACCGTTTCCAGAGACGTTCTCTTCATCGCTGGCACCTTTATGTTTCCAGTACGTATTGCTGGATTTATGACTGGTGGCAGAACATGTGGAACAGCGTCTTCATCGGAAGTTGTTTTCTTCTTTTCTGGCTGAAACTTCTTCTATTCGGTCAGCCAATTTTAGCTTAGAACCTACCGTAACCGATTGTGTAGTCTTTGTAGTTGGTGTTTTATCGAATGGACTTCTGTTCCTGAACTGCTTCATCATTGTACTCGGTCGTCTTCTTGCAAAGAACACTGGAGTTCCACGATTGTTGCCTGGACTTGCAGAGAGACGCTTGAACGGTGCCACTTTCTGGAGTTCTTTCTGGAGTTGTTGCTGTTGCTCTTCACAAACTTCTTTCGATGCTTGAATGATTGTCTTCTCATTTCTACGGAACTCTTCCATTTGTTTCTCGTTCTTCTTTTTCCTCGCTCCATCGTCCTCCTTCCATGTCGCCCAACCCGGAACCGCATGGAGCAGAAGCTGTTTCGCTGAAATTTGATTGGTAATTTTCAGGAAAATGATACTTTCGTTACGTCTCTTGTCTCCCTCCACCTCTTTCATCCCGGAGAATCTTAGCATAACTCTCAACTTTTCATAACATCGTTCGTTATGAAAAATGGCTTCCGGAGAGAACGTTTGACACATTTGTGGTGCCAACAGTACGGACAGTTTGTCTTTACTAGGTCTGAAAGCAAATAATTTTTCAAGGATTGGGATTTCTGTGAATTCCATACCGACTGAAAAATTGTCCACGATCCTCAGCGTCATACTCCAGATGTGGGCGATGATAGATCTGAAAGTTTAACGTTAAAAAAAACAATTTTGAAAAACAAATCACCTGAATTTCAACTGTGTTCGGCATCCGAATCGCTGCATTCACACACGTCTGACGTGGCGGAATAATTCCATTCTTACGATCCACAAAATACGACCAGTTGTCTGTAGTTTCAACTTTGAATGCAATTGGATGATCACCATGATTAATCAAACAGATGGCACGTTGAACCGGCGGGCGACTGTCCTGAAAGTTGTAAATTAAGATAACAGTACCTAAATAAACACAAATAGGAACTAACTTTCAACGGAAACTCCAAATAGTTATAGTTCAACGACACCAAAATTCGTGGCTCAATCAGTTTGACATCGGGATTGGTTTCTGTCCACAAAAATCCATCATTTGATAGATAGCACGGATCGGCTCTTTCTTCTTCTCGACTTTTTCGTTTTTGTTGCTCTGATGGTTCATTGGATAATTTTTTGGGAGGTTTAGTAATCATCTTGGAAAGTTTGGTTGAGAAATGCCGAGACGAACTTGTGAAACAAAATGAGGGCAAGAAAAATATCAATTCACGTTTGAAACGTTTTGATCAACTATGAGGATTGACACGTCCGGAAATTGAAAGCTCGGAGGAACAGGAAATTCTCAGATACTGATGTCTGTAGTTTGCAAGCTTCCATACAGATATGAAGACCTGTGTGTATTTTTTGTTTTATTATCAAAAACCAGCAATTCAATATTTAACCTTCATTTCACACTTCAAATCAATTTATATTCATTCTCATAAAAATAGAAACCACGAGTCCCAAGATTTTCAAATGTTGCAACTTGTCGAGTTATGAGAGGAGGTTGCCTAGTGAGCCACCAACGGGACTACAGTAAGCTCTCTTGGTGGATCCGTCTCAAAGACTCCCTTAGCACATTGAGCATCCGAATTCACATCAGAAGTGAGGACAACCAAGTGGTCAGTCTTTTCGGATCCATTGTGACGGAGAACGTCAATAGCCATCTTCTCTCCAGGCTCAACAAATCCAAAGACTGGGTTGACGCGGTAGAGCAAGTTGTCAGAGGTTTTAACCTGCGAAATTGAAATATAGAATTTGCAAAGACTGGTTTTTCTTCTTCTACCTTGAACGCCTTTCTCGACTTGGTACTGTTAGTGATGGTGACAGTTTGGACACCTCCAGTTGGTGCGAACGGAAGCTTGTTGGGCGATGGACGGAGGGTCGATGGTTTGACTGAAAATATTAGTTGAAGGTAATAAATGTACTTCAAAAACTTCAAAACTCACTTTGTCCCTCAGGGAATTTGTAGTTCGAGTTGTTGGGAACTGCCTTCAACGCCTTCTCTCCAGACAAGGATTTCGAGCATGTCTTCGACTTCTTTCCACGGCACGACGAAGATTTGGAAGAGGCGTCAGAGAGTGCAGATGCGGCCTTCTTCTGAAAAATGTTAAGATCTTTATGACACTTTAAAAATTATTCATCCAGGAAGTAACTTCCTTCTGCCTCCCACCTAACGCCAATGCAGAAAAGGAGAGAAAAAGCGAAAGTATCATCTCCCCCCCTAACACAAACCTACTCGAAAAAAACGTTCGTGTTGTATTGTTGTGATAGAAATGATAGTGTGTCTATGTACGTGTCTGTGTGTGTGTGATAGTTTCGCTTGATATACCGATTAATTTACACAAGTAGATTGGAAAAGAAAAAAGGTACAATGAAAAAAAAAGTATTACAAATGTATTACGTTCTTCTCATCAAGTCAGTATAAAAGGAAACATTTTCGCAAACCATTCATCAACAAATCATGTCTTCCAATTCAATTCTCATCACTACTCAAGTCTTCACTGCCACCGCCATCCTTGGCTCTCTTCTTTATGCTGGAATCCTCTTTTCCGAAATCAACGAATTGAGAGATGAAGTCATGGGTGATATGCACGCCTTCAGAAACATCGCCAATGACGCCTGGCGCTCAATGATCGCTGTGAACGCCCCACAAAACCAGGGAGCTCTTCCAGACTTTGGATCTCTCTTCGTTAGAGGAAAGCGTGCCACCGGTGGATCTTGCAACTGCGGAACTCAACCATCAAACTGCCCAGCTGGACCACCAGGACCACCAGGAGCCCCAGGAGATGATGGAGAAGATGGAGCCAACGGACAACCAGGACCAAAGGGAGAGGATGGAGCTGGTCAAGTCAAGTCTAGCCAACCAACTGAATGCATCACTTGCCCAGCTGGAGCTCCAGGACCACAAGGGCCAGACGGACCAGCTGGAGCCCCAGGACCAGATGGACAACCAGGATCCGCTGGAAACCCAGGACACGATGGACAACCAGGAGGACCAGGACCACAAGGAGACGCAGGAGCACCAGGAACCCCAGGAAATGACGGAGCTCCAGGACAACCAGGAAAGAACGGACAACGTGGAAACGGAGCCGCCGGAGCACCAGGACCACAAGGACCAGCTGGTGCACCAGGACAAGCCGGTCAGCCAGGACAAGACGGACAACCAGGATCGATCGGAGCACCAGGAGCCGCCGGAGCACCAGGACAACCAGGAGCCAGCGGAGAGGACGGAGCACCAGGAGATGATGGAGCTGCTGGAGAGCCAGGAACTGATGCCGAGTATTGCCAATGTCCACCAAGAACCGGAGCCATCGAAGTTGAGCCAGCCGTGCAGAGCGAGTACAAGAGAAGAAAGTACAGATTCTCCAACTAATTTTCGGAAGGGATTTTTTGATGATGTTTTTTGTAAATAAAGCAACTTTTCGTTCGTTTTTCTTGATCCCAAAGCCCAAAAACATACCTCAGCCTTCACCTTGTTCGGCTCACATTGCACAGCCTTGCACTTCTTCGACTTCTTTGATTTCGAAGAAGATCTCTTGGATCTTTTCGATTTCGACGACTTGTCTCCCTTCTCCGATCTCATCTTCTTCTCCTCGGTCTGACGTCCAGTAGTCATTCCTGGAAGAGCAGCCACCTTCTTCGATTTGGAAGACTTTCCTCCTTTTCCAGACTTGGAGGACTTTCCACGGTGGCTTCTGGTGGATTTGCCGCCGGTGGTGGACTTGGAAGAACGATTGGATTTGGTGGAGGAGGCACGGGACGATTTGGAGCCAGCACGTTGAGACTTCGAGGATTTCGAAGACTTGTTTGGCTTGCGAGCCTGGAAAAATAAAAAAGGATTTCAAAAAGCAGCAAAACTTCCTCACCGTTTGGCGATCCTTCTTAGCACACATGGTAAGAACGGCGCCGGTTGCCGAAGCAGAAGCAATCAAGGACACGAGTGAGATCATTCTATTGAGCGGGGGAGTGTTCGTCGTTTATCACGTCTTGATTCCTGACGAAAAAACCCTTTGAGTAGATGGTGTGTTGGTCGAGAAGGAGGAGCAGTTGTTTTGTTCGAATTGATTCGATGACAATAATCGATTGATTTGAGAATCGGGATGTTATAAAGGCATGGAAGGAGTTGACCTTTTCAGAGGTTACACGGTTTTCCGAAGGGGCTGGGTTTTTGGGGAAATGGCGTAACAGTTGGGATGGTGTCACGTTTTTTTGATACTGTCATTGGGGAAAAAAAAAGAAATTCTACGTGGAATTTTTCTGCGACTCCTGGGGTACTGTAGAATCTCTTCAGATTGGAATTAGAATCTTAATTTAGAATGTTTCGCAGAATTTTTGAAAAAAAAAACACAATTTCATCAACTTTCGTGGAAGAATAGAGACCTGAGAAGTTTTTGTTCCAGAGCGACTGCACAAATTTTCAAACTGAATTCAGTGGATTCCGGAGTTGATAGGGAAGGAAAGAAGCCGGAAATGAGTCGTTTTTCGAAACCATAATGATGCCACCTAATTCAAGAAATGAGGATCTTGAATCTTCTTTCCCACATCCTGAAATATATGTTTGTCGATTTTCAAACTAGAATGATCAGAAATTAGCCGGGAAATAGCCGGAAGCTGGAAAAAAGAACCGTTTGTAAAATCCATAATAATGTCACCCAATTCAAAAGAAATGAGAATCTTGAATCTTGAATCGAATCTTGAAAAAAAAATCTTGAATAGAATCTTGAAGCTTCTTTCCCACATCCTGAAATATATGTTTGTCGATTTTCAGACTGGAATGATCAGAACGGACTCAGATACTTATTAGAAAATAAGCCGGAAATAAGCCGGAAATAAGCCGGAATTTAGCCGGAATTTAGCCGGAAAAACGAACCGTTTGTAAAATTCATAATAATGTCACCTTATTCAAAACATGAGACTTCTCATCGCAGAACCTTCCCTCTCACATCCTGAATTATATCTTTGTCAATTTGCAGACTGAAATGATCAGAACGGAGTTTGAACCACCATTTTATAGTCACTTGGAGTGAATATTTTTATATGAGCCATGGTCATTTTTTTCCCTTTCGGCCACTACTAAATCTTATCTTCAAATTCCTTTTATTCCGAATTTCTCTCTAATTCATTTTCAAAATGTGTAGAGGTATTGGTCACTCTCAGTACGGGGTGGTAAAAAGGAGGAGGAGTCATCTATAATTATCGGGTCGTTCTATTTGTGTACGTGGTTATTGCCGGAGGTGAACCGAGACATCCCGTGTCCTGAGGGAGACCAATTTCATATAGGAGACACCTGTCCAGAAGGCTACAGTAGCGAGAAATGGTGAGTGTACCTCAGCATATCGAATTATAACTCTGTTTAAACTCAACCGATTGACTTGAAAATTTTTTCTGGGACTACTGATACGTATTGTAAGAGATCTATAATTTTTCTGTCGGAATAAATTTTCAGATTTTTTCAGATTTTTCAGTTGTATGTGAAATTCTTGAAACTGAAAACCAAAACTTTTTTGTGTGGTGTTTTATTTTCATCATTTTGACTCAAAAATGTTGTAATGGGGTCAAATAAACAAAAAATGTCGATAGGCCAGATATTAACATCCCGGCTCCTGAGCTTCAAGCCTAGAAGCTCGAAATGAGCAATTTGCCTCAAGAGTCATAACTCGTCTCAAAGTGGTCCATATGGACTGAAAATTCATGAGAGCATGAAGTTTTGACTCTATGTTAATATGCAGTCAAAAATAGAACTTTTGGAAAAACTTCATTTTTTCGGATTTCAGTGTATCATGGATGTGGTAGTGGAAGTAGTGAAATCCGAAAAAATAAAGTTTTTCCAAAAGTTTTATTTCTGATCGCATATCAAAATAAAGTCAAAACTTGATACTCTCCTGAATTTTTAGTCTATATGGACCACTTTAAGACGAGTTATCGGCCTTGAGCCAAATGACTCATTTCGAGCTTCTAGGCTTGAAGCTCAGGAGCCGGGATGCTAATATCTGGTCTATCGATATTTTTTGTTTATTTGACCCCATTACAACATTTTTGAGTCAAAATGATGAAAATAAAACACCACACAAAAAAGTTTTGGTTTTCAGTTTCAAGAGTTTCACATACAACTGAAAATTCTGAAAAAATCTGAAAATGTATTCCGACAGAAAAATTATAGATCTTTAACAATACGTATCAGTAGTACCAGAAAAAATTTTCAAGTCAATCGGTTGAGTTTAAACAGAGTTATAATTCGATATGCAGAGGTACACTCACCATTTCTCGGCACTGTATATGACCAGATGATGATGATGATGAGTAGGTTGATGGGCGGTTCCGGTGGTTTTATGGTGGCTAGGTTTAAGGATTATGCGGTGGAGAAAGGAGACGGGTTCATATGGTGTTGGCGGGAAATTGAATGGTTTGAAATCGCCCTGTTTTTAGAATGGTTTCTAGGAATTTGTGAGGTTCATTAATCTAAAATTTGATTAGATTCTTTGTATTTCACCCCTTACTGGAGCCTGAGAGTTTGAAAATCCTTATCTGAAATTGCCACGTCAATTTATGCATAAGGGGACCCGGCCAGATATTCAGATTAAGATTACTAGGCTCTCAGGCTCCACTGAAGGCTAGAAATTTTAGATTCCACTCACAGAAGTATACACTTTTAGACCATCAATTTTTAGAAAATTTGAACTACCGAAGCTTTGTGCTCTCTCTTCCCTTCACAATCTACAGTTCCTTTTTTCTAAATTTTTCTGTAATCCCCTTCCTACTCCCTCTCTCTCCTTCCCCAATTTGATTCCCTTCCTCAAACCCATTCGTTATGGAAATTAGCCATCCGCTTCCTCCCTCGTCTCCCCTTCTCCTCCTCCACCACCACAACACATCACCACCGAGATTCTGAAGGACATATCTGAGAAGATTCACTTAACTATTATTCCACATACCATTACACTCTTAACCCCCACAAACATGCTTTTAGGAGGTGGAATAATTTTTTCTGGGTGATTGGCAACCATTTTTTTGTTAGGAGAGAGAAGAGGAGGAGTGGTTAGTGATAGAGTTTTGCGGGCAGGGTTGATGGATAATCAAGTATTCGAACTTTGTTTTATCGTAGCTACTTTATTCGATTGACTCAATTTTAAGGAAAATGTGTTGATGTGAGCAGCAGAACTCGGATGAAAAATAGAGGTTTTAGTTTTTTACAGTGGCAAACTCTCGAACCATCTTTCTAGAGCTATCAAGCCCTCTACCCGGTAAGCAGCTACTTTCTAGGCCAGGCATGCTTGTCAAAATGGGGTCCGGGCCGGGCCGGGCCAGACTTTTTGAAATTTTCAGGGCCCGGCGCTGAAAAATGTGACCCTTTTTCCTATCAAAGTTTAGGAATTTTTTGTTCATTTTTAGTTTGGAAATGTTTCATAACCAAAAAATGTCTGCTTAACAAAAATTCATAGAATTCATGGCAAAAATTCAATTTTGGAAGAAGGCGCGAAAAAATTTTCGAATCCGGTCCCATGAAAATGCCGGAATGGACCCGGTCCGGCCTATGACAACAATCATGACAGGACTATTCAAATCATACAACAGTTGATGACCTAAATCCTAACGGAAAAAGTTAAAAATTGGCTAAGCTTAGCACGAACCCATCAGTTTCTGAAAATAATTGAGCGGAAAATCCCTTCGTTCACACACCATTATTAGGATATGCACCACTAAAATGTTTACTTTTCAAAATTGAAAACAAAAAAATATTGAAACCAGTTAAAGCTTCTATATCCTCATAAACCACTTAGACACCTTACTGGGTCAAGTGGAGGTCTACTCCTCTGTTATTCCATCCTCCTCCTCCTTCTCCTTCAATTTTCCACTATCCTATAGTTTTTCTCCGAAGAACACCCGTCGTCAACCGTTCCCATTTTTTTTTGTGTTCTTCAATACCTAAGTGGTAGTGTTTTCCATCTTCATTTTTATTACTCATTCATTTCCTCCCGCTGCTTTCAATCCCCTCCCCCCACAGACATTTTATCTCTTCCTATCTCTTTCTCAGTAGTAGTTCTTCACAAAACAATCAGGTCACTTCCCCCTTCTACGTCTGGTGTACTTTATTATATTTTTTGTTTTTTATCTTTTTTCTTCTTTTCCTATTATTCAAAGAACACATTTTTTGAGACAAGGGAATATGCTCAAAAACAGAGAACGGTCTGAAGTTCTGTAATGGCTCGTTTGAATTTTTCAAATTTTTTCTATCAAGAATAGAAAAACTATCAAACACCAAGCTTCAAACTTGGAAAATTTCGGCCCAGCCCAGATCGGCCCTGTGGCCCGGATTGGAATTTTTGAAAAAAAAACTTCTTATCTTAAATTTTTTTAATCCTAGAAATTGCCTATTGAAAAATCAGCTCTGAAATAACGGGCCGGGCCGATGAAATTTCCCAAACGGTCCAGCCCGTTCCAAGTATGCCAAACTTCAACCAAACGGTATACTTTGTTTCGAATGTGTCAGATTCTCCAAAATCTAAACATTCGACGTTTTTGTGTTATGAAAATGTTTCTTAACGCCCCCATCGTATCATCTTCTGTATCATACCCCTGGGTTTTCAGTCGATGTTAGCCGACGTTGAGCATGCGCCACACGGTCAAATTTTTTTCTACTTCTCCAAAAAAAATTGTGTGCGTATCAAGCATAGTTAAAACTTTATTTTTGTAGATGACAACTTTTTTGTGCAATCACTCTCCCGACGGATAGAGCTCGTTCCATGAAGTGTTCTTGAAATAGCGATTTCAAAGGTAGGTGTTTTGGACGAGCTGTATCTGCTGGGAGAGTGATTGCACAAGAAAGTTATCAACTACAAAAACAAAGTTCCAGCTGTGCTTGATACGCTCCAGAATTTTTTGAGCCGTTCAAAAAGTATTTGGCCGTGTGGCGCACGCTCAAAGTTGGTTGAAATCAACTACTGTAATAACCCAACATATTTTCTTAATTTTCCAGTTGGTTCCCCCCTTCTTCCACTTAACCCTTGCCTAACTGAATAGTTAATTAGGGAGAAAAGGAAAACAGTTTCACTTTTTTCTTCCATGGAACAGGTTCCTATGTTTGTATGGGTTTAGGTGAGATAGGACAGGAAGTGGGGGTCAAATAGGTTCTGCTAGAAGCTTTTAAATACATTTCTGGGATTTCAAAATGATCCATTTGATCTACCTCGCCATGTTTGACCTACTTGACCCCTTCCCTGGTAATTACTCATTTTCGAAAGTTCCAAAAACAAAATAATCTCTCACCTCTTTCACTCTTTTCTGACACCTCATCAATCACCTGTTCTCCTTTTCCTTCTCTCAATTTCCTGTCAACTTATTTTTTCAATTATCACCCCGTTTTCTGCGTTTCTTTATCCGGAACAGTGTCTCTCTGACAGGTGATATGAAGAATTATTTTGATTTTGAGGTGTAAAATTTTATTTTGAAGTGAAAGGTATAGCTAACTAGATATACTTGAGAAGTGATAGGTAGTCTGAATGGTACCGTAAGACATAGTTTTCAAATCCCGGGCCGGCCCGAGAAAAATTTCTTCAAGGCCCGACCCGGCCCGAAGGCCTCGGTTCAAACAACTTTTTTAATTTTTATTTGAAAAATTCTGAAATTGTGCCGAGCCGAGGAAATGGCACGGCGGCCCGTGCCGTAAGATCTTTGGAGAAATTACGGGAGCAATGCAAAAATTACAGTGCAGTTTTCAACCTTAGAATAGAGAAGCTAAGAATATAGAACTCCTAAAACGTTGAGTTTTATTAGAACTTGGTTCGCACTCCATTTTTTGATTTTTTTTTTGAAACTTTTTGATCCTTCTCAATCTCTTAACATTTTGTTTCTAATTCCCTTTTCTTTCTAATCCAACTGGTCTCCTCCTCCTCTTCCATGTCTTACTATTAGTTCACCCACAGTAATCCAACAGGTTTCTCTGTTCGAAATTCAAATTTCTTTTCTTTCAACGAATATATTTTTATCCTGGATCCAATGACTTGAATTAATATAACTTTCTTTTCAGGTAGGACTGGAAAGTGTGCTCTATTGGACAGGACTTCAAGGATCAGGATAACAAAGACAGGTAAGATTCGGGTTCAAGTGCTAAAATGCTAGTATCTTCTGGATATTAGAATTCAAAAATTGCGGGAAATGGAATAAATTCCACCGTTCCATTCTTGTGGAACCCTTCTAATGAATGTTTACATTCCAAACTTTTTCAACATCTTTTCTCTTTTTCCTGACTATTCTTCCTCTTGTTAGTATTCGGAAATGCCATCGTCATGCCCGGTCGTCCGATGTGTTGTCTCCCGTGGTGGACAAATCCCCATTTCATGGATGAAATAATTCTATAGTTGCCTAGTTTTTCTCCACCAATAACTATCATTTTATAACATGTATAGTAGTCGTGTGTGATTTATGATCGGAGGGTTTTATTAGAAGGGCATGGCTTACATGATTTGAGGACTCATGTTTTTTTCGTGGCTAGGTTCAGAATTCCTGTAATCTTTGGTTGAGTTAGCTTACGCTAGAATGAAAATGAAAGTGAAAATTTAGATCCTTCTAGAAGACTCTGAAATTCTCTGAAATTGTGATTTTTGACTGTTAGTTCTTCTAAACTTTCCCATATAGGGACTGTGAATATTACCAGATTCCCAGACAATTTGATTTGTACACCGTCTTCCTCTTATCACCTCACTATTTTTCCCTTCTTCCAATCGGAAATGCAATTGAAAACGAGGTGTTAACGAATAGGAAAATTGGTCTGTTTATTGTGAATGACCTTTCCTTTTTTTATGATCTTTCTCAAATTTTTCTGTAATTTTAGTGGTGGGAACATAGAGAACAATTTTGAAAGAGGGATTGATCTTTTGACTTCAGTTTTACAGCTTTGTATAGTAGTTTAAGAGAAAAATTGCAGCGATTTTGAAGCTTGGAAACCCGGTTCGGTTTTCGCAAACATTTAGAAACCACGGCCCGGCCCGGAGAATCCGGACTTTTTTTTCGAAATTTCTCAAAAAAAAAATTTCATTAGTTCTTGTAATGAAAATCCTTTGCTATCTAGGAATTTTTGTGAAACAAACTCATGAAGCTAAAAATTTATACTAGCTATTGTTATTCAAAGATTTTTGGAAGAACAAATTCTCGCCATTTTACCGGACCTGCCGGGCTCACCGGGCCGGGCCGGGCTTCGAAAATCCTGGAAATAGACCGGCCCCAGCCCATCACAATTGTGTCCATAAGGGTTTTTATTTTTCATTTCTAATTTTTATATCCCCACATTTTTGAAAATTAAGAGTCCAAGTTCCTAGAACTTGGGATCAGTTATGACCTTACTTGGGGCAAGCTCTGATCCTCATTCTCTCCTACCAAATTCAAAACTTTTAGCAGTCCCTCACAAAAGTTTCTAGGCCTATTAAATATTCTGTATCCGAAACTACGAAAACATTGCAAAACTCAAAGAAACCGCCATCACGTACACAATCTGATAATTGAATATCCGCTCTCTCTCTTTCTATTCATTTCTCATGTTTTCTCAATAATCAAAGTGTCTGAAAACATGATTATAATGTTATATAGCTACCAACATTTTCATCTGTCCATGTATCACCATGGAAACATCTCCCTTCTTTTGTTCTGATTTCTTCTCAACCACTCAAACTTTTTTCTCACAATCAGACACTCAATTTTTCTCTCACGATGATCATGACAGCCCATTTTTTCCCTTCATAAACACGCCATTCTCAGAACGTCTGACTAATTTTTCTGTTGATTCGGTGGGAATGAAAGGATGAATTTGATGTTTGGATCTGAATTGACAGATCTATGAGATTAGGATGAATATGTATTGAACGAAAAAATGTGTTCCAGGGATTTTTGGATTTTTGCAAAGATGACGTTGAGCATTCTGCAGGGGGTTAGGATTGATAGCAACCGTCGGGATTAACATTTATCCTGCAACACAATGGAGTTTCCAGAGAGAAATAGCAGCAAAAGGCTCGTTTTTTACATGTGCTCTGGAAACTTTTCGAGAATAACCCTTTCAGTGTGTTATTCTGTTCTGCCCTAATCCCGAATCTTCAGCAATTCTGTTTCTGTCCAGTCTAAAACTTGGAAATGCGGGTTTTGATATGGTTTTAGTCCTGCTTTGTTCAACCGGGCTCGCCGAGCCGGCGCGGGTCCTGAAAGAAATCTCTTCACAGATCGAAATTATGGACTCAAAAACATATCGAAATGAAAGTCTCGGTGATCTCTTTAAGTCCAAAAACTGATTGTCACCGTTCGATCAACCTGGGACCCACGGGACAGGCTAGAAAGTCCGGGCCTAAAAATCCGGGACCGGGTTCGTGGGCCCGATTTTGAGCCCACAATTGTGATATTGGAAAAAGTTTTCGCAGGACACGCATCGGGCCCGGTTGGCCCGATTGGACATGTATGGTGTTCATGTTTTTTGTTATTGTCAAAATATTTTTTTCCAAAATTCAATTCCGATACCTCATATTTCTGACTCAGACTGTTCATAGCTCTTCTCTTCTCTTGTTTTCGAAAATTTTTATTTTCTGTCATCTTTCGAAAATTAATTTTTGTACGACGCAATTTCCCATTTAGCGTTACGAAAAATGTTAGATCACCAAAAAACCTATAAATTCGTCTACGCAAAAATTAATTTGCTGTACGACTAGCTCGAAAAAATTAGAGAAAAGACGGCAGTTTTCCATTAAATATTCAGTATTTTCTCTCTATTTCTTCAAGTTGTTTGTATGTGAGCCTTGAGTTGAAAAGGCGAAAAACGACGACGTCTAGACGAGACACGTAGCATATTAAATAAGATTTTCAGATCATCGAAATTCCCGGGGAGAATGAGAAAGAATTTGGGGAAAAATAAGAAAATTAAAATCGTTTTTTCTCCCAATTGTTATTCAATTTTCTCAAAATTTCTTTTTGACTATTTTCAGTTTTTTTTTCTCATATTCCTTCTCCTCTATTGTCTCATTTTTCCCATTTTCTTGTATTTCAAAAACCAACGGATTGCGTGCCAAAACGGACCCATTCTTCTTTTATTTTTTCTTTTTTGGTTCTTTCGTAGAATGCTCTTTCTGAAAAGAACAATTGCGGTTCCTTGTTTATTTCATTTTTCAAGGAACATGAAGAAAAAAAGAAACGGAGGAGCGGAAATGATGTAGATGGATTAAGTCAAAGGGGAGAATGTGTTGTTTACAGGGGGATTTGAGGTCGAAGTACAGTTCTCGTTTTGTTTTGGTTCTCATAGAAAACGGAGCATTCTAACGATTTTGTGAGCTGAAATTGGCCAAGTTTCCTAAACATAATCTAAAAATACACCGTATCTGGGAAACTAATTAGGGAAGTAGTCCAGCTTAAAAAATCATTTGGCTTATTTTGTGTTTACTTTTAGAAATATTCATAAATATCAAGGTGATCTCGAGGCCTCAAGCGAGTTTGGAATTTTCTCTCAATTGGTAGTCTGAAAGTAGCTGCCCCTATAAGTGGATTCTGAAATTTTTAGCCCTCACTGGAGCCTGTGGGTCTGGAAACCTCCATTAGCCATATCGCCAATGAATTGAAAATCAAGTGACGGGTCAGATTTTCTGAGGAAGATTTCCAGATTTTCAAGCTCCAGTGAAAGCTAGAAACTTCAGAATCCACTCATAAGGACAGCTAATTTCAGACCACCAATTTATAAAAAATTCCACAATCACGTGAAAAAATAAACCTTTCCTTTTCAGGCTAATATCCTTTTTGAATAGCTGATTCACAAAAATCCTCAGGCCCCAAAAAGTACTTTCAGATCAAAATATTACATTTTTGATGCCCGATCCGCTCATCCTACTCGCATCAAATCAATGTTCTATTCAAGCTCAATCATCCCTTATTATCTGAAATCCTCATGGATTCACGTCTATGACTTCAATTCTGACCTTCTAATATTTTGGGCCCAATGTTTCTCTGATAGTAGAACGTGACTTTTGCAAAAGGGATCTCCGAATCCACTTCAACCCCCCCCCCCCCCCCTCAAAAAAATGATTCAGAAACTAGCCAAATCGAGTTACTGATCCATAATTTTGGTTTTTGAAACGTTTTCACCCTGGTTTCTAATTCTCCAGAATCTCCAATTTTCTCTCCATCCCTCCCAAAAAAATGTTTGTGGGAGCTTGTCCGAAACTTCGTTTTTTCTGTCCCTTTTCTCTCTCAAAAACGGGAGCAACTCACTCAAATTGAATTTCAAGTTTTATTCGGGAGGAGGGACACACGACACACACAGAAAGACTCATTTCCGGAGACTTGGTTTTTGGGAGGAGTGGAAGCCAAACAAACCTTCGGTTCTTTTTTTTTTGAGAATTGGAGAGTTTTCTGGTTTTTTTTCGGATTTGAAATTAGGTTAGATTGAGGTTTTCTGTAGAGGAAGAAGGAAGAGACGGGATGAGATGGAAAATTAAATTGCGAGGTACAAAAATCAGTTTAGGAGAAAATTTGGAGAGAGGAGGAAGAAAGTAGAAACTGATTGTTTCGGGCTTGCAGTTTTTGAAACATGCAAACCAAAGTTCTTGAATTCAGTACCGGACACCTGAACTTCTGTAACGATTATTCTAGTCATCAATATTTTCATCGAGTTGTCAGTTCATCGGATATGCCGGATCTGTTCAAGACTGCTAGTCAAGTTCTAGATAAAGGCTACCAAATACGGCGCTTTCCCGCATTAGCACTGGCCGCATAAGAACTACAACTTATTAGAACTGGCCGGATTAGAAGCGGAATCTAGGCTCCCAGTCGCGAATTGAACCTGACTTTTTGAACAGAACATGACAATGTGGTCTTATACATTTCCTTTAATTTTTGTAGAGTTGTCAGATGCTTCGGAAGTTCCTGGTTATGATCGGGACAGTGCTAATGAAGGGTAGCACCGTGTTTGCTAGCCTTCACCTTATTCCCAAAACTCCATCGTTCATTTTCCACTCTTCAAGACAGTTTTGCCATCTGTGGAGCACGTTTTGTGTAGTTTATTCCCTCAAACTCCCTTGTTTACTGCATTATTGATTCATCGTTTTGACCTACGCCTTCACGAGTCTCTACAATGCAAAATGCAAACTAAAAATGCAAAACAGACCTGTGATCTACACAATGGTAGATCAAAAATTCTTAAGGAATACACATCGATTTTCGGTTAGTTTTGGAAAACTCAATTTGACCTACCATCGTTTTGCATCCAAAGTACCTATTCCAGTTTTTCCGCGCTCGCTAGAAATTCAGTTCAGTTCTTCATTTTTTTTTCAAATTCCCGTGTTTTCCAAATTTTTGGAGCATGTTTTTTTTGACAGTACCCTTCCTGGCTGCTTTCATTTTCAGACCCCCTATCCAGCTGAAAATTAAAAATTCTCCGCCATATCCATTCCAGAAGCTCTCTTTTTCTCCTTTTCACTCTTCAAAAGTGACTCACACACCTCTGGAACGGAACTCTTCTTCTTCTTTTTTTCATTTTCTCCTCTTTTCGTTTTTTTTTCCTGAAAAAAAGAGGAAACGGACGTGTTTTCCTCTTCTCTTGAATATTCTTCTATTTTTGACGTCACTCTCTCTCTTTCTTCCTTCAAAACGTCTTCTATCTTCTGAAGAGGGTACATCTTCTGAAGAAGTGAATTCATAGGAATCTCAGCTCTTCTTCTTCTTCTTCGCTTTTTGTTGTTGCCCTCGGATTTTGGGAAAAAGGATTCTGAGGAAGGAATGGATACCTTGGATCGTGTTACTGTGGAAACTGAGGAAATTGGGAAGTGGAAGACTGTTCGCAAGTACAAAAAAGTACAAAGAAGGGTAATAACGAGGTTTGAACTCGAGTGCCACAACTCCACCTGGTCAATTTTCAGTCAGTCAACATTTTTGGTCTGTAGAAAAAATGTCCTCAAGAGAGTTTGGAAAGATCAAATGACTAACTTAATACTAAATCCCACATTCCATCCTTCTATCATCATCATCCTCATCATCTTCTTCTTCTACTCTACAACTTCCTCCTCTAATTCTTCTGATCTGCTTCTTCTCCAGCTCTTTTTTTTGTTACTCACGTTCCTGCCTGATTAGTCAAGCGTACTCAGTTGCTTAGAGTAGTTGTTTTCCTGTTTTTTGTACTTGACTCACTTCTTTTGTTCTGGAATCAGAAAGTCTTTTTTGTAGACTGGAATTCTGAATCCTGAAAACAAAAAATTTGTTTTACAGGGCTGCACATCAACTTCGGAGCGCAAGGACGTTCTTCAACGGAATTTGCAACTTTCAGTATTTTCGGTTAGTCCGGGAAGAAAATAATTTGGGATGCATCTAAACTTTTCATTTTATGGCGTTAATCAGGTTTTGAGCTAGTTTTGGCAAAAGTCACACAAGAATCTGCAAGTAGTTTGGCGCTATGCCACTATAGATCAGGCCGCATTAGAACTGTACCATATTAGAACTTCCCGATTTAGAGCCGGGCCATACTTAAGCTCCCGGTTACGACTTTTTTTGTACAGAATATGACAAATTAGGAGAAGTGCCAACGATCATGTTATGAGCAGGTTTTGGCCAGAAAACAGTAGAATCTGGAAGCAGTTCAGCTGGTTCTAGTCCGCATCAGAACTGGCCGCATCAGAACTGTACCGTATTAGAACTTTCCGATTTAGAACCGGACCATTTTCAAGCTCCCAGTTGCGAGTTGGGCTGATATTTTGTATGACAATGTGGATTTAAGTATTTCCTCGAATTTTTTTAGCTTGTCTTTTTGATATTTCATGAGAAATCCAATCGCTAGGTTCCACCTGTTCCAACACTCATTCATCTATTAGGAATCTTGTCCCTTTAATTCCCTAGCTTCATAACGATCTCCATCAAATTCTCTGAAAACATACATCACTGTCTGTCTTGTGAGTGATTCAAATACCATATACCCATGAGAAATGTCTCGACAAAGATCTTCTCTCAAAATTATTGCCCACTGAAACACTCACTTCATTTAGCTCTTCCCTAGATTTTCTACACATTGATTTTCTGGTTTGGCAATAATGACGGAACTCAGTATTAGAATCTAGATTCTATACAATTGCTATGGAATCAGATTTTTTAAAGCCTTTAGTTTTCGTAAACTCGGTTCGCCTCAATGTGTGAGCGTCTAGGGCCTCTAATATCCAATTCTAATTGTTCTGAATTAGCAAATGTTCCGTTTTCTCGCGCCTTTACAAAATTAGAGGTGCCTACCGTACACCACCTCTCAATTCCAGTCAGACATCTAGACAGATTTGTGATCACCTACCTCTATCCCAATCTATCCCGCCGATTCCTCTCCTTCATTCCCAATTTCATTTCCTATTCTTTTCCGTTTTTGCCTATCTATCTGCTTTTGACGTCTTCTTTTCTTCTTCTTCTTTCAATCTGAACGTCATCATTTGCCTTCTTCTTCTTCTCTTTCTATTCTACTAATGAAGTCCTTTCAGAAGAAGAATCTTCTTTTTCTCCTTTTCAATGTATTTCTAGGAATCTTGCACATATTGTTATTCTTTCCCCTACTTCATATTTCTCTCTCTCACTTTTCTCGTTTTCACGAATCTAGGATGCATAAGAGGAAGATGTTTAGTTTGACCAGCTATGTAGTTTGTGACATGGAATTTTCTTGAAAGACAGTTTCTGAGACATCTAGTATTTTGTGGATTGTTACCGTGACCCTATCATAGAGAGGCATACCTAGAGCCAAGGCTGTCAAATCAGGGACGGTCCGGTTTTTGTTATCCGCGGGCCGGCCGTCTGACAGCCCTGCCTAGAACTGTATGTTCAGAGCAGCATATCTTGATTGTCCTCGATAATTTTGAAGTGTAATCAACTAAAGAAGTGTTAACCAATACGTTTTAAGCTTTTTATCAATTGAAAAGGTTTTGATAACTCTCAAAATAACTAGGATACGCTGCTCTAAAAATATAGGACCAAGAACACCTCCTTTTTAGGATTACGGTAGTTGTGTACCTTTTCTTAGGGGTCTTGAGTTCTTCAGGACTGAACCGGCTCGAAAGTGCTGCAGATTCCCCTTTTCATTGCGTCCTCCTACTTATGATGCTAGCATAAGCTGTCGCAAAATCTGTTGAGAATATGCATAAGCTTTTTGAAATCATCAGAACATCACTGTGAAAGTAATCCAGTGTTAGCTCCAAAGTCAGGCTTTTTGGAGCCTCTGTAGGATGATGACCGACTTAGAATTTCTCCCAGTCTGTATCCTACGCTCCTCCTAGTTTTTGGACCAATTTTTGATAGGAAGTCTGCAGATAATAGCTTTTCCTGACCAGAATTCCAGAGGTCTCTCTGTAGTTTGTAGTCTACTTTTCATTACTCTCCGTTCCTCTCTTCATTTTAATCCCATTTCAACTCATTTCATTTTTTCTCTTAAATTTATTTTCCCATCCTATTCCATCAATGACTCATACCTCGAGAAGAGCAATTCCCCCGTGTCTTAGTTCTTCTTCTCAGGGATAGAATTAATTAACGCCCAACTCTCTCCTCCTCCTCCTACTCCACGCCTATTTCCTCCTCCCCCTTTTACTCTTCTTCCTTATCCGCGTTCGTTCCTCCTATTTGTTCCCAGAATTGCTCATTTTCAGCCTCTCTCCACGCCCTGTCTGACCAAAACTTGGACGGAGAACACGACGGACACCCAGAACAGAGTAGGCGGCATTTGGAATGCGATGCGATGAGTGTTCGGATAAGTTTATGGGAGTCTATTTAGTTTTTTTTGGATTCAGGACTGTGAGTTTGAGTATTCTAGTAGTAGTAATAGTCACAAAACCTGTACTTTCAGATGTTTCAGCATAACTTTTAGGGTACCAATTCATTAGGATAGTAACTTTGTCAGACTACCTTTTGACGGAAACTTAGATTGTCTCATTGATATTTCATAAGATGTGCTTTCTCTCGGTTTCAACTGTTCCAAGTGGTAGGAATCTCATACTTGTGGAATTTCGGCCCGGCCCGGCAAGACCCGGAGACCAGGCCGACACTTTCCAAGGCCCGGATTCAAAACATTTTGAACTTTTTCTTGAAAAGTTTTACATTTTGTTCAGAAAATTTTACATTTTTTCACTGAAATTTGATCAAAATAGTCAAAAATGTTTTAAGAACCCAAAACTACTGTTTTTATGCTCAATATCACCTTCCCCAAGTGGGACACATGTTTCCGATTTTTCAAAACTAGCGGTAATTTTCCGGCCCGAAGACGCTGGGCGGGCGTCCTGGCCACTCGTGGGATGGCCCGGCCCGTCACAAGTATGATGAATGCTGTCTCTTTAATTCACTAGTTTCATGACGAACTTTTTCAGATTCTCTGAAAACATACATCACTGTCTGGTCTGTCTCGTTAGTGATTCAAATACCATATACCCTTGAGAAATGTCTCGCCAAAGATCTTCTTCCCTCAAAATGATCACCTATCCAAGCCCTCAATTTTAGTTGCTGTTTCTGTTTTTCTAAATGCCTTTTGAAAGACTTTTAGAATCCCATTTTTAAAGGTACACCCGATAATTAGGCACATAATATTTGGTTAGTAAAGATCTTAAGGTTCCTGGTTTGAGTCACTGTTTTCAAAAAACTTCACGTGTTTTGTTCTCATGGAGCTCTTTGAATTTTTACAAAAAGTCTACGTAATTCAGATGTCGCCTATCATTTTTCCGATGAAGTAGGGTAGAACATTGCTGGACAGATTAGAAATTTGGGGCTAACTCGGATCAGCTTTCGAAGATTTTTTCCTGAATTACAGGGCCAATTGAGTTCATGCTCCGTTCCGGAGTTTTCAGATTCTCAGCATTAGGTTTAGAGGTTTCATTCTTTTTTCTATAACTTTCTATGACTCCCTAAGCTTCAAACAGTTCGTTCCACTTTTGTTTCTCAGCTAGGACATCATTTTTCTTGCAGTTTGGATTTCACTTTACCGATTGTTGTCGGTATCACCTTGGACTTTATATCATGCCATGGTATTCTCTAGAACCTCTGCCACTCAGAACCTGCTGAAAATTCGATTACTCACCATTAAGCATTTCGTGCTCTTGACTCAAGAGCCCAAGTTTTCTTGTTCCGACCAAAGTTTTTTGAGCCATATCTCTCTCTGAAAACCGGGTGAAAAGTGAAAAGAGCTAGGAGAGAGAGAGATATAGAGACGAAAACCAATTAATTTTGACATGTCTCTTTTCTTTTTTTTGTTTTTTCGTTCTCTTTTTTCATGCTTCTTTCCACTTTCAATGCCTCCAACTGACATGTTGTTGACACCAGAGCTCTCATTTTTTTTGCTGAAAAAAGCCTTCTTCAAGAATTCTTTACATGTTTTTTTTTGGAAAAGTGGGAGGAGGAGCAGGCAAAATTCTGTTTTGGAGATAGGAAATTTGATAAAGTTTTGTAGAGGAATTTGCCTCAGTTGTTAGGAAATTTTCAGGCTTTGTATGCAGGTGTAATATGGTTCTCAGAATCAGATGAGTGGACTGAAAATCTGAAAATCAGTTCTGGGTTCTTAGAAAAAGGTACGGTGATCTCTGTTAGAAAAAGGTTTTCATCTCATTCTGTGATGCTTTTTACGTTTGTTTCTTAAGACTCATTATCTGAGAAACTCGAGCAACAGTGTTCACAAAAAAACCAAGCTTGACCGATTGGTCTGATATTATATGTACCTATACTATGGCATGTCCTTATTCCAAAAATCAACATTTTGTCTGACTCCGCCCCCTCGATCAAGAGAAAAATCGATAATTGATCGATTTTGAAACATTTTTCTTGTGAGAGATAGAGCTCTAATTAAACCGGAAATGAATTCCTGGCATCTTTTTGAGCATTTTTCATGTTCACATCAAATTTCTATCACCACTCCTTCCTAGTGAAATTTTGGGTCAAAAGTGAAAATTTGTGATTTTTGGTCGAAAATTAATTTTTTCAGTATCAGGGGTACGCGACCCGTGAAATATCATTATTGCATAATAATCTACGCAAAATTTAGGTCCGGATCCGGCATTTTCGGAGAATATATTCCGTATCCTAGGGGGTGCTCTATATCAAAGTTTATGAAAAAATCCAGAAAATCCATGTGTACCTACCCATGATAAAAAAGTCGAAGTCACGGATTTGGCCTATATTTCATATTTGGGTAGCCCTAAGTCCAATTGAACTACTCACAACTTATTAGACATCTCCTATCGTTTTTGTTGATTTGGTGTAACCTTGAATATTTGTGGCTTCAAAAAACTTTGAAAACCTATAACTCTGTCAATTT
>GL379821.1:328352-527496 GCA_000143925.2 Caenorhabditis brenneri | reverse complement strand
AATATTTGTGGCTTCAAAAACTTTGAAAACCTATAACTCTGTCAATTTTTGACTAAATTGGCGGGTCAATAGCTCAAAATGCTTCAAATAGCCTAAGTTATAAAATAAAGTCGTTCAACTGGCAGATCGTGTCGATAAATTGCAAAAGTGTTCATGATTTTCACGTATGTACTCCGCAAAAACGTTCTTCGCCATGAATGCTTTCTATTCAGGAACACAAGAACTAGTCATTTCATTTTGCGGTTATCATTCTTTTATCCGGGTGATTTGAAGCATTTTGAGCTATTGACCAGCCAATTTAGTCAAAAATTGACAGAGTTATAGGTTTTCAAAGTTTTTTGAAGCCACAAATATTCAAGGTTACACCAAATCAACAAAAACGATAGGAGATGTCTAATAAGTTGTGAGTAGTTCAATTGGACTTAGGGCTACCCAAATATGAAATATAGGCCAAATCCGTGACTTCGACTTTTTTATCATGGGTAGGTACACATGGATTTTCTGGATTTTTTCATAAACTTTGATATAGAGCACCCCCTAGGATACGGAATATATTCTCCGAAAATGCCGGATCCGGACCTAAATTTTGCGTAGATTATTATGCAATAATGATATTTCACGGGTCGCGTACCCCTGATACTGAAAAAATTAATTTTCGACCAAAAATCACAAATTTTCACTTTTGACCCAAAATTTCACTAGGAAGGAGTGGTGATAGAAATTTGATGTGAACATAAAAAATGCTCAAAAAGATGCCAGGAATTCATTTCCGGTTTAATTAGAGCTCTATCTCTCACAAGAAAAATGTTTCAAAATCGATCAATTATCGATTTTTCTCTTGATCGAGGGGGCGGAGTCAGACCAAATGTTGATTTTTGGAATAAGGACATGCCATAGTATAGGTACATATAATATCAGACCAATCGGTCAAGCTTGGTTTTTTTGTGAACACCCTCTGTAGGTCAATAGTCGACTTTCTCAGATAATGAGTCTTAAGTTCAAATAGATCCAAGGAAGCTTGTCGGAATCTGGTGAACGGCAATTTGCTACTAGGAAACCCGGCAACTTGCCCTTTGTTTGCCGCAGCTGGCAACATGCCAAAAACTTGCTGGGAACCTGCTATTGGTATCCCAAAGATGTAGGGAATCTGGTTCAGCTCTTAGTTCCCATTCCCATCCAGACAAAATTTGTACTCCTCCTACAAAATCCCATTACCCAAAATTTGACCCGGGTGTCGACACTTGATCCTTTTTCGTACCGAAATGAGCTTCTTCCCGCTCTAATCTATCAAATAATCCCGCGGTTTCTCTCAAAAAATTTTGACTTGTTTCTTTTTTTTTCTTCTTAATCCTCTTCCTCCCTGTTTTTCCAGAACCCCTCCACCCCCACTATCTTCTTTTTGCTCCATCATCATCATATTTTTCATCTTTTGAAAATTCTTTTCAAATATATAGGAGATGATTTTCTGTAATAATAATAATGATTCCTCAGAATTATATAATCCGGAAATGTGAACTCAAATGAAAAGAGAAAAGAGAAAGAGAAAACTGAAATCTAATATCTATTTCCTCGTTTTCTCATTCTTCTTCCCACTCCTACAGGAGTGTTTGGTTTCCTTTTGATACTTTGACCCCCTTACAAGACGATACCTTTTTTTGGATTTTGAAGTCTCACACTTGTGACGGGCCAGGCCGGGCTTTCCCATTAATTTCCACGGGCCGGCCCAGTCCGCTTGGCCCAGAGGTGTGAAAAATCAGAAAATAATCCTAAATTTTGTGCTCCAGGGTTATATTGAGCATAAAAATTACAGTGTTTCGATAAATTTTCAGTGAAAAAATTTAAAATTTTCTGAAAAAGTGCAAAACGTTTCAAGAAAATAATTCAAAATCGTGTGAATCTGGGCCTCCGGGCCTCGCCGGGCTAGAACGGGCCTCCAAGCCTTCGGGCTTTGCCGGGCCGGACTGAAATTTCAAAACTATGAGAAACCTGATTTTTGAGGTTTGAAACGGTTTGGAAAGTCGTATATTTTGAGCTTTTGCAGATTGTTACTCCTAATTACAGTAATCCCTCTTAACCCCCTTCTCGTTAAAAATTCGTCATTATATTCTTGGTTTCTGCTCGACTATGTGTCCTTTTCTCCAATTCCTCACGTCCTCGTCCTCCTCTTTCCCTTCCTTCCTCAACTCGATCTCTCTAATTACCAAAAAGTTCATCTCGAGTACACTTTTCTTTTTCTCTTATATACATATTTTCTGTTTTTTCCCTTCTTTTTTTGTTTGGCTATCTTTCTCAGAAGAGCTCTCTCAAGGGGTTTTAATGGTATTAATGCGAATCATATCGGAATCATAGCCGGAAATAATGTGTTAACAGTTACGTCATGTGTGTAGTTCTCAAGAGGAAATGTGAATCAGAATTTTCGATTTATTTTTTTTTTTCGAAAATTCGAATCAGAAGACGTCGGTTATTCCCTTTTGTAGTTTCCTTTTGACGTCAAACTGGTTCCGAGTGGAATCGTATTTATTTGAAACCTATTTGATATAGGAAATTGAGTATATAAAAACCGGAAATTGGATTTTCGGCTCAAAGTTTTGATTGAGCAGCTTTGAGAATTCTAGAATGTAATTTCCGGTTCATAAGGTTCTGTTTTTTATGCTCTAGAGAAGGTCTATTTTTTTACAAACTTCTGTTCAATAAGAAGCATACTTGCAAAAGGCCGGGCCGGGCCGGAAGCATAATTCTGCCGGCCCGTCCCGACCCTGGTCGAGCAGCGGGCCCTCAAGGTATTCAAGTGTTGTTAAACAACAAAAATCATGTGAAAATTTTGAAAAAAAAACCAGAAAAAACTCCAAAACTTGAGGTGTTCAACAAGGCCCCGGCCGGACCGAATTTTAATTTTGTCGAGCCCGCCCGAAATTTTGCAAGTATGATAATAAGAGATTACAATTTGAAATTGAATCAAATTCAATTCTAAAGTGGCACTCTGCAAAAATTTATCGAATCAAATGACGAATCATTTCTCCCAAAGTCTATTATTCGCGACAAATTGAGTTGATATCACAGAAAAATGGAATCATTTTGAATTGAAAAATTGGATAAACAATTCGAAATGTTAGTATAAAAAACCTCAAACCTTCTCAATTTTGATTTTCCAAGTTTCCGAAATAACTCAATTTTCTCCATAAAGGTGTTCTGTAAGTTACCGATTTTTGTATCAAGGTTGACACTTTGACAACTCTTCCGCAACAATTCGCATAGATCTTTCATTGTCCTCAACTCCCCAGTCGGTATGACGGAGTTGCCTAGACACCCCATCCCGTCATAAACTATAGTTTCTTTGAAATGCTCTTTTTATTTCTTTCTTTTTTTATTCCCCAGTTTCCTCTTCGATTCGTACTACTCTGTCTAGCTCCTCAATTCACCTAAACTACGTCACAGGCGAACACCTTTAGGAGATTAGCTCTTCATTTATTACTTTTTAGTTTTTTCTTCTTTTCATTTCCAAGATTGGGGAATCATCGGAAATAGTCTTCCAGGATTTAGAGAATAATCCTTTATCATCATTCTGCTAATCTATCTCACCACTCCATTCCTTTCAGGTTCTATAAAAGGTTTAGGCAGGTTTGACAGAAATTTTTTTTGAAAATGAGACTATTTTAGTTTGTAGGATCCACGTCAAACTCTAGTTCTAGAGCAGGTTTTCGTAGTTTCAAATTGTTGTAAAACCGGTTATAAAGATCTAAGGCTGTCAAATCGGGCCGCGGCCGGCCGTCCGAGAGCCCTGAGCAGACATCAGTAAATGCTCAGAGCAGCATATCTCGGTTACCTTTAGAGTTATAAAAAAGTTTGCAACTGATAAAATGTGCAAAATGTATTAATTAATTTTTCTTCAGTTGACCACATTTTTAAATTTTCAATGGGAACCGAGATATATTGTTCTGAAGAGAGACTTAGGAGATTATTTGAAACTCACTCGTCAAAGTCCTAGAATGATATGACAATTCCTCAATTTTGACGGTCTGATTTGAATAGGGTCCTTCTTCATGGGTATCCAAACTCAAAAACTCGAAAATAAAAACAAAATCACATTTCCTAAACCAACGAAACCAAATTATAAATTGAACCCCCCGAAATCCCTAAATATCTGATTTGACGTCGTTCCTACGTCACATAATTCTAGCCAACCCCCTCAAAGAGAACTTCAACAAGCTAGACTTTTCAGCAAAAATCTATCCGAAATTATGCAAATTCCTTTCCCTCTCTTTACATTCCTGACTCATTTTTCCTAGCTGCTCCTGGCCTGCCTACTTCCTTTTTTCCCTTGTAACCCCCATGAGTCAAATCAATAGGACTACTACTACATACACACTCTGACGGGGCCCAGTCACCCCCCTTACACATTTTATATATGTCTTCTTCTCTCTCTCTCTCTCTTTGCTCATTTTGCTCCGGGACCCTTAGAGTCTCCCCTCAGGGGGTTAACTGAGAGAGATAGAGGGTCCAGAGGCTGCCCCCTCTCTACCCCGTGTTTCAAGTAGGGACTCTATTGAAGGGAAATGTCTAAGGAACACTATTTAGAGAGTATAAAGGGCAGAGAGAATTAGAGAGAGAGAAGCCCTCTAGGAGCCTCACAGCTTCTCTCCCCTTTTTCGCCTTCCTTTTCCCCTTATATGTCGACGGGTCGACTTTTCAAAGGAAAAAGAAGAAGACGCTTTTTTTTTTGCTCTCAGCCGCTGCTTTTTTTCTCCCCAGTCCCATCTCTTTAAAACGATGGAGGAAAGAACACATATGCTCGTTTTCGACAATTTTTATGGGCTCCTAGTTTATGGGCACCAGGCGGGAGGAAACCAGGCGTTTCCTCACCACTTTCGAATTGGTCTTCGAACCTTTTGGGTGCACATTTTACACTTTTTTGGTGGGGGAGGGGAGGGTTCATTGGCTCAGAATGAATTGGGTTCTTTATTAGACTTGTGTATGTGGTTTCGAAGTTGAAGCATATTTTGATCTACCTCGGAACTAGTCGATCGAATCATCATTTTTAGAATTGAAAGTGTGGTTTTTTGAAAATACAAATTTGATCTACCTCAAAATTAATGGGTCAAACAAGATTCTAGGGTCAACCCTCTGCTGAATTGATTATCCTTTTTCGTTTCCGGCTTTCTTCCGTGTCGGAATCACAATTTTTCTTCAAAAAAAATTTTCTAATTTTTTCCTCTAACATTTTTTCTCACATGGGTTTGGAATTTTCTATAAATTGGTGGTCTGAAAGTAGCTCCCCCGAAAGGGGATTCTGAAATTCTAACTCTCACTGGAGCCTGAAAATCTGGAAATCATTCTCCCTCTGAAAATTTGCCCCGCCCCTTGATTTTCCATGCATTGTCGATATTGCGACTTTCAGATGAAGGTTTCCAGACTTTCAGGCTCCAGTGAGGGTTGGGAATTTGAGGATCCACTTACAGGGACAACTACGTTCAGACCACCAATTTATAGAAAATTTCAAACCCACGTGAGAAAAATATTCCCGTTTAAAAGCAAATTTTCAAAAAATAGGTATTTCTGCTAACCCAAACATCAGAATTCCCGACCTCTAACCCCTCTATTTGGTATTTTGTCCCAACACAAACTTTCGACCCGTAACTTGATACTTCAAAGTTTCTCTACGTCACCTTGTCTATCTCCTTCTATCAGAGCAACTAAAGTCAAGTCACACTTTTGATCTTTATCTCTTTATTTTATCTCTTTACGGGGGCTCCTTTTTTCCCTTCTTAATCTTTAATTTTTTCGTTGTTTTTTCACTTTTTCCATAAAAGTGGGGAGAGAAAGAAAAGACGCTTATTTCATTCAATTCAAACATCTTTTGCCTCCTTTGATGAATCATTGATCTTTGAGACCACAGAAATTTCTAATTATCCCCATCTTTTGGTGATGTGCTCACTCTTCGGCGACTCATTTTGTGTCTAGCCGTTTTTCTTTTTAATTTTGAGTGGCTCAATGGAAGAACAGCCTGTAATTTTGGTCTCGTGGAGCGGAAATTATTATTTTTCACATTTTTTTGAAATTCTGAAATCATAGATCTCATTTAACCCAATTTCACAACCTTTTCTTCTTGATTTGTTTCAAAACATTCTCATGATATTTCCACTACTTGCTCCAATGAACCCCTTCATTATCCACCCACCTTTTCTCCATTTTCTCATAATTTTCAATTTTTTCCAATTTTTTCTTCGAAGCGCTCGATTTTCGTTCGTTTTTCTCGTTTCTTCCTATTCCTTTTTCAAAATAATTTTTCTGAATTTTTTCAGGGCGTGGGAGGTCCTCATGCACTACCATCAACCGCACCTACTTCTCTTCACCGTTACTTTGATGCGATTTTTGCATTCTAATGTAGAGGCTACCTATAATGTAAGTGCTCTCAGGGAAATATCGACAAGTTGCCGGACAAATTGCCGTTTTCTTAGGCAGCTTGCCTAATTTTCTGGCGATTTGCCCAATTATTCTCAACTTCCTTTTTCAGGTAAAATTACAATGTGTGGAGTCCGAAGAGGTGTTCGGTACTCTGCAAACCGAACTGGTATTTGGTAGTACTGGTGCAGCTGGGAGCACTTTCCTGC
This sequence comes from Caenorhabditis brenneri, assembly GCA_000143925.2. Lineage (NCBI taxonomy): Eukaryota > Metazoa > Nematoda > Chromadorea > Rhabditida > Rhabditidae > Caenorhabditis > Caenorhabditis brenneri. Next base: position 520,888 of record GL379821.1, on the reverse strand, counting down.
CCGCCTACACGGACTTGTGTGCGGAAACCACCAAATTCGATGAGTTCCAACGTGTCTACTTTTGTAAGGATTGCCTTGAAAAGTGCCTTTCTCGTGTTGAACAAGCCCCCAAGAATATTCTCATTGTTTCCGATGCCAAAGCGCCGAATTCTAGGGTGAGGGATCTTGAATCTTTTTGGAAATGGAAAAATTTTTTTACAGGTATCCTGGTTGAATGTTCAAACAAAGATTTCCAATATTCGAGAGAGCGGAAAGCAGTGTAACGTGGAAAGTGTTGGTGCAAATGGGGTGAGTTATTGAAAGAAAATTGGATAATCATACAAGGGTTTTTTTCTTATGGGCTAGTAATTTTCTAAAAATTGGTGGTCTGAAATAGATGCTTCTATGAGTGGATTTTGAAATTTCTAGCCCTCACTGGAGCCTAAGAGTCTGGCCACGCCCCCTTATTTACAATGCATTATTGGCGTGACGATTTCAGATTCAGATTTCCAGACTCTCAGGCTTCAGTAAAGGCTGGAAATTTCAGAATTCACTAACAGGAGCATCTACTTTCAGACCACAAAGTTATAGAAAATTCCTAATCCACAGGAGAAAAACATTCCTTTATAAATAAAATAAAATAAAACTTAACCATTTTCAATTTTCCAGCAATCACCGAACATTGAAGAAGCCTCGACCGACGCACTCCGCTCGTTTTCCAAAACCTCTGTCTTGTTTGTCTCTATATCTTTTATAATTCTTATGGTTATTTCCTTAGCTTGGCTTGTTTTCTATTATGTACAACGGTTCCGTTACGCGCACGCTAAGGACCGACTTCAGAGAAGGTATAGGTTGGAAATCCTTTGTTTTCCTTGAGATATTTATCTAATTTTTTTCATTTTCAGATTGTTCAATGCTGCACGAAAAGCTTTGACGAGAATCCCAACGATGACCATTACACCTGCAATGACACAAGAGCTACAGTCGGATTGTGCTGTCTGTTTGGACCCGTATCAGTTGCAGGATGTTATTCGGTTGTTGCCTTGCAAGTGAGTTATTGGGAAAGGTTCCCACAAATTATCTGAAATTTAACCCCTATCCAACCTGAATTACAGACACATCTACCACAAATCATGTATCGACCCATGGCTCCTAGAGCATCGTACCTGTCCAATGTGCAAAAATGATATTCTGAAACATTTTGGATATTGGAACGAAATCCGGAATGATATCCAACTCCCATCACATTCTCGAGGAGGAAACGCTGACGACTTCACAATTCGTTTGGAGTTAGGAGACAGAGACGAGGATCATTCACACTCTCCAGACGATGCAATGTCTCCAGAAGTTCATTCAGAATCTTCTGATTCACAAGGATTCTCATTTGATCATTCTGAACATACTGAAACATTTGGATTCTCTTCTCCATCCGTGGCCCCACAATTGGTTCTGAATGCTTCAAATGCAAAATCGTTTGTGATGCCAATGTCGTCAAGATCGAATATCAATGGGGAACCGGTTCGTGCTCAGACGGCAAACAACTTCATGTCAGCTCGGAATACAAGAGAGCATAGAGCTAGTCTACATGAGATTTCACCCAGTCAACGACCAGCGACTTCTTCTCCAGGACAAATTGTGAATTTGGTTCAGGTTTGTCTTAGAGTTTTCTGGCAAAAAATCTTCTCCGAGTCTAAGAACTTTTTTGAAAAAAAAGGCGGTGAGATGGCTGAGACGCACGCAAACGCGACCGCAGCGCGCTTGACGACACTGAGTTCGGCGGGAAAAACGCCTAGATTCAGTGTTTTCAAAAGCTACGCGGTTTGCAACGCGGCTTTTTTTCCTCGCCCATGTCTGGCTCGAATAATATTTCGGTATTCAAAAATTATTCTCCAGGTGAAATCCCGCTCTGCCTCGATTACCCGGTCAGCGGCCACAATCAGAAAAGAGAGTTTGCCAACTCCGATTGAAATCACAACATCTACAGTAATCCCTGCCACGTCATCCTCCTCGGGGACTACCACCACAACTGCCACCTCCCCCACTAATAGTCATGTGATTTAGATTCTTTAGAAATCAAAAATTTTGAAAATCTAAAAAATCAAAAAAAGTTGCGAAAACCAGCTGAAATCCCCGGTGTTTGATATCAATTTTATATGTATTTTGTCAGTTTTTTCTTTGCCAAACGGGTTCGCATCGAAAATGTTGTCGAGAATAATGTTTCGTCCGATTACCGATTTATTTAAACGATCTCATAGACACTAAATATTTTACAATGAATTTGATTTTACAACATTTTTTGAAAAAAGTTTCAATGACATTTTAAAACAGAAACAGGAGTGTTGGAGTTCAAGTATGGGATAGTAGACTATGGCAGCTCGGGATGGCACTCCTGGCACTTTGGCTTCTGATTATATGCAAAAAAACCTTACAGAAACCTAAAACAGCGAACAACCAACTAGCCATTAAATACCACAGCGACAGTAAATATGGAAAAGAAATGGTTATGAAAAAAGGAATAAATACACAAAAAAATGATTGTCGGGGGGAGCAGGAGTTTATTCCTCGGTTATTTTATTTTCTTTGTTCTCATCTCGATCACTTTTCTTCTTTAAAGAAGGTTCATATTTATTTATGTTGTTCACCACAAAGACTGAAAAAATTATGGTGATTTCCCCAGTCACCAGCAATTTATTATTTTATTCTAGTGGCATTTCAAAACAGAAACCAAATTATTAATGTCCACATTGTTGAACTCTTTAGAAACTGGAATGTTTGCAACTCCAGCTGGGACTCCTGGCATGTTGGCACCTAGAAAACGAAGCTTCGGAATACAGAATCACCAGAGAACAACTTACCATCCAAGGAAACGACCACAACTTCGTCAAACTGTGGGAATGGATTGAATAGTGATGGGATATTTGTGAAATCTTTTCTAGCTGTCAGGAACACTAGAGTGGTGTATCCGATATCATCCATCGATGGGCTCCATTGAAACTTTTGGGCACCGGTGATAGCGCTAAAATGGATGAAGCTGATCAGAAGCGGTTGGAATAGAAAGGTAAATTCAAGGATTGATTTTTCATTGGTTGGGAAAATTCTGGGTTATTTGGAGGGAGGTCACAAAAATCGTCGGAATAGATTAAAAAAAAGTTTCATCTTGTTAATTTCTGTATTTTAATTCCAAAAACTCACTCGGTGATATTATAAGCCTGATCAGTCTTCCCATCATCCCAAACGTTTGACTCCAATAAATTATCAAATTGACCTTGACTCCATGCGGCACTGTGATCGAATTGTTGGTCATATTTTGCTGGAAAGTTCTTGTGTTTAAGACGCAAGTAACTGATCCACTTACTGTATCCGTAGAAGGAGACACTCATATAAAATTTGCAAATGTTGCCATTACTAGATGGATTGGCGAATAGGACATCTGTTACAGCACGGATGTATTCTCTCTCCTGAATTATTGAAATTTATGATACGAAATATTTTTCGAAAACTTTCCACTCACTTTATTATAGAAATTTACAGCATTTGGATCAGTATTTGGATTTCCAACTGACTCTGAATCCGCCATAAACTTGATCATGTTCTCCTCTTTTCTGGTTGGTCGGATTGTGGTTTTCGGTGCTAAAATTGTAATGTTTTTTGATATTTAAAGGTGGCCGGACAGGAAAGCCTCGTGGTGCAGAAATTAGTGCAAATACGCAATTTGTCGTAAGATGTGGTACATGCAGAAATTTGCCATTTTACCATATTTTGGAATAAGACAAAAATTGTTGCCATCTGCGGGGTCGAACTTACACGCCACACCAGTTTGGTGCCGCGTGTACTACCGACTGCGCCACACGAGCAAAACCAAAATCAGCATGATTTTGCCTATATAAATGCGGCTGTTTCGATTCTTTGAGCAGAGGGTAGATGATCTCATTTAGAGTTGAGATTTGAGTTAAGTGAACTTAGTTCTTCAATTTCAGCAGTCATTATTTTTTCCTGTCCGGCCACCAATAAATAAATACTAACGGTTAGGTGAATCAGTTGGTGCTCCCTGAGCAGCTCCATAGCAGATGAATGGATATTGTTTCGCACAGTCCTGAGCCTGCCACTTTCCGTCGTAAGCACGCATTGCTCCACAGTATCCGTTGATGGAGTCTGCAAGAAAGCTGCTCCGCTCCTGGCACTTTTTTGATATGATTGTAAAAATTTGTTTCAGTCTCAGCAAAAACTGTCTAACCTGACGCCCAATTCATGAAGTTCAAATCACTTCCATCAATCCATTCCCATGAACCATCGGCAGTCATATCAGTCAATCCCAGCCAATAATAGTTACTAAAAACGTTTGCGTGACTCGATAAGTCTAAAAAATAGCTTTCAGAAAACTGTATAAAATTAGCTCTTACTGTACACAAATCGATTGTCAATCATAGTCGGAACAGTAGCCAAATGATAACCTCCATAGTCATAACACGCTTTTTCAGCGTCATGGAACGATGCAAAACCTTTGTGGATGACGTAACAACTGGAATGGAGAAGGTTTGGACTTTTTTCGTAGCAATAGAAACTCATGGTAATCGAAATTCTTGAATCCTATCCCTCCAAAACTTACTATTTCCCACTCGGATCCAACTTTTCTTCTCCTCTACACGTAGCAGCTAGGAGAGAATTAAAACAGAGAGGCAATAGAAATACAGAGAAAAGGAAATTGTGCATTATTGAAGAGTTTTGAAACAAGTGATACCACCGTTACTCAAAAATTGTTCTCTTTAAATAGAATCAAAAACCGGAGAGGCATTGCAAGAAGGGAGGAGAAAGAGTATCAAAGTATCATTATTAAAACGGAAATTAGAGACATTTTCCACTGATAAGAATATTATGTGGTGATGATATGACAAATGAAACGATGATGAGATCAAAACTATGGAGGTTGGTCATTTGGAACATTTGACCTTTCAGAGAATTTGAGAACTCACAATGAATACCCTTCCCAACTTTTTAAAACCAGTTCAGATCATTTCAACCTCCAATTCATTACAGTATTATTTGGGTTGTGATGAAAACAATCTTAAAATCAGATATCTTATTTCCGACCAAAACGTCCCGAATATCGATTCTGAAAACTTTTCCAAGGATTCTCTGGGTTTTATTTTCGGGGGATTTCTTTGTGATCTCTAGGTTTTTCCTTGCGTTTCCCTAGGGGTTTTTCGACGGTTTCGCGGAGTTCTTCAGTGACTTCCTGGGATCTTTTCAAGGTTTTTTCCAGAAAATTTCAAGAATTTTCCAGGAACTTTCCCAGGGGATGGACCTGTCATTAATATCTTGTCAATCCATCATCTTTCTGTCACAGTTCCTATTGTTCCTGACGAGCAGAAATCCCTTGTTCCTTCACCTTTGACAGAATACACTGTGACGTCAATCAAATTGACAGAAACACCGCCAATTATAACACAATGGGGAAGGTTCTAGAAACCCTAACCCCATCGCCCCGCCCCCAGCAGTCCCAAAGCTCCGCCCTCACTCCCCAGTATATAAGGGCCAGTCTGCCCCTCATTTCTTCAGTCTGACGGTCTCCCTGAGACCTGACGACTCTCCCCTCCCCCCCCCCTCCCTTTAGGGCGGTTGTATTCTCTTCTTGGCCATGGGTTGATGCATTCCGACCTGGCGGTTGAGCTGAGATCTACAACTGTACCTCATCCCCCCCCCCCCTTTAGGGCGGTTGTATTCTTATCTTGGCCATGGGTTGATGCATTTCGACCTGGCGGTTGAGCTGAGATCTACAACTGTACCTCATTCCCCCCCCTTTAGGGCGGTTGTATTCTCGTCTTGGCCATGGGTTGATGCATTTCGACCTGGCGGTTGAGCTGAGATCTACAACTGTACCTCATCCCCCCCCCCCCCTTTAGGGCGGTTGTATTCTCTTCTCGGCCATGGGTTGATGCATTTCGACCTGGCGGTTGAGCTGAGATCTACAACTGTACCTCATCCCCCCCCCCCTTTAGGGCGGTTGTATTCTCTTCTTGGCCATGGGTTGATGCATTTCGACCTGGCGGTTGAGTTGAGATCTATGACTGTTCCTTATCCTCCTCCACAGTTGTTTTTTCTGAACTCCGGTCCAGAAAAAAACAACAAGGCATGGCTATGCCACCCAACCCTTTGAGGGCTTTTTCTTATATGAAAATAATTGAAATAACGAAAAACAAAAGTTGACCAGCAGTTCGAAGGACCAATTCACATTAATAATCATTATTTCCCTGTTATAGCCTCTCCCAAAATCCTGTTCTTGTTATGTTTCCCCCCCCCCCCTCTCCCTTGTTGCACATGTGTTGTTATGAAATTGAATAAATAAATCAATATCGAAATGAATGAGTTTGTTGAATTGAATGGCTTTAACGAAAAAAAACACATATAGAAGCACAAAAATTAGGATTTTCAGCTCAATAAGTGTTGAAAATAGTTTTCATGTCGTCACCGAAAGAAACGGTCAGTGCTGATGTCCTAGAATGCCGACCAGGTGGTGGACAAGCCATTAGGATTTGCGCAAGCTTCCGCTCAAGAGGTTTTCCTGGCCTATTCTCGGCTTGTTCCCGGCCTTTTTCCGGCTTTAATTTTTACGGCCTAAAATTTTTTTAGCATTTCAAGCGTAGCTAGAACTTCATTTTTGTAGTTTGCAACATTTTTTTCACCACCACTCCCGACAGAAGCATTTCGTTCCACGATAGATCACGTGCAATTCACAAAAATATTGTCGGCTAAAATAAACTGAAAAACGGGGATGTTGGTATAAATATGGCCGGTACTGTATCTTCCATCACTCTTTCCCCTCTAAATCAATGTTTTTCATAGACGAGTTGCTGTAATTTTTGTATGGCTAATTGTTCTCTGTGTATCTCACTCATTCTAATCCTCTTCGATTTTATCACTGGCCCTACAAAATGTTATCGTCCCACATCTACCTAGGATTAGCCCTTCAACGAAATAGTGTGTGACCTGTTACAGTCGTTGGCCTGACCCTTTATTGGGGTGATCGATAGAGGAATAATGAATAGGTCAACGCGGAGTTAATATTCGTCCTTAGATAGAGTGACAAACACAGTCCTCTTCATTCTCTCATCTACTGGTCTGTCTTCTCGTTTCTATCGATTTTAGCGATCGTAGACCAGTCTGAGCCTGAATATTTTTCAATTTTCCCTCTTTGTTTTTGAGTCATTCATCAACGCTTATCTAATTTCTCAAATTTGCAGCTACAATCTACAAATCCCACAAAATGCTTGTAAAGGAGTTCAACGAATCGTCGATCGAGACACCAAAATCTTCAGTGTCCTCAGATAAGGAAACAGGAAACGAATCGGTAAGTGTTTTGTTTTAGGCATAACTATTGAAATGGGTTTAACAAATTTTCTTACTAATTCTCAGATTTTCGCTTGAGTTTAAGTCAAAATAATGCTAATAACGTAGTCTTTGAAATCAAGTTAAACTTTTTCAGGCATCCAGTCATTCATCTACCGCCGATTCCGACGAGTCCTTCGATTTCGGTGAAAATGGTTATTTCTCGGTGCAAGATGGACAATGCCTCAAGAACAGATACGAAATCTTGAGCCTTTTAGGCTCCGGGGGTTTCGCCACCGTCCATAAGGTCCATGATTCAGAGACTAAAACTACAGTAGCCATGAAGATCGGCAGGTCTGGGGAGATGGACAATGAGACATGTGAAAAGGAGATTGAAATGTTGGAGTTGGTCTCAAGCGGCCATGAAAATATTGTTCAATTTACCAGCCACTTTTCCGTTTGCGGCCCATACGGCAAGCATTTCGTAATGGTCTTTGAACTCCTCGACACTGACCTATTTACTATTTTGGCATCTACATCTGCTGAAAAGCGTCTGAGCCTTGACACTGTCAGAAGATTCTCAAAAGATATTTTGAACGGTCTCAACTACATCCACACAAAATGTGGTGTAGTTCACTGCGATATTAAACCGGAGAACATAATGATCTCCAGAACAGGCACCCTTAAAATAGGGGATTTCGGACTGGCTGTTCTGAACTCCGAAGGGTGCACTTTCACTGTCGGAACGTGCCATTACAGAGCTCCGGAGATATTTTTGAACTCCAAAATCTCCTTCTCAGCAGATTTATGGAGTTTTGGGTGTACCTTATTTGAGATGATCACCCGGAAGAAACTATTTCAGTGTCCCAATGAATGCGATAAGATTCAGCATATGAAGAAAATCGCCGGTACCACTGGTGAAATAATTTATCAGCAGTTTTTCAAAAGAACCTCTCAGAATGATGACAATTTTGAAATGGTCTTTGGGAAGCATACCGTTTTTGTGAGCAATGCTAAGCCATGGTTGAACCCAGAGTTGTTGAACGTATGGCACCCAATGATGGAGCAAGAGGCCAAGGAGGTCTCCGATTTGTTGAAGAAAATCCTCAAAAGTGACCCGAAGAAGAGACTCACAGCGAAAAAAGCAATGGAACACCCGTTTCTTTCTAATTGATAAATTTTTTTGGTTTTTTTTCTTTTTTGAAAAATAATAAATGTTAATCAATAATTTTCATCGTTCTCACATAAATAGTAGTGAATACACTTAAAAAACCCCTAAAGTACAGACAGTCTAAAAAAAAAACAAAGCAAAACCGAATAATGTAAGTAATAAAACTGGAAAAGCGAAAAAAGTGCTTTCATGTTCAAAAACAGGTAAAAAAATGTAGTGTTCGACAGATCCTCCAAGAGGATTTTTGATGCGATTTGCCGCGCCCCATTCAATCCGGAAGAAATCTTTAGCGCATTTTTTGCTTTATGTCTCCCTTCAATTACGGCCTATTTCCGGCCTGGAATGTTTGTCTCAGACCCTAAAGACTGTGGAAATCCAATTTCCAAGGGATTTGGGTAAAAATTTCAGCTAGTGTTCTCAGGAATGGCATAGGCAATATGCAAGAACCCTGCATCATTGCGCAAGTTTTTTGAGAGGAACCGCCAACAACGTCGTTTTTATCCTCACCTGATAATTGCCCATGGATGATGATGGCACCGTTAGGATCGTTGGATATGTTCGGGGTGTATGCTGAAAAAAATTTGTTTAAACATCTATTAGAATTAGGGAAAAAGTTGGAGATTCGATGAGAAAACCAAGAGTGACAATTAGAAAAAAATCAATAATGAGAAATAGGAGACACCATTTGACCTACCCACCTTACCCCAAACACCAACACCACAGATGAGGGTTTTGGTAGATCAAACAAAAACAAACTTGGTGACCACGGTGGGACGAACTTTTCCAGAACGCTCAGAACATCTAAGAGTAATAGCTTGATTCCGAGAATCCGCCCCCAAAAAATCGGTGACACGGTGAATAGATAGACAAAAATAGGCAGAAAATATATCAAAATATTTATTCAATTTGAAAAAAAAAGTTTTATTTCCATGATCTATTCTATTTTTGAACCAGAAGTACTAGGTTCTCCAAAAGAAGTTTGATGCGCATCCTGGGTACTTCTATCGCCTTCATTGCTGAAAAACAACTTTTTTCTGTTTGATGAATTTATCGAGCTAATCAATAAATGTTTTTTTTTTTCATTTGGAATGCTATCAGAAGAAAGAATTTTCAGACAAAGTTCAGCAACAGAACTTACAGAAGTAGATGAATGCACTCGATCATTACGGCGAAGACTGGAAACTGGCTCAACTTCTTCGTTCAGGGTTTCGAGACCAGGTCGATCGGGTTGCTTAGCTGAATTAACAAAATATTAGGCTTCATTAAAAAGGAGGAACTCAGTACATCTGCTCAGCATAGTAGCCGGCATTGACAAGTTGAATTTCCTATCCTGGGTAGGACTTTCTATGTTGTTTGACGAGATGGATATCGTTCGGTTTCGAAGAGAAAATGCATTCCTTTTGGTAAAAATACTGCCGCGTTCTGGAAAGAATTTCTAGGAGGGTGTTGTAACACTTTTTCGTTTTTATATAAAAATGAAACTTCGAAGATTGATCATTTTAATTTGACAGTTTTTGTAAATTGAAATTTTCCATAATTGCAGATGTCTTGAGAGTAACAATCGCATTAATCTCACCACTGGTTGGCATTGAATCTTCCGGATTCACTCGAACCATTTTTACTTCATCATCTGGCGCTGCAAGCTCCACTTTTGCAGCTGAGCCAGTCAATGTTCGTGGCAGTTGACTCTTCTCAGAGTAGGCTGGGAGGTAATCAGGATCAGAGAATTTGTCTTTCACCAGGTTTGGATGGTAGCCATGAGTGTCGTCGACGATTGCCATACCAGTCTGCAAGTACAGGTTAATAATTGGAGGTTTTTACATCAGTACTGCAGTTAATATGGTAAAACTCCCACTTTTTTTGTTAACTAAATCTAGCAATGGTGAATAAATTAGACAAAAAATGAAAACTCACCGACACATTTTTGTCAATTATCCAGTTGACTTCAAAATCATCGTCATCTTCTCCAAGTGGATTGAGAAGAACTTCAGCCACCTTCAAAATTGACCATCATAAATATTATAAACTCATATTTGAAACACACTTTCATCCACCCTATCACAAATATGAACTCAAGAATGGTCATAATTGGAATAGGCCAATCCATTTGCGTCTTCGACTTCAAATCAGATAACAGAAACTGACGGCTTACTAAGCAAATAGTGAAATACACACGAACTGCGAGGAAAACAACCTAAACACCCAAATTGAAATATCTGAGAATCAAGTTGAAAAATACCTGTGGATATGCAATAGGGATTGGAATAGAATCAAACTTAATTAAGGTCTCCATCGCAACTCGAAACTCTTTTATAGCCTGAAATTTGAAATTTATTGCTTCCCGTTTCAGAGAAAATTAGAAACTTACCAAAACCAAGTTATTAAAAGCTGTTGGCTGATCGATAAGTTTTCTTTGATGTGCGTCTAAAGCCAACGAGTTGGCCCAATTGATTGGTACCCAATACATTTGACCAGGAGCACAATTAACAGCTTCCAGATAATCACGTTCCTCTGGTTCCATAAAACCAGCGTCTACAATATACTGAAGAGTTGGGAAGCGACGGCGAACTCTCATTGAAATGTCACGAAAGACAAGAACCTGAATTAATTTTTCTCGTCTACTTAAGGACATTAAAAACTCTTTTGCTTTTAAAAAATACCTGGTGAAGCACAACATAACGGACGATCGCTCGACGAATCAACCTATCTTCTTCAGCTTTTCCGGGAACTAGAACTGCTACAGACAAAGCCACTGACTCGATGAAAGGCATCACGTTGAGCGCGCTTCGCCATCTCTCGAAAACAGTCGTCACAAAGAATCCGAGCATGAATGTCAATGGGAGATACTTCATTCGATCGTCTGTATGTACTGAGACTTTGTCAAATACACTGAAAGCTTCGTTCTAATAATGCGTTATTCAGAAGCTCGTCAAAATTTTTGTAACGCTCGAATCCGAATTTCCATGTACTTTTTTACATATCTAATGTTTTTTTTACGGTTTGTCTACAGCATCGTTCTAATTTGTGATGCCATCCCAAAAACTTTTTCAATAGACAAAGATCACAGACACATTATCAGTGTTTTTTGAATTATATGGTTTTTTTTATTTTGCAATAAATCTTATTGTCTTATGGTAGTGAGACATACGTTTGCCAATCCTTTGGGAATGCGTATCGATAAACAAAATGAATCGCATAGAAAAATCCTAGCCAAACTATCAAATCCGCTGCAACCGACTTCCATATTGAACCTTCAAAAACTTAATTCAAAATTATTTGATTCTCAATGAACATACCTCTCCATCTACTGAGGAGTTTAAGGAAGAGTAGCGGATTTCCCGAAGAAACATCCAGCTGGTAGTTCACTGTCATTCTCCTTCAAGCAGTTGGTTTATATGCCTGAAACTTTCATGTAAGCATAGTTGCAAAACCTCCAAGATATTTGGATAGTGTGCATGTGAATATGATAATCAACTTTGAGAATTGGAATGCGAGACTTTGTAACCAAGAAAAGAGGGTATTCTTGCGAGATATGTCTACAAAATTATATTTCACTAGTAAACCTCAATACCTCTCCAATTCGGAACTTTCTGAAATTGCTACCAGAGATTTACATGAGCCTAGACAGATATCCAAACAAAATTCAAAATTAGGGGTTTTAAGATGTATCAGGTTCAATTTTCAACCAAAAAAATGTTGGACTGAAATCTCAAAGCTTAAAAAGTAATCAAAAAAGGGGTTAATTTTGCGAGATATTTTTGTCTAAAGAATTTCATAAAATAGTACAATCCCACGAATGACAATCCGATTGGTCTTATTCAAAAAACGAGTGTAAACTGATTCCCTTCAAATGACCCTTCAATTCTGAAAGGGTATGCCAATAGAACCAAAATACTTTTCGATTAGAATGCACTTTCTAGATTTGATAGAAGGGGCTTTACAAACAATTTTTATGACAGGTCATGGATGAGAGCGAAAAACTAATCAAACAGTGAAAAATTGGCTCCGCGTCACTTGCCAATTCACAACTTCGAAACTGTGACGTTTTGCTACTCTGACATTTCTGAAACCCGAAAAAAATCCCGGTTAGGCGCGGACCAAAGTTTTCAAATTTTCGCTACCAAAATCTAATCATTTTGTCCTGTTCGAACCGTTTCGAATTTTGCCCGTAACCCACTTAGTTCGGTCATAATAACGGGTTTCAGAATGTCAGATGGTGAATTGGGAAGTGACGCGGAGCCGAAAAATTGAAAACCTCACAAAAAATTTGAAAAAAGAAGCTGTGGTCGCCGTGTCTGTTTTTTAGAATCAAAAAAAAACAGAAGACAGAATACCACTTAGTCACCCAATGACTTGGGTCAACGCGAAAAGTTCGATACAACAGCAGAGATCAAGAATTCCGCCATATCAAATTTTGGGGGTCATTCCTTCCCCCTCCACAAATCAAGACGTCTTTATGTCGTTTGCCCCGAAAACTTGTTCTCTTGACTGTCAATGTCAACCCCCCTAATGTGTACTTTTTTCAGATTGTTTGCTTTTTTTGGTAACTTTATTCAGGGTGGAGTATGAAATAGTGGTATAAGAAAAGTTATCAAGCAGTGGTGGAGTTTCCATAATATAAATGCATGAATATTTTTTGAATATTAGGATGGAATAATATTTTAATAAGATTCAATCATGAAATTAGGCAGCAATCTTTTGTTGGGATGGGGATTGTTTGATTTCTCCAGTGACAGGATTACGAGCTGAAAATTGATCGGTTATAATAATATTATGGCTATAATTAGGTTATTGAAGATGCATGAACATCTATGAGTATGAAAACAAATGTATCTCGGATGCCATTTACAGAAAAACCAATTCAAAACGATTGGAAAAATATCCAAAATTTTTCACAAACTCACACCTGTCCCCTATGGTTCTCACAACAAAAATCAACTTACAGACGACAGGAATACTCTTCTTTGGAGTTCTCGACGGAGATGCTGGAACATCATCAAAAATTTGAGACTTGTAAGTTGGAGTGACCCGTTTTGGAGATGACACAGCTGGCGATTCCTGGCCGAAGAGTCGGTCACGAGTGTTGCAATGCTTCTGCAATTACCATATGGTTTCCAGTTTGATCAGTGGACATTGAATAGAGAGACTCATTTTCTGATCATCTAGTTCTCAGAGGGCAATAAAAGACTTGCGGATTATTTTGGGATATACTCCTATAAAGCTTGACTCCCAATGTGGAATTACAGGATCTACGTTCGAAGAAGAGAGGGTACTGGTGAATATAACCTTAGCTTATTTGTGGCAATTTGGTGGGAAACCTGCCAATAATTTCCTGAGTGGGAGCAGCTCAATTTTTCTTTCTAAAATGAAGTTCAAGTTGAAGAAATATTAAATTACATCTTTCCTAAAATGTTGAGAAAAATGAAACGTGATCTGTATTTATTTTTGCAAAGTATCCTTATTTTTTTCTTTAAGAGGGTCAGACTCAATTGGCTGTCTACTCAAATTATAAGGTCTACAGATATTTAGCTCTGTTACAGTAAAGCTTATTGCTCGTCTATGTTTGAACTGTTTTCCTGATTCTGTACTTTTGAATTCAAAATTTCTGCCGGAATTCATAGAGAAACCAGTCATATCATTTGAATTTTTTTTTCTGATCCACCGTTTCAATTCTCAATCATAGAATTCCGGACTTTGTTAGTCTTGGAAGATGTGCAATTGATGTAAGCTGATTTTTTGGGCTTTTGGATGTGAAAAAGAGACATTCTTTGACAACCGGAAATGTTCCAATTGAGGTGCTCCACAACGTCTCTCTAAAAGCCTAGTAGACCCAATAGGTTTCGGAAAAAAGTGCCACTTTGAGGTGCTTCTGTAGTGCTTGGGATCGAATATCTCATTATATGTGCAGGCCCAAATATTTTTGAGAAGAGATGATTCGCTACGAAACACCTGCTCAAAAATTCAGATGTCTTCAGAAATGTCCACTTCCGTATTATACTTGCATAATGGAAAAGAAGGTCAAGAAAACACATATTTCTTGATTAAAATTGAGGGCCCATACTCTTCGGCTTCCTACCCAAAAACTAGTTTCGGTTTCGAAAGTAAAGATGCATTGGCAAGAATGGGAAAAAAGGGCTTACTCATCTCATTTCCTTTCAACTAATTGAATTGCTCGGAAGAGGACGCTTTGTTGGCGCCAAAAGTCGATTTTAATGACGTTTTTGGTTACCCCAGATTTCTCAATTTCAATGGAAAGCATCTCATTTGAAAGTGGTGGCACGACGATGAGGATTTGGTTGAATTCCTATTCCCCGCCCGTCTTTGAGCATTCATTTCAACACGTTTTATTTAAACCCATGGGAGAAGACATACTTCATTTTGCTCTTGAATTTTCTTCAAAGATGTTGACGTCGGAATAGAGAATGCGATCGGCGCTTTTGATGACTCTTTTGGGACCCCCACTTCCTCTCAAAAGTATTTAAAAAAGAAGGAAAAAGGGGGGAAATTGTTGGGAATTTGAATCGAAATATGTGAATGTAGCAAATTAAATTTGTGCCCAATGTGTCTCAGTTTTTCCACAGATACTAAAAGTCCCCATTTCTTTTTCATCACTACAGAGTTTATAACCCAGTTATCTATACACAAAGAGTTTGTGTTCTGAATGAGTGAACGCATTTTTAACATAACATAGGCCCATTTCCAGATGATTACCCTAAACCAAACATACATGTGGGGTCAATGGAGCATGAGCTTGTGGAGCTGGAGCGGCTTGGACTGGAGTATCAGACATAATTCTCTCTGAAAACAAAACAATGTAATGTTTTTCCCTATTGGTTCTCAACACCCAAAAAAAGAATTGGTTGGTTGAAAACCGGAGGGCACAACACGACAAAGGAAAACGAAATACATGAAATGAATGAAACACTTCTGGGCAAAAGGGGTTGGAAGAAACGAGGGAAAAACGAGAGTGGGCGGAGTCATCTTGCTCCAAAATGAGACAGACACATACACACACACACAAATTCTGGAGGCACCACGTTGAGTAGAGGCGGAAAAGAAAAGTGGAGGAGAGGAAAAGATACGGAAACAACTGGGACAATGGGAGGACTAAAATGAAGGGAGGGTGACGGAAATTCCAAGGGGTATTTTCTGAATATTTTACGAGTATCGAAACCATTATTGCTTGAATGTTTTGAACAAGGCATCTGACTATAGGTATTGGTTTCGAGAGGGAATGGATTCAACAACGACGTCGATATGTTTGCACAAAGTTATGGAGCATCCGGAGCTGAATTTCAGAATTAGCGGACTTAATATCACATCTTACAAGAGAACGTTTTTCTTACGTGGGTTAGGAATTTTCTATAAATTGGTGGTCTGAAAGTAGATGTGTCTGTGAGTGAATTCTGGAATTCCCAGCTTTAACTGGAGCTTGAGAGTCTGGAAATCTTTATCTGAAATTGCATTTAGGGGCGGGGCCAATTAAGAGTTCCAGACTCTCAGGCTCCAGTGAGGGCTAGAAATTTCAGAATCCACTCACAGAAGCATCTAGAAAACTCCTAAACCATTTGAAAAGAACATTCCCTTATCCGAAATGGTCATCACCACGGAAAATCCAAAGGACTTTGTTCAATACTCAGTCACCATGTTTCTGTGGCATTCCATTCCCAGACAAAAAACCCATGCCCATGTTTTAATCAACTACGATGCGAACAAAAAGATATGAATAACTGATGAAATCGTAAAACTTTCATTCCCTTTATTATCTAGTTCTTTGTTTTATTGCGCAGTTTCAGAAGCGATTTCGATATAATCCAGCTAACATGATTAGAGAATAAAAAAAGAAAAGTGGAAACAAATAATTTATTCATTTGGCATCAAGCACGCAGGCAAGAATGAAAGACGTTTCGAATAATAAAAAATTTAAACTGATATGTGTCACTTCACTTCCCTGACAAGTAGGGTTTTAGCTCACACTCGAAAGTTTGCGGATTCGGAGTGTAGGGATGACAGCAGCATCGGCAAACCGAACCGGATGGTCTGAAAAATTTTAATTTCAAGTTCCTTTTTCAAATTCCAAGTTCCAAAAAATCTGAACTTGTTGGGATTTTCTAAAACTCAAAAATAAAATCCATCCAGACTTGTTCCCTCACCTGTGCTCAGGTACACATTGCAAATAATCCAGATTATCGATGATTTGTTGCATAGATTCAGTGACATTAGGCAGTTGGATGTTAGGATTTGGCCAAAGTTTACAATCGGCTTTGTAAGTTGACACACACGCCTTGCTCTGGTCAACTCCCATACATTTTCGTTCAGCCACGAATAATGGATTGATAATTCCGATGTCACCTCTGAAAACATCAATTTTTCATTTTTTTTTCTCAATTACAGTCAAGAAAGTCTCGGAAAGGAGCTAGTTGAGCCGGGCCGGTCGGGTCGCGCAAACCGGGCTGAAATGGCCCGGCCCGGACGGCAAGGCTGGTCTAGCTAGCTCCTAGGACTTTTCAGCCGGCACTTCACAACTGCGCCTTGCTAGAACTTCTTCAAATCTTTCATCGGTTACATCTCTTACTATACTCCTAATTTCAAATACTTTCCCCACCTTCTGTGACACTTTCTACCGCAACTTTGTTGATAAGAGCACTCTCCACACTGTTCTTCACTTGTAGTTGTGTCTCTCAGATAGTTGTAGAAATTGTTGAAGGCCTGAAAAAAAAAACAGATATCATCTTCCCCTTATCCATTCACAATCTCTAAACGAAAAACTGTTTCGCGCACTCAAAAACTGCGATCTCGATCTTTTTTTTTCGAACAGATTGAGTGGATTAAACCGAAATGATTCAGTTTTTGCCCCACTTTTTATGCAAAATCTAAACAAAAAATCTAATCTTACCACTCCCCAGCGATCCTTGAGAAGACGGAAGAAAACATGATTTCGGCATCCTTTTCTACCAGGGAGCAATTGTTCGAAATAACTTCTTTGCCATCTGAATAAAATTGTATTCAATGTGATCAAGAAAATGTTTTATAAAGGTACTGTAGAATGCCAGGCTTATCTTCGAGCACAGTAATTTTTGAAAAGAGATCTAGACCTATACACATTCTCGTGGAGGTGGCGGTAACTATCAGAGCTCAGGGAATTTTCGGAAGCTTGCTGAGCTGAGCAACTTGCCTTTTGCTTGCCGTAAGAATTTCCCAAGCAATCAACAAGTTGCGGAAACCGGCAAGTTGCTGTGCAATTTTACCAGCTTGCAGCTTGTCAGCGGCAAGCTGGTAAATTTCTCAAATAATACAGCCACGGGGATAAAGTTCAAAAATGTTATCTAGACTAGTACAACATGAACCGCGTTACACAGGTTTCACCCAAATCATACCTTTTCTCTTTTCCTTTCAACCATACACATGGACCCCATTCTGACCAACTATCACAGTTTGACGCTTGAATTGGATTACCGAACATTGCACTAATTTGTCCATCTGCCAACAAATCATAACTATAATATGTGAAAGGTTAAAACACACCTGTGTATATTACAAAAGCTAATAGAGAAATCGTTAGAATAGCCAAAGGACTGGTCATTTTTTGACGAGAATCGCGGGATATGAGGTTTGATACGAATAAATGCTTTCGGATACCGCCAGCCAAAAGATGAATAAGAATCATAAAATACCTGTTCTTTGAGGAATTGCGCGCAAACCTGTTCAAGCAGAACATCCAATATTGCCCCATTGTATGCACGTTTTGGAAATAAAGCTGAAAGTGAACACTAAGGATTTCTAGATCCGGTCACCATAGACCCATTGGCTGTGGCATGTATGAAAAAATACTGAAGTTTTTTGGCAGTACTGTAATTGAGGTTGTTGTTGTCGATTAAAACTAATGAATTGGTGCCAATTCTTGTTCACGTTCTGGGGTGGAAAAACAATATTTTCAATTGGTTTTCGTTGACCAATCTAGAATTTAAAATTGGTTTTGAACATCAGTAATTTCTTCTGAACTTTGTACGTCAATATTTCTATTAGAACCAATGCCAATTTCCAAATCCCGATTCCCAACTTTTTCTCCAATACCAATTTACAAAATGGTATTGGTCACCGATACCAACATGGAAGCTGGCGTGAGTAGCATCCTTTTTTAACAACCATAACTGTAATTGGATAGTGTTTTTTCCTTACAAGAAAATGTTTTTTTCACGTGGGCTTGGAATTTTCTGCAAATTGATGGACTGAAAGTAGATGTTCTTGTGAGTGGATCCTGAAATTTCCAGTCCTCACTAAAGCCCGATAGTCTGGAATTCTTTATCTGAAATCGACACTTCAATAATGCATTGTAAATAAAGGGGGCGGGGCCAGATATTCAGATTGAAATTTCCAGACTCTCAGGCTCCAGGAGGGCTAGAAACTTCAGAATCCAGTCACAGGAGCATCTATTTTCAGACCACGAATTTATAGAAAGTTCCAAACCCAATTTCAATTTCAATTTTTATTGCCGAAGGGCTAAATACCACTTATACAGACAAGGAAGGAGAAAAGAAAATTATCAAAAATTGGTAGAGTTTAGGGTGAGAAATTTATTTAGATCCAATAACTTGATATTTTCTCGAAAGCACCGGGAAGATAGTTTGACCGGGAAGGTTGTAGCAGGGAGAGAGTTCCAACACCGGATGGCACGATTAGATAACTATTGAGCTCCGGGTTTGGTTTTGTTGGATAAAGCGGACCTTAGATAGAATGGGTGTCGTCTGAGAGATTTGCCCTCGAATATAAATGTGTGAATATTATCCGGGTTGTAGAATTCTTTAGTGATTAGTATCTTGTACATTACTGTGAGATCACTCAACAGCCTTCTGTATTCAAGAGATTCCAGGACACAGTGCTCTAGGGCTTTGAAATAACCTTCATAATTAAACTGGAATACCTTTGAACATCGATACACAAAAGATTTCTGGAGTGATTCCAGTCTGGTACAGTCGCTTTTGAGTATGGGAGAAAAGATGGTGGAGGCGTACTCGGCAATTGGACGGATATATATTTTGAAACATTTAACCATAACTTCAAGATTGGAATTTTTTAGGATATTAAAAAGTATATTCATCCTTTGGTGACAGCGTCGGACAATTGTTGTTATATGAAGGTTGAAGCTCAGATCATTTGTCAATAGTACTCCGAGATCACGAATGTGCTTAGTAATTGGGAGTTTACTTGATTTCAACATGAGCGATATTTGGTTGTATGGCTTGTTATTTCTGTATGGCTTTGTTATTTTACCCACGAGAGAAAAACATTCCCCTTCTTCGAAGCCTTCTTACGTTTAGCAAAACTCCAAAGCAAAAGATTTCAAAAACGTTTATTAAAAATTGGTATTTACAAAACTACATCAGAACTGATTATTTACAAAAAAAATTTCAAAAAAAAAGAAAAAATTGAGCAGCTTAAAAATATAGTGTGGGGAAAGAATTGAAGACGTTTGGTAAAGTGAGGGCAATATGCGGTCGGGATTGCTTGAAGAAAGAAGAGAAAAACGTCAAAAATAATCTAGTTCTTGTCTTGATTGGGAATGCAATCAATATTCAAAGTGACAAGTAGATTAGGAAGATATTTTGCTCGTTTACCGGAAAGTTTTATGCACAATCCAGTTGGATAATTCAAGGATTTCCAGTATTTAGTATAGATGATATAATCAGATTTAAAAGGTAGATAAGCGATAAGGGAATAGTGAGAGAAAATACGACGAAGAACAACTGATGAAACAGAGAGCTTATTTATGAGACTCGTAGGTTGATTTTGCTGTGTATTTTGATTCTATCCAAGTTGAATATTTTTGAAAAACGTTTTTTTAACTGAATGGGATTGAACGAGAACTATATAGTTAAATGAATTTGAGTCGATCAAACGTGCATGAACTTTAATTCAATCAACTTGGATAGAAACCTTTTTCCAATCATAACAGTTCTAACCTATCAATGAATAGGCTTTCTAGCAGATCTTCTCGGAATCGTTGCCGCAAATTCACTATCGGCACCTCCTGTCGACTCGAGTGTCCTTGATCGTGAACGAGACCGAGATGCAACTCTACGGCGAGCACGTGGTGATTTTTGTAGAGCATGCTGCTCGGAATCACTGTTTTCGTCAAGTTCCTCGATTTTTTGAACATCTATCCGCTTAGAAATAACTTCGCGTTCGGAACCGACGTCGTTGGCACTGTATGATCTGAAAATCGAAGTCATCATGAAATGGTATTTGGAGGCTCGTACTGACTATGAGTTTGTTAGTGATCAGTTTCAACCTCACCTCTGTAATTGGCTCACAAGCTGTTGTTGTCCACGAATCGCAGCTTCTGATACGACATCCCTTGCGTAGACGAGACTTTGACTTCCGATTCTTACCATCTGAACAACAAGTTTACTTTTTATGTCTTCATTGGTCCACGATAGAACTTTTTACATTACTTTCTAATGTCTATTCTTATCAATATTTTAGTACGTTTTTAGAACTTTCAGTTCCGTCTTGTAGCAAAACAGCTCCCAAACAAGATAAAAGCTTTAGACGAATCAGGAGGAAAATGGTTTTCAAAACGTTTTCCTATCAGAACTGCTTTTTTACCTGGTTGTAAGATTTCGATTTGGCAGACTCCATCAGAGCATCAATCTCCTTTTCATGTTGATTCAGAGTTGGATGAACCCACTGTAAATGAAATATTTCATCGTCATCAATTCAAAGCTCTTTTTTACCTTTCTATACAAAATCGATGCTCCTTTGGTCCAAGGACTCAGCAACCAGAAAATAAATATAATTTTGATAGGGAAATAAAACGGAAACCAGAAAGCTAACAACAAATCTAAAAAGCTTTCCAGAACTGAGTAGATGGCAAACACGATCCAATACATCATCCATTTTACATATTCCCTTGTATCCTTTGTTCGAACCGCCTGAATATTTAAATTTTATTTCCAAGATACAGTTTTTTATGTAGGACCAAAATGTATTTTTTTTTGTAGAACAGCAAAACACTTTGTTTTCCTTTTGATATGAAAATTGGTAATTACGTTCAAGTCGTATTTGTTTTTATCTCACTCCAGGTTCGGATGTCAACTATTTTAGAACAGGGTGATAAGAACCGCTCTTTCCGAAAAACAAAAACAAAATTTGAACTCACCTTATAACTTTTGTAGGCAGGATACAAAGTGCCTGCTGTGATCATCAGCAAGCGAGATAGAGTTTCTGACATTTTTGAACCACCAAGTTGGTCCTGAGGCCCAAAGCCTGGAATAAAATAATAGCTCAGAAAAATGTGTTGGCTGAAAAGTCGATATAATCGGAGATACGGGGGAATTCCTTTTTTGATCTTTTGGATAACAACAAGGTTTCTGGGAAATGAGAATAATCTTTGTTTTTTTTGTTAAAATTTAAATTCTGCTCTGAACCTGTTTCAGTTATAACTAATTTGTTAAAAAAAACTTATTTTCAATGATGTTTGAACCACCTGGCCCAAAAAAATCTCATTCCAAAAATCGGTTCAAACTGTCTTGATAGTTTTGGAAATTCACGTTGAAAACAGTATACAGAGGCGAATCATCAAATAAAACACTCAGTTGATTGAACAATGCAAAAGTTAATGTGACAATGAGATAGGTTAGTGAAAGAGAGGTTAAAAAGAGAATGAGGATGGAGGGAGAAAACCGCGAACATGTGATTTCAGGTGTTGAAAACGATGCACTAGATACAGACGTACTTATGAAATGAACTGTTTGCGGCGTGTTTTTCTGACACAATGTGCTGTGTCCATTGGTGTCATCCATCTTTTCGTTCTAACTTTGAAATCAATATTTTCCAAGGACACAACTAGAACCGTGCTACTATTACCTAATATCTTGACGAGAGAGAATTTTCTCAGGCAACTAGGAAAACTTAACACACAATGTATAGTGAACAATGGAAAACTAGGCAGGAAGAGCGAGAATATTTCTCGAGATCAACTAATATTGTCGGAGAGTTTAGACGATCAGAAAACGCCAGGAGATTGGAGATTAACACAGAAGAGCGCGATTTTGAACTAGTGTATAGTTCTGAAAAATTGAATTACTACTTAGAAAAATTTATGATACATTGAGGTGACCTTGAACGAATTTGGTAGTTAAATTGGTTTATTTTTTATTTTTCTAAAACTGATTCTGGTTCTACTCCAGTTTTTTTGTTACTTGAACGTTATAAGAGTTCAGGTGAATGAATAAAAAATATAATTTTTTCAAAAACTAATATAAAGGGTCAGTTGGATGGCTTATAAGGAAAAGTTTAGTTTCTGTCAATATAAAAGGATTTGCATCACAAGGTAATGGTCACATTTTCCTGAGCTTCTTCCCTACAAAACTAAATCTTAAAGTATAAAATCTTAGATAATCTTAAAAGAACTGTTATCGTTTATTAATTGATAACATACAGACCGCCCGTGTCCGGGTTTCTGCCGGTGAAACAGAACATGTCGCATGTTTCATCGCAGTGAAGAAATACGGGGCGTTGTCGGGAAAATAGACAAACGGCAGACGGCGAGACGACTTTTTCTGCTGTCTGCGTCTATGGTTTCCTCATCAATTTTTGTCTGTGAAGGGAGGATAACAGGAAGGAGGGAAGAGAGCCGGGAGCCTGCGGGTTCATTCACTCGGTCGGTTTTTAATTAGGTGATCATCTGCACTTGCTCTCCGGTCTCTGTAGCAGAAGTTCAGATTTATAATGTTTATTATAACAGTTTATTGGTTTCTTTTAGCGAATGTTTCCATTGAGGCTTCTGTCATGCGTAAAGAAATTTAATGGGCAACTTTGTAAACGAAATCGAGGTTCACACGAAGATAGTCATCGAGTACTTCGATGTGAGAAGAATCTGCAATTTACCCTAGCTAATGGGAAAGTAGGCTACGTTCAACATGCCTGTCGTAGTCACATTGTCATATGAAGGAATTTGTATTCCGACGTTCAGAATGGTACGAACAGCTTGACGAGCAGTCACCGAGAAAACATTTGAGAAGGCATTCAAGAAACTGAAATTTGAAACAATTTTGATCAATCAATCTTCGTATATTTAATCAAACTGACACTTCTGAGATATTGCCAATATTCGAAAACTCGGATCTTGTCACCATTGTGGAATTTATCAATTGACCATGGATTCTATTGTCTTTCAAAAATGGCATCACGTCCGATGAGGTGTCTATCACAAGACGCGCCAGAATGTTCTGAAACAATCGAAAGAATTTTTTTATTTGTTCCGCTCCGCTACCTCTTTTGTTTTGACATAAGGATTGATGAACAAGTCGACCGCCAAGCTCATATTCAACATTACACCGTCTTTTGCACTCATGACAAACAGAGGAACATTGTAGGTGTGAAAGTATAGATCCACGTGGTTGTTCGGATAATCAGATCTCAGTTTTTTGAAGAAACGTCCAATACAAAGACCAAGAAACCCGCATGAAGTACGAAGATAGGGCTCCGCAACTGGAATATTTTTGGAGATGAGAAATGTAACTAGCTTGTTCTGATGAGCCGATTCAACAAGGCAGTTGGGGATGGAGACAGAGACCCATGCAGTCAGCATTTTTGGTGACAATCCGGAATCTGAAATTCGAAAAATCCCTGATTAGTAAGATATTAGATAAGACTTGTTAATTACCTGTCCAGTTTCCAACTTTTGTTGGATGGCAACTACTTTTTCCATAAACAATATCGGCGGCCATATCCAATTCTAGGAAGTCACTGCAAGGTGAAAATTCAGAAATGAAACTCTGAACTGATATTTCAAAGATACCCTGTTGCATGCGGATTTCCGGTCAAGAAATAATCCACATAAAAGTTCGCTCCAATGTTTACATGATTCGGAAGTGAATGCAAAAATTGATTCGCCTCATTCAGGAGAATTCCACGAGCAGCTGTGCACGCTTGAGCATTAATCACTTGCTTGACAAGTTTTGAAAACGGTGTTTCAAACAAGTTCACTAACCAGGAGAGAACACTTCCTCCGATCCTGAAATGTGAAAAATGTCTCTACCAATATCTTTGGGGGGAACTAACTCAACATCAAGGTTTTGAATTAGAACAGTGCAGTCGCCGATTTCAACCTGCGGCTGCCCGTCCAATTGATATCCAGATGCCGATATATTCACCTCAATGCCAGTGGCATGTGCATTCAACCAACCTTTGTCGCGAATCTGAACTTAGAGGGATTGAAACGGTTCCTAACTGAAAATCTTACCGTAATCACTTCTGTGAATTTGGCACCCCATTTTCCAGATAGCTTTATTTCACCTCCCCATGTCCACCAACGAATTCCCGAATCAGAAAGTTTGAAGTCAATTCTAAAGCAAAAATATTCAGAATAATCATATGAATAAATTTCTTCCCATCCTATTTTGCATTAAGTACCTTGGAGAAATAAAACTCTTGACTTTCAAATCATCAGTCTTCACAACTCCATTCCCAATGCTTGTGGAAAATGGAAGCCTTATTTCAGGAATCGTGATTTTCGGAATTTCTTCGTCCACCTCAAAGACTACTGATTTTCAGAATACAGAAAAGAAATGAAACTTACGACATGATGTCCATTCTTACTGAAGAAGTCGAAAAAAGAACGATTCATACGGAGTTTTAGGGTTTCATTGTTATAGGAGGAACAGATTAATTTGATGATCAAGAAGAGAACAAAGAGTTTTTTCATCTTTCAGTTGAAAGTGAAGTAGTACTGAGCATCGTGATGGTTTATAAAGCAATCAACAGAAAATTTGTTTATAGAACATATCAAATATCATATAGATATCACATTGGAAAAAATAAACTAAACATTGATTAATTTTTTCTAGACTACTGATAATGGAAAATGGAAATGCACATTTTTCAGTTTACAAGAAAAAAATCAACTCGATTCCACCTCGATTTTCATTACATCATTGACCAGTGAAGTTTTTTTAATAAATGGTATCATGACAATTCTGATAAAACTTGAGATATCGTATTAGGAATTTTGCAGTTCCGGAAGTATAAGGAGAGAGAAAATATTCTCTGATACCTAAAGTACCATTTCCATATTCTCAGATCGCTTCATTCATACCCTCTTTGAGGATTGCCGCCTCCCATTCTTGGTTTGGGAAATTTTCTCATAGATTATGGTCTGGCAACGATTCTTCCATTTTCCATTTTTTCAAAAAGTGAAAACTGTCTAAATTTCCAATCATTTCCTTTTTTTCTATAATTTTTACTCCAAAATAACGGTTCCAAGCCCACTGCCAACTCGCGTTCGACCTGCTAAACAGTGCGCACTACGACACTCCAAACAGTTTCCGAACGCGAATGCCTCTCTCTCTCTCGATGGGTATGCCAATTGTCCACATTCACTCGTGTTGCCTCCTCTTTGCCAACACATGCAAGACACCAGAAACGCGTCAACCAAAGAGAAAAAGACGCCGACAACGGGCAGCACTCGCGAGAGACAAAGGCTATCGCGTTGTGTTATTATACATTCGCATCCGGGTCAACTTTAGTCAGTTGAAAATCGTTCTTGAAGAGCTACTTTTGTTGAAATAACGTTTTAGCAGTTTTTGATTATTTCCAGATGTCTGATTCATCAAATCATCCATCGAGCTCTTCAGTGCATGCAGATGATGGATTCGAGCCCCCAACATCTCCGGAAGACTTGGATTCCAACAACAAAAAACCGTCTTTGGAACAAATCAAACAGGAAAGAGAAGCGTTGTTTACGGTAAGGTCCTTTATTAGCTGCAAGTTTAAAAAATCTGAAAAAAAAAGTTTCTAAATGTTTATCGGAATCCAACTCTAATGAAATAATTTCAATAAAATGGAAATTAGTTGCACTAAAATAGTTTCAAAAATTTTTTCTAAAGTTATCGGATCATGTGAAGGTACTCCCACTTGTTCCAATATGCCATATCTAACTGTAAAATAATTTGATTCCCATGAGAATATTTTTCAGGATCTATTCGCTGATCGTCGACGAAGCGCTCGTTCTGTGATCGAAGAAGCTTTCCAAAACGAACTCATGAGTGCTGAACCAGTCGCGCCAAACGTGCCGAATCCACATTGTAAGTTGAATATTTTTTAGATGACCAAGAGATGGAAGTTTCAAAATTTATTTTAAAAATATTTTATAAAAATAATTCGTCTGATATAGTTTTTGAAAAATTGCTTTCAAAAGTCTCTGGTTTTCAGCAATTCCCATTCGTTTCCGTCATCAACCAGTTGCTGGACCTGCCCATGATGTTTTTGGAGACGCGGTGCATTCTATTTTTCAAAGAATAATGTCCAGGTATACACTATTTTTTCGCATATTTTCTCCAGCCAAATCTGGTCAAAAACCGTAGTAAAACCCAAAAAGTTTCCATGTTTCAGAGGAGTGAACGCGGATTACTGTCATTGGATGTCATATTGGATCGCGTTGGGAATCGACAAAAAAACAAATATGAACTATCATAAGAAACCGTT
Organism: Caenorhabditis brenneri; assembly: GCA_000143925.2. NCBI lineage: Eukaryota > Metazoa > Nematoda > Chromadorea > Rhabditida > Rhabditidae > Caenorhabditis > Caenorhabditis brenneri. The sequence goes on along the minus strand of GL379821.1, from coordinate 493,929 downwards.
TTGCAAAGATACTTATGCAACTGAAGGCTCCTTAGGTAGGTTAGTCTTTTTTAAGGAAAAGAAGATAGCAGATGAATTTTAAACTTTTGAGCGGTCTGCTTTTCTTAAAATTTTCGCTTAAAACTCTTAAAAGAAATCTAGGCGTGAAGTTCTCCATACCACAACAGTTTTCCAAAATTTACAGAAGCGAAACAAACATTTACTGATAAAATCAGGTCAGCTGTTGAGGAAATTATCTGGAAATCTGCGGAATATTGTGATATTCTCAGTGAGAAGTGGACAGGAATTCATGTGTCGGCCGATCAACTGAAAGGACAAAGAAATAAGCAAGAAGATCGTTTTGTGGCTTATCCGAACGGACAATACATGAATCGTGGACAGGTTAGTGGGAGTGAAATAGTGACTTAGTACTCTCGGAACGAGAAAAAGTGAAAAACATCAAAAAGCTACCGTAGTATTTCCAGCTGGAGTTTCCAGAGCCAAAAAATGTGAGTATTACTGTAGCTTTGAAACTGGCTTCTCACTTTACGTACGATTTTTTGATGTTGTTTCAGACTCTTCATATGAAAAAAAATCATGTTTCCTCCCCCACAAGATTTTTTTTTAATTTCAAAACATTTACAGAGTGACATCTCACTTCTTGCGGTGTTCGATGGACATGGCGGACACGAGTGCTCTCAATATGCAGCTGCTCATTTCTGGGAAGCATGGTCCCAAGTTCAACATCATCATTCAGAAAGTATGAAACTTGATGAACTCCTTGAAAAGGCTCTAGAAACATTGGACGAAAGAATGACAGTCAGAAGTATTCGAGAATCCTGGAAAGGTGGAACCACTGCTGTCTGCTGTGCTGTTGATTTGAACGCGAATCAAATCGCATTTGCCTGGCTTGGAGATTCACCAGGGTAATTTTCTTTATTTTTTGAAAACTTTTTCTAACATGTCACAAAATATTTTTCTTCATCGCTTAGTTCCAACAGTAATTCAAGCTTCAAAGTGTATAATTTTAAAGCCTTGGCGTCTTGGATACACCCGTAGGAAAGAAAGTATTGCTCATAAAAATCAATTTTTAGTTACATCATGTCAAACTTGGAGTTCCGCAAATTCACAACTGAACACTCCCCGTCTGACCCGGAGGAATGTCGACGAGTCGAAGAAGTCGGTGGCCAGATTTTTGTGATCGGTGGTGAGCTCCGTGTCAATGGAGTGCTCAACCTGACGCGAGCACTAGGAGACGTACCTGGAAGACCAATGATATCCAACAAACCGGATACCTTGCTGAAGACGATCGAACCTGCGGATTATCTAGTTTTGTTGGCCTGTGACGGGATTTCTGACGTTTTCAACACTAGTGATTTGTACAATTTGGTTCAGGCTTTTGTCAATGAATACGACGTAGAAGGTATCAAGCTTATATTTTTCACATCACAAGATCCTTTTCCAGATTATCACGAACTTGCACGCTACATTTGCAATCAAGCGGTCTCAGCTGGAAGTGCTGACAATGTGACAGTAGTTATAGGTTTTCTCCGTCCACCAGAAGACGTTTGGCGTGTAATGAAAACAGATTCGGATGATGAAGAGAGCGAGCTCGAGGAAGAAGATGACAATGAATAGTTTATTGCAAGTTTTCCAACACTTTTCCAATTTCCCTGGGTATTGATTAGCATCCATATCTTACGGCGATTATATCAATTGTAACATTATTTCTGTTTCTCCTGTCCACCTCTCAAATTTTCAAATGACCTTTTTTCGTTTCGCCTACCTGTATCGTTTTCCATTCATCTCCTTCTTCCACTGTGGTATATCATTTTGTCATTAGAAAGTATTATTTTGATTTTCATTGGCAGTAGAAGACGTTGACAACAGGATACAGAAGAGATTTTTATGGCAGTACTCGTTTTCAGAACAGTTCTGAAAACCAGTACTACCGTTCTTATTATAGGCAGGAAAACTCTAAAAAATGGCAAGGCACTTTAATCAATTACACACAACTATAGAGATATACAGGAGAGAGAAAACTTATCACCACCGTCAAAGTGGTGATGTTGAAGAAAATGAGCTGTTTGACATGTTATGGATAACAAAATTTATAATTTTTTAGTTCAAAACACTTTTCCGACTTCTGGAGAATCCTTCGGATTGTGAAGTTGGTATCCAGTTGACCCATTCGCCGTTCTTATCTCTTTTGGTGCTCTCACTTGACAATGGATACTTCCAGTGGCCACCTCCGATGTCAGTTTCAACTCTGAATTTATTATAAGTTATATTATTCGAAATCAAGGTTTTTTTGTGGTTGTGGAAGAATGATGTCATAGACTATGACTCATGAAAAATATTTTGAGAACGATGAAAAAAGATAAAGATTGTAAAGACCTGACAAATCAGAAATTAATGTGCAACCTGCAAATCAAACCACTCCCTAAACTAGGATAAGAATCTCTAGGCAGTTCTCACACCAACCAAATTAATTAATACTAACCGGAAATTCCTCCATTCGGGAACATAGAGGCGGAAACAATTGAGTCTTCTGACACCTAGTGTTGACTCATCATCATATTTTTCTTTTCTGACAACTGCCCAATCGGGAAGACAAAAATCATAGCATTCACTGCAGGAAGTGTCTCGACCATGAACTGTTTGTCGCAACAGATACCACTTGGCTCCACTGCAATCGTCGATTCGTTCTGTGAACTTTTGGTTTGCAGTCATAGGATCGATTGGTTCAGGATCAAACTGATAGAACTCTTGCCAGCCGAATGAAGATTGTATCTGAGAATATGAGAACCGTTTTTGAAAAGAATTTTGTAGAATCTACCTCATAACTGGAATCTGTTACCGCTTCCGATAATTGATCGATGCTGTCAATCGCGCCCTTATCCAGGGGCATCAAGAAACATGCGAAATGTTTCCCGCTGGCATCAGTCAGCGAGTGATCAGCATAAGCGATGTACCCCTGGAAGATTATTATTGGTGATAAAACGTTTGGAATGAAATATAAAAATTTCGAAATCCGGGGGGTTTCAAAAATGACTTACTGTATTAAAATCGATCGCAGTAAAACTGTTTGATTTGAATGGTAAGTTCCCTCGTAGCTCGAAATGTGCTTGGTATTTTGAATAAAAATGTACGAACACTGCAAAAAACCAGATAAAAAAATTTTTTAGCTCTCATGAGACTTACCGGATGACGGTAGAGCAGCTGAAACTAAGGATGGATTTTTCCTGCGACATTCTTCACAGACTGGTGGGTAAAGGAGGAATTCAGTTACAGCATAACGATTGAAAATAGCGTTGAAGATGATAAAAAGAAGGAATAAAAGAAGAAGCAGAAGCAACAATATGCAGAAAAGACTTCGAAGAAGTTCGGGAGTGTATTGTGCAGTTCTGAAAAAATCAATGAGACCGTTCCCAACGTTTTCCACTTACTTGAATGCATATCGAACATCTCGAACAAATGTCCTTATCTTCTGAAAACATCCCTTATTCTTTCCAGAGTTTTCAGTTTCTCTCGACACCAATGACGATTGTGATTGTTGTGGGAATCTTCGAGAGCCATAATTCGAGCTCACTTTTTTATCGTCGCCATCCCACGACGACTGCATAGCTCGGTAACTGTCTTTTCTTGCCAGAGACCTAAAACAATAGGGGTTTTCTGACGAAAAAAATTGCGCGAATACCCTGGTAAACCGTCAGAATCCATTTTAGAAAAAATAATAATGTCAGCTGGCAATTCAAGATACCAGTACACAAGTAAGAAAAGGGTCAAAAGAGAAGCACCACGATTTTCAAGTTTTGTGTTGTTTGCTTTCGTTACGCTTCACAAGTTTCTGAATCTTTCCCATCCCATTTCATCCACAACTACACAACAAACACCGACTTCCTTTCCGTTCTTATTTTATTTTTTCCCCAATTCTCAACTACTTACTCGTTGTCACTTGCAAACTCTTGTCTGTATGATACATGTGGAGCTGACGGTGCAGAAACAGTGAAAATGTTCGATGAGCTTCTCTGGCCCGCTGCAGATGTCAATGGTCTTGTGATTGTCTCTTCAGTATGCTCGATTCGATGTGTTTCACGAAGTGGTCCACTTCCGTGAGTTTCGATTATTCTTGCACCTCCTTCTGTAAGGTGACCTTTTGTTTGAAATACTTCTAGTCAAATCTTTCTTACCTGTAGTGTTCACTTCATGAATGTCATATCCATAATTGTCAATAACTGTGAGTTCATTTGAGGTATTCGCTCCATTGTAACTACCGCCCGACGTATTGAGAAAACTGCTGTTAGTGACCCCACTCACATTATATCTGTGAGAAGGAGGTGGTGGGGATAATTCAATGTGCTGTCCATAATCTTAAAATCAAATAGTTTTTTATTTCTCTTACTCAAAAACTCACTTGCAGATGTGTGCAAAAACGATGGCTCTCTGCTAACATCTCGTTCTCCAGTCACTTCAAATCTTCTATCATGTATCGTACCATCTCCTCTCTGCTCGTATGTCTCTCGGCTTTCCCGGGTAGTTGAGATAGGAATAGATTGTCCTAGGTGAGCTCCTAAATGTTGAAAGAAATTAACGAAACATGATCAGGCTTCTCACCACCTAGAGGTCTTCTTCCTTCTTCTATAATTCTATGTTCAATCACTTCAATTTGTTCAACCACCATGTTGCATAGGTTAGGTCAAATCATGCACATATCAAGTCGAGAACAATAAGAATCGATTGAAGTTAGTTTTTTTCACAAATTGGAATGCAGCTTCTCTTTATATTGTGACCTTCAATAAGGAGAATTGAGAAATAATACGAAGAGAGCGTAATGGTTAATAAGGAGACACAAAATCTATTGAGAAACTATTCAGTGTTTGATGGAAGAACTGAAGACGCCTACATTGTAAGGATCATACTTGGAAAATTTCGGCAAAGCCTGGATTGTCCCGGTGGATCGGCCTGGCCCGTTCCAAGTATGGTAAGGATATAAGGAAAGCGGGAAGAAATGCGCATCAAGTTTTGTGCAAATCCGGTCAGAAAAGTCTACGGTAAGAGAAAATGGTTGGATCCTTTTTCAGTCTTTCAGATTTTTTTTTCGAGTGATTCCAGTTTTTTTTTTTGCAAATCTGTGTTATCTGGAAATACTTTGAAAGTCGAAAAAAAACTGGGAAATTATATCCTAATTAATTGCACCAAAGCAGTTGAAAGAGTCAAAAAAACAGCATGAAATGGATCTTATTTCCTATCTAAAAATACCTAGTTCTGTTCGAAAACAACAGAATTCAAGATCCGAAAGCAAGTAGAAGACAAAGAAGTGGCAGACACTCAGAGAGAAAAGAGTAACCAGTTTTCGATGCGTGCGCATCATAGCTAGTGACCATTCGGTAAGCTAAGTGTATCGATTAAGTATTCATGTAGTATTCCAAAAAAACATTGGAATCCTAATTTTTCAGAGTACTATGGATAGTTGAACAAAACTCTGAAAAAGTTGAGAAAACACCAATTTCCAATGTTTCACACAGAAGGGTCATTTGAATGAGAGGATCTCAGTAGGAGATCTGTTTCGGAATCTACATGACTGGCTTCGTCGGAAGCCAAGGGTGGAACAACACCGTTTCGAAAAGTGTTATTGAGAATGGGGGAGACGCAGCAGCTTACCCAATTTCAAGGACAACAATGAAAATAAACGATGGTGAAAGGCCAGAAGACTTCGGTTGAATGAGTGACGGAAAAGACGGAGGGGTGTAAGGTATGTGGAAAGAAAACACAGGTTAAGTCATACGGAGGTTTTTGATTGTAATCTGGCGACGATTAAATTCATTTACGGTTTGAGAATAAAGTTTCAAAATGGACAAAAATGGGGAATCGAGAGTATTGAATCTGGAAGTCTGGTTGTCAAGTGGCATACAGGATCTCGAAGTATGCGTTGATGAGCTCTATCTACCAAGAAAATGAATTCATAATATCAGCAAAAATTATAAACTTTTTAAAGTAATTTTTTAACTCTACAGAAATCACGGTGATTAGATAGAAAATACTCAACTGCTATGAAATCTACTGCTAGTGTCTCAACTGCAATTTCTATTGTCTCAAATAACAGTTGATCCATAGCAGAAGAGCCAAATATAGCACTTCAGACACTAGCAGTTACAACATAGCAGTTGAGTATCTACCTGATCAGATCCCTGACTTTGGAGAAAAAAAGTTTTTTTCTGAAGTGAGAAGGTCAACCACTCGAATTGTTTCTCTTGTTTACAACCACACCTAGCATACAGTACGCGATGGTTTTTTTTTGCAGATAAGTAACCGGTCACACCTGACTGAGGTTACTGGAAAAATTTAGGTGGAATAACTTCTATTCAAAACGAACAAACGAACGTTTGTTAGGGTAAAAGTGAAAGTTAATTTCAGGATGAAAGCCATTGACCAGTCTCTCTCTCCCTCTCTCTCTTTCTTTCTTCCAAACAACCCTTCACATCTAGGGCATGGCGACGCACCGCTCTCCGATTTACATGTGTGTTTCACATTTCAAAATTGTATCCTTCGAACGAACGCCATTCATTCCGACAGTGTGTTGGATAATGGGATTTCGTTGTTCGCGGACAAAATCGGAATCAATAACTATTGCTAAAAAAACATGGTTCGTTATAATGACAAGTAGATCCGGTGAACGATACATGACAAATACTTTGGAAGAGGTTCTGAAGCAGAAGTGCACGAAACCGTAAACATTGTGTTGAATGGACATCATCACTTGACCGCCAAGTGAGAGAAATATATAGAGTATGTAGGGTGACAAGTACTTGTGGAAGAATTCAATGATACCCGAAAACTCAGTTTGTTTGTCCTTATTGGAACAGTTATAACATATGTTACTGCTCCTATTATAAACCTGTTCATGCCCAATCGAAAATGGCTAATTAGGATTTTTGAGAAGGTTAGAATAACCAAATCTACCGTAGTAATTCCGTAGCTACGCGCAGTATTTAACTTAAATGAATGATAAAAAAGAAAAAAGACGAGGATCAGTGAGAATGAAAGATTTGAAAAAAAAACCATTTTGAAAAATGAGAAAATTTTTTCTAGCAGGTTATGAAAAGACCTACAGGAGACCAATCATTTTCAAAAAAAATGTTCCCTAATTAATTGTTTTCTAATCTTCAAACAATTTGAAACAATCCTTTTTTCAGACCATTTTCCTTTTACAAAACGCTAAAAAAATTTGGGTCAAAGTAGAAGTCTGACGGATTTCCGCGCGCGCAGATTAAAATATCCTGATGGATCTGCGGAAAGCGAGTAAGCGTACGTTGAATAGAAAGGGCAGACGTCATTTCCTATAATTATGAAATGTAAACTCCGCTGAGGTATGAAGAGGAGGGACGGAAGAATGAAAAATGAAATTCTGAATAAGAGGGGGATTTGCTGCGAGTGTGTGTATTGATGAAAACGTTCCTTCCCTTTAATAATCTTTATTAACCCGTAAATGAAGCTTATGAGCATAAAAATGTAGTAAAAAACCCGCGATATAGTAATCAATTATTTCATATTATTAAATATCCTGAATTGTTGATGCAGCAATTGTACTCTTCTGCAAATTCGCTTCGACATCTAAGAATTGCTTCATTGTATCAACCTGGAATTTATAGGATTATTATGGAAAAAAAACCTGCAATTTCAAAACTCACCTTATCCTTGAACCGGCCGAGACTGTGGGACACCCGATTTTTGTGGATCAAGTAGCTGAATAAAACGAAGACTATTCCAACAGGGATGAGCATTGCAGTTGTGATGTATCCAGCCGTAGGATAACCAACCGCTGTGAACTTCACATAAAAGATCACGCCAATTTCCACAAGGAAAAGTAGAAGGCCGATGCAGGTAGAGAAGAGCCATGATAGATCAATGTAGAATCTGGAAACTTTTTGAAATATTGAATAGCGTATTGAAGATGGAGTAGGCTGACGCCCCAGTTTTTTGATGTTAAGAAGAAGAAAACACAGACAACTTGCTAGAAACACAGATAACTTGGAAATTTTAGCAATCGTTAAATAAACTCACTTCAGCTTAATATGAGGTGAGTCTTGTGTACATCCGGTTGCTTCCATATATGGTAGAATACATGTTGACATCATTAAAGCTAGAAGATGAACCGAAACCAAGAGACTTGTTACAACTCCCAACACAATCAACAACGGTTTCGAGGTCGATTCATCATATTGTAATTCCACAAGGCATACCATTGCAAATCCAGCCAGAAGAGCTGATGTCCTCGAGCTTGCCTTCAGCTGCGCCTTACTTAGGTCATAGTTGTACTTTTCGGATAAGTTCAATTCGCCTCTGTGCCTGAAAAATGAAACCATTGAATTGTGTTTTTAGATTATGAGAACTATTTGTTCTGACTTTTTTTAACAATTAATTGTTCCACAAAACAACTTAGAGTTTCAAAAACATTTGAGTATTCTTGATTTTTTTTCAATTCGCAATAACAGTAGAAACGACACCAACGACGATCATTCATATTTTTATATTGGAGTACCCAAATGTTTTCTTCTGATGATCATTCTTATGTATGTTAATGTTTTTCTAGTGATGAGTAATGGAAAAGAAGAAAGGATGGAAAAGAAAAAAGCTAGAAATTTCGACCGCACTCAGTTCAGAAAGTTTGGCAGTGTTTGCACAAAACTAGCTGGAAAACTTCAAATAAGTACCCGAAATTAGGATTTTCATCCATATTCTTGATGTTTCCTGGGTACCCCTGAACTGTCAAAGAATTCGACGATCCATTGTTACTGCCATTTCTCGCTACATTCCCACTACCACGGCCGTCTGTTGAAGGTGGTTTCAAGAAGAACTGTGGCAGAGGGTAAGGAGTAATTGGTGCACCCGAACCTCCAGTGTTTTTCCACGTTGCAATAGAACCGCGTACGTCTTCAACTGATACTGAAACTCGTTTCTCGCTCAGGATATCTCCATGTTTTCGCAATAGCTCTACTCGGGTAGGATCGTGTGATCGAGGCATCTGAAGCAGAACATAACTCATTCGCTTGGAATTTTTGAATAAGTTTAACGAAGTGAAGCTGACGACATTACTCAATGGAAACAAAGGAAAGGAACGAATTGACGGAATGAATGCAACTGTGACTGTGTTGGTGATTCATGATGATTCATCCAACATTCAGACACACACGAAAACAAACACATATGCTTTGATACTGCACAGGAAAATATAGGAAATATCGATTACTTGTAACAAAAAAAAAACGAGTGAGTGTGATGTTGCATATTAAATGAAGTGCTTCATTTGTTGCACCATCTTATCAGCTGATCATTCTCAAGTGAAATGGAATGAAAGTCGAGGGTGGAGAAACAAGATAACGATAACATTATTAAAAACTTATCGAAGTCTTGCGGAAATTCACTTTCACGTGGACAGAAATGCAGAGAAAGACGCGAAATGATCGGGGTTGGAGGGAAAAGAGAAACATGAGGCATTTGAATAGGAGAAGGAGAAAAGTTTTCTCAAGAATATGTATTGTTCTTGTTTCTTTCGGTTGAAGTTAGATCTGTCTATGTTTCGTTGTTGCTTTGACTGTATTTTTTATGTATACTTTTTTTTTGAGGAAATTTTTTTTGAGGAATTTTCAATGAGGATTGCAACTCACTCCAAAAGAAGGTGTTCCATGTCGTCAGATAAAGATGACTTGTCACTGTGACCGAATATCATTGGAAAAATCATAACTATCGGATTCTAGTGACAAGGAAGTTATGAGTGTTCTGAATAGCGAGAATAAGAAGGATGGAGTCACCAACTTCTAAAATATCAAAGCTTGGTGAGAATAACATTCGGAATATATGTTGATGTGGTGGAACTGTAGGAAGCGCGATAGATTCAGACTCAAGTGAGAAACAATACAATAACAGTTCGGAAGGGCGAAAATAGGAGAATATCGCGCACTCACTACAGTTCTATCACTTCTATACACTGGGTTTGGAAGTAGAGGAAAATGAAAGCGTAATAATATATATTGGAGTGTAAAAAGATCAAAACCAGCGGCGATCACAAGCATAGGTTTGGCGAACATAACAAAGAATACGCCGAATTCATTGTATTTATCACTGCTATTATCAGCTCGTGTTTTTTCTTTTATCACACTTCTCTTCATGATTAATTATGGTGAGGAAGAGTTTCCGTTAGTTTTTCGCTTACTTGTCATTTTGAAAACATTGAATAATAGGTGATAACGTCTGATGTGTAGCAGTACTTGTGTTGGCAGCATTGAGGAATTGACGCGGAGACGTTCCGTCTGTCTCCATTATCGTTCCAACAGGTGGAGTTTGCGACAAAGCAAACTGAACTCTGGAAAAAAGTGAAATGGTAATATGAGTTTTTGAATAGGCTCACTTTGAATTCATCTGGGAAAAATAGGAAAATTCGCTTTGTCGCCGTTGGTGGTTTAATGAATTAGTTTTTTTCTTTGAAGTCATGTTTCTTGGTCAGAAACTAATTACAATAATTTTCGGGAAAAAGAATAAAGAGAAGCACTGGATGCCTCGATGAAAAAATTGAACCGGCTGGAGAAAAGAGAATCAAAAATATTTGAAGGGAGGCTTTTGTCGCAGGAGGAAGACGCCGGAAACAAAAGACAATTGTTGTTTTCTTGCGATTCTTCTTTACAGATTATTTCAGCGATTTCTCATTTCAAAAACAATTATAGGATTTTACAATAACGAACCTGACTTCGTCGGCAATGGATCCCCGCGAGTTCTGACGGTTTTTGCTTAAAGCAGGGGTTTCTAAAAATGGACAAAATTAACAAACGTTTATCATATAATTAGTCACCTGTTACTGCTGATAGTGGCCGCATTTCTAAATGGTCTTCATTGCTCAGCAAGCTGTAGCTGTCCATATTTCACGACGTGTGTTAGGGTTTGAAGCAAATGCAATCGTTTTTTGAAGTGTTCGTTTTTCGGAAAACTTTCTGAAGGATAAGAGTATTAGAGAAATGAAGAACACTAGTATTTCGGAAGTGTAGACAGGGAAAGAAGACAACACTCCAGTAGAGAATGATTTTTACAGAGGTAATAATTTGGACACCAACACTGAACACTAAAAAAAAGTAGCTATAGCTAGCTACACACTTTGTACAAAACGGATTAGCAGATCATTTATTTGAAAATAAAAACAATGGAAACAACAACAACGAAATGAGTATAATAAGACCGGAACAGAAAAAAAACAATGTCAATTCTTTTTAGGAGATTTTAATGAAGTTTGAAACATTTTGTCGAGTTCATAGAACTTCTGAATCCACTTTTCCTTTTCCGAAATAACGTACTTTCGCATCAAGGGGCTGAAATACAGTTTTTTTTTAAATTTAGGTTTTCTGCTAAATTACTCATTGAGAAAATCTTCATCTCGCTCAATTCGTAGTTTCCACGACCGGCTGACTTCACATCTGGTTCCAAACGTAGACAGAATCTCATCGGCGTCTTTTTCATTAAGCTTGAAACACCTGGAAAAAAAGACTGCAGCGGTATACTAAATGACTGGATTGCTTTACGTTATGAGTGTCGATCGGGTGACTCGATGTCCACCATCGATGAGGCAAAGAGCTAGATCACGGGCGTTTCTCCACAACTCGGCGCGGAACAAATCGTGCTGTAATAAATTGATGAGGAAACGCAAGGAAACTTTTTCTTACCGTATTCTTATGAACTGATGGCAAATTTTTGAACATGAGATTGGAATCGAGAACCCAAACTCCGTTGACAAGTCGAGAGCATTTTTCAAGTTCTTTGAGCATTGCTTCAGTGCTCATTAGGTTCGGATCAATCAGTCTGCGCATTTCGGAAGTTTTCATAACATGTGATTTGACCATGTGAGCTTTCAATTGCAACTCCGGTCCTGAGAGTTCATCAATTCGCTGCTTTGAAAGCATATGTTCTTTCCCTGATTCGATTACGCTAAAAATGTTTTGTATTTATTTTTTCAACTTAAAAAAACAAACAGTTCTTCTTTGACTCCACAAATGATGGCCTTATTGACGAGATCGCGAATGCTCATACTTGGCTCAATCATAGGAATTTGACGCTCAAATTCCTTTCCACTTATTTGCTGCACTTTTGCCGTAACATGGTCGTCCTGAAAAATGCTAAATATGTAAAAAAAAGTTTTAAAAAGATTTAATCAATCAAATACCAGTTATTTAATACCTCGTTTAAATAGACGTTCATTGGAATCCATAAATCGTTAGCAATCTTTTTCTCGCGATGCAGAGCAGATGCTTCTCGTCTTTTCTTCTGCCTCTCGGTTTCAGGTCGAGAGAACTTCACGCGAACTGCAGAAGACGTGGGTTTCTGATTGGATTCTCGACCTTCTTCGTCTCCTGTTGAATCGTCGTCAGAATTCCCAGACTTCCCGCCTTTTCTTTTCTTGTTCAGAGCCCGAATCGATTTGCGCATCTCAAAGGACCCAGCAAGTGGATGAACAAAAAACTCATCATTCTTCAAAAACCCAATAGCATTAGCAATCGGGTGATCATGCACGAACGCTCGTCCTTCATATTGCTCTTCATTCGAACGAGGAGGAATTCTGATTAAAATAAAATTAAGACTTACAGTGAAGATTAGAAACATACCCAGCACCATTTCCTTTCTGTGGAGAACCACCGTCAGCGTACATTGACTCTGCTTTCTTTTTATCGTACGATCCATTAGTAGTGTCGGTCATGAATCGCATTTCGAGCTAAATAAAAAAGGTTAAAAATGGAACATTGGGGAACATTGTTGAAATCTTACTAATCGAACATTTTTCTTGTATCTAGCTGTCGGGAGTCGCTTACCATCCCATGCGTCTCGTTTACTTGGTGGATATGATACACAAAACATTTCCGTGTTAGGAATCGAGTTGCAGACTACGATCTTTCTTTCCCAAAGCACTTGATCTTCGCTCGATCCTTCATCATCAGACAAGAATTCAGGTTTTTTAACAGCCGTTTTGATTGGGCTAATGATTTCTCCATCGGCAGTTTCATCAGCACTCATTCTGAGAATAGGACCTAACTCCAAAGAATTCTCTCAGCCTGCGAGTTGCTTCACAAAGTACAGTTTAGAAGATTAAACTTGTGGGAGAATACTGCGAGATTTAAAAATAAAAATTTATAACCAACAACAAAGTCTAAAAACGTGTTAAGCATCAACAAAGGGAGAAAACAAGAAATTGAGTTTAGTTTTTGATAAGATTCGGCAGGGTTCGAGCAGCGGAAGTTCCATACGCTTTGTTTCGTTGTTGTCGAGTGTCTAAATCCAAAACTGCTGTTTTTTTAATTTTCCGCAAGCCAGGATGAAGTTGAACAGTTCCTTCAAGAGGCTCTTCACCCTCCTCGTAAATTGATCCTCCTAGTTTCTTTTGTTTTGTTTCTTGTGGCAAAATTGTTATGGAACCATGAACAAAGCTTTCTAGAATTTTTTGAGTTTTTAACTAAATTTCTTCACTTTACTCACTGGCTTTAATGTTCTTGGAATCTGTTTCTTCTCTTTCACGAACTGCTGGCAAAAAGACCATTCGTTGTTTTTTCTCTTTTTTTGCAATGACGGCACGAAACTCTCCGGATTCTGAAACATGGTAACAATAAAAACATGTTTAACAATTAAGTCTTACCGGTTTTAATTTTAGTCTTTGAAAGTATTTGTTCGTCGCCTGACCATTTCAATGCATGCAAATCTTCTATTTTCATACCGATTGGTTTCTTTATTAAGAAGACTTTGCAACCATTAATATCTCCTATTGTTGTGTTCAGGAATCCATTTGTTTGATCATCCTGTAAGAACAAGGCTGATTTTTGTTGAGCAATTTGTGCAAACCTCAAATTTGGCGCGTTTTTCCGTCTCGTTCGTGTCTGAAGTGCTTTCGTGACGCTCTCTTTTTCTGCTCATTCTGAAAATATGATAATTACAGGTTTAGAGAAAGGATTTTGAAGATAAACAAAGCCAAAAAAATTATAATATTCAGTGAAACCAGAGCAAACTTTTTTTTCTCAGTAGTCCATTAGAGCGCTCTTGCATTCCTTTCACGAGAACTTCTCGAGAAGTGGTCATCGATTTTCGTATTTTGGAGCTTATTGGCTCAAAGACTGCTATGTGTTTCGAACAAATGTAAACTTTTTAGTTTTTAAATTAAAAATACACTGTTTTTAAAAAAATAAAATACTTTTCATTTAATTTTTATATGTCAAATGCATTTTAAAACAACTATTTTCAATGCTTTCAGAAGTACATGTCACAAGTTTCTCCGGCTCCATCCACGTCTCCACCACCAGCTTCTGTATTATCTAATAACGAGGAGCAAGAGATAGATGTAATTTCGAGCAGTGATGATGAAACAGAGCCAATTTACCTTCCTAAAGAGAAAGAGCCTGTTGTGATTCGAGGCGTTGGAAATATAACTGTGTACGTTTGTTTTCATGTTTGATACGGAAAAATAAAAAAAAGTGTCAATTTTAGGTTTGGAATGAACTCACGCTTTAACACTGATTACCCACCAGAGTTGACTGGTTATATTGCTCCGGAAGAACTGTCTGCTACACTTTCTCGGGTGAATTCCGTTCTTAAAAGGCACGTGCAGACATCTTCGCGGTGGTTCCTGTGTGGTTTAGCATTTTGTTGTTGCTCTCTCGGATGTTCAATGTGGCCAGTCATCTGCTTGAATAAAAGAGTGAGTATTCATTCAACCTGTTCACAAACACTAAAGAATATATAATTTCAGACAGTTCTCGCACTTGAAAAGTGTCTGGATCATGAAAACGTGAGCTTGTATCATAAACTGGGACTTCACTGGAGCCTGGCGCGTCGGCCCACGGAGCCATCTGATCGTCTTTCGGAATACGTTCTCGAGCTGAAAATTCTTCCAAAAGCTGCCCTTAATATTCCTGATTAGGGATACGCATACTTAGGTATTCATTGCTTCAATAAACACTCTTAATTTTAAGAACCTATTCCAGATTCGTCAAATTTGCCATTAATGTCAACTAAGCTGTTCGCTGTTTTACCGACTTCTTTTATTTAGCTCTGTCCGTTTTGTACATACGACTGTAACTATTGCTTTATCCCTTCAGGTGTCGATTAGAAAAAAAACTTATAAGCAATGCTATACGACCCTTCTCTCACCTCCACAACTGGTTTCTTGATGTTGAAATTTACGAAATGAATCTTTTTCCTTATTTATGTGTATTATACTTCCATTCTCCCATTCGAGTTGTCAGTTTACTCTTCAATTCCTAGTGTTGGCACGGCTATATTTCCATCACATATAACCCTTTGAGCAATGTCGAAAAATATCAAAACACCAACCAATCAAAAAATCTTGACTAATGTCGCTGTTGTTCGAATGAAGAAGACGGGCAAAAGATTTGAAATTGCCTGTTACAAAAACAAAGTCGTGAATTGGAGAAATAAAACGTAAGAGCTCTCACAGAATTATCAGGTTGACATTTATGGGTTTTTAGCGAAAAAGATATCGACGAGGTTCTTCAAACTCATACAGTGTTCTCCAACGTTTCTAAAGGACAGCTTTCCAAGAAGGAAGAGTTGATGGCAGCTTTCGGAATCGATGATCAGTTGGAGATTTGCAAAATTGTGAGAACTAAATCAGAAAAAATGAATGAAAAGTTTATTTTTTAGATTCTTGAAAAAGGAGATTTGCAAGTGTCAGAAAAAGAACGACAAGCTGCATCGGATCAGTCCCTTAAAGAGGTTTTCAAAGCCTAGTTCGAAAATATATTATTTCTTTTTTTTCTCAGGTCTCTCAACTCATTGCATCGATGGTTGTCAATCCGGAAACGAAACGACCTGTTCCTCCTTCGGTCATCGACAAAGCTCTTCAAGAGATGCATTTCTCACTCAAACCTAATAGATCATCAAAGCAACAGGCCCTGGATGTTATTCCAAAGCTTCGCGAGACCATCAAAATCGAAAGAGCAAAGATGAAAGTTCGTGTAGCAATCCCAACCAAAGAGGCTAAAATCGTGCATTCAAAGCTGAAGGCCTTGTTCAACGAAGTTGAGCAGGATGATTGGCAAGATGGAAGCTTGGAAATGGTTGGTTTTGCGGGGCTCAACTGAAAAAACAATACTCTATTTCAGGTTGGATTAATCGAACCAGGATCATTCCGCGCTATTGATGATTTGGTTCGAAACGAAACAAAGGGATCTGGACGTCTGGAAATTCTGAGCTTGAAGGATGTTGTTGAAGGAGAACTCCAAATTTCCTAAATTCTAAAGTTCCATTTTCCGGTTTTGGATCTCAAGTTTATTCTCGTCCCAGTTATATTTTCAAAATTTGTAAAAGTAAAAAATAAATTAAATTTTCATTCCAAAAAAATTGTCAACATCTACAAATGATGCTTCGAGTGTTCAATGAGAGCAAATCCATCGTCCAATTTCTGAAAACAAAATGAATAAATGTCTTTTACCATAACTTCAAACAAACCTCTCCACAAATCGGGCACACAAAACTGAAAGTGGAATTGGTTGGCGATGAGGATGCAGAGGATATGGAATCTTCGGATACCTTCTGTTCAGGAGGATTCATATGATATGCACAATGCGCATGGATTTGGGCATCTGACCGTAAACTTTGGCGGCACACCGGGCAATGATGATTGTGATCCTCCGCATGCCTTAAGCAGTGCTCCACAAAAGTCGCCTCACTGGTTAAATGTTCTTGACAATCAGCACATTTGTCCGAATATCTTATTTTGCAATGCTGTTTCAACCGATGCTCGTCGAGTCCATCTTCTCCAAAAACCTTTTCGTCGCAGACAGAACATTGAAACAGTCGTGGCTTTGTAGTAGGTTTAGAAGAGTCAACAGTTGGTGTTGAAAATGAAGAAGATGAGTAGGAAGTGTCTCTGAAAACAAATGGTTAATCTTCCCATGTTGCCTGATAAGCAGTGTCAAACCCACACAAAAATTAGTATGCATAAGAACCTTAGGGACCGAAAAAAAGAGTTTTTCAAAATTTAAAAGAGTTTTATGACATTTTCTAATGAAGTGCAGCTTTTTTATTATCTAATAGAACTTACTGGTCATGTGTCAGCTGGACGTGAGTCAATAGACTTTGATATGATGAATAGGTTGAAGTACACACTGCACAACCATGCATAACTACTTGACGATAGTGTGCTTTCGAATGATCCTACAAATTATCTCATATAAATATTTTTAAGACGGTAATCGTAATCTCACCTTAAACGCTTTCTCACTATCCGCCACGAATCCACAACTTGCACATGTGAACTTCCTATGTGCTTCTGAGAAATGAACAGACCATGATTGAAAACTCCTGAATACTGTGTCGCATTCATTACACGCATACTGGTTGACTTGAACTTGGAGGTGTTGGTTGGTGAGGTGCTCGAGATGAGACTAGAATATGAATTAGAATTCAGAGACGAATGAAAAATTACCTTCTTATCTCTAAAAGATGTTCCAACTGGGCATATCGGACAAAAATAGATTTGTGAAGTCACACTTCCGATGTGGCTTTTCATATGTGCGGCAAACTGAGCAAAGTTATCGAATGTGTCCTCACATTGTTGGCAAGCAACGCGTTGAGAGTTCAAATTTGGTGGGGGTGATGAGAAATTATTCTGAGACAATTATGATGCTTGGTAGGTTTTTACAATTTTCTACAAACCTTGATATCAGGAGCATGCTCACTCAATGTGTGTGATTGTAGCTGTGACACTGAGGAACATACAGTTGAACATAGTTCACACTTCAATAGATCATCATTTCGTAAACTGGAAATCAGGATTTCAATTGAGTTTTTTTCCGAAAAATTAGGGTTGCGTACCTCTTATTTGGGGAAGAATGTGAATCAGAATCGCAATCAAGCTCTTCCTTTATCACTGTTCGACTGTGTGGGCTGAAAAACAAATTCTAGAAAATTATTCGAAAAAAAATAAAACTTCACAAATTCTAACTACAAAAATAACTATGAGAACTAGGAAAAAGTAGCCTATCCAAATCTCACCGTTTCATAATTTCCATGAGCTCCCAGAGTTCCCAATAATTAGTTGTAAATAATAATTTCTGCCTTTTATAGTTATCAAATTGAAAACCGCCAACAGCCAGCACGATGTCGGTAGCCGGGAAATAGCAGAGAAACGAGCTGGGGGCTGCTGCTTGGTGTGCTCCAGAGGGAGGTTGTGCACATGGGCCGCCTCTGCTCACAGGCAATCTCTGGGGAATTGGCTTGATTAGACTGGATGCGTACAATCCCTAGGGACGTCGCATTTTGCGATTTTCATTAGTTCTCACATGTCACATGTCTTCATAACGTTATTTTTGTCCCAAGAGACACTAAACTCCAAAAGCTATGAGGCTCATTGTCTTAATTTCAGATCAGTCTTGTGTTAGTATTCACTTCAATGATAGCCTGACGTGTTTGATGAACGAGAAAAATGAACTTAAAAGTTGAAGAGTTGTATTATTGAAGATAACTGATAAGAATTGAAAGCACAAAAACTTGAACTCCACTATTAACGTTCTCTAGTTACAGGTCAAGCAAAAAATGCTTGTTGATGTGTTGAAAACTTTATTTAAAAAATCAGGATACATCGAGCAAAAATTGGATATAACCCTTATAAGATGGTAACAGAAGAAAACTTTGATTGCTCCAATCTTCAAGAAAAATTTAGGATCACCATATTCTATCAAGATGGGTAGAAAGATTCTATGAAATTTGTTCCAGTTATTTTTCACAAATCGATAAAATATTAGATTTGACTCTTTGACTACAAAAAAAATATATTGTCCAGAATAATCCTATTTAGTAGGATTCTCATGATTTACATGAAATTTTACTTATTGCCACAAACTTTTTTTGTTGGTATTGGCCCTTTTGTCTTCTGGGAGTTTCTTCTGCTTTGAGTTTCTAGTACTGCATCACCTGCATATCCAAGGTTTGTTCCAGTTTATCCCATGACCTTTTTCGTTTTTCCATTCCTAAACTTGGTCTAGAACAGAGTTGAAGTAACGCTAGGATGTGTTCAAAATTTGGAGTTTCTCTGAAGAATTGAGAACCGAAATGTACTATATACTGTGGGAATTCTTTTGAAAATCCGGGAATAAAGAATTTGCATTTCCACATGAGAGTCCGCAGTGCAAAGATTACTCATTTCAATCTCACTGTCAGCCCTGATTTGACGGATTCTGGTTCTGGGTGATTCTGAATTTGGACAGCTCTGATATGTGATAGCTTTAGTGACCCCTACGGAAAACTTTACATGATTGGCCTTGAAATGCCAAATGTCTCACTGTAAAAATGTATCATCTACTTTTTCACTGACAGTACTCTGAGACTCATCTGTTCACTCATTTCTTAAAAACAACTGCTTTCCTGAAGTTTATCCGGATACAGGGGGCTGTTCCAGCTAATTGGTACATCATTAAAACCCATATACTGAAACTTCAGAGAGAATCTCTTTTAGTGGAAATTCAACCTTCTGAGTTGAATTTCAAAAGTCCTTATAGTTAGGCTTAACATCTTTCAATGAGACAAACCGCTAAGTTTATATAGGAGCCCAATCCTTTTTTGATGGGGGAAACCGTGTTTGCATATGCCTCCTTTTCTTCTTTTCCTCCCCCTTCCAGATGTGTTAGAGGCACTTGCAATTATGTGCCTCTTTTCTTCCATCCTCTTAAGCTCACACTCTATTTCCCCCGTTTTTGCTTTGGCAGCGTCTGTGCCTGCCTGCTTTGGCTGTCGACGTTGTCGCCAAACTTGTGAATATTTCAAGGAAGAAGAGAAAGAGTTGAAAGAAGAAGAAAAAGGAAAACGGAGAGAAAAAAGAAATTGTTTGACCGTTTGCTCTTATTCAGACTTTCAAATCTATTTTGATCCAATTTAATTATTTTAATTCAATTTTTTGAGTTTTTTGTTTTCAAGTTGCTTTGATTTTTAGGAATACTCGTAATAATAAGTTGATGTAGGATTATCAATTCAAGTCAATTTGTGCAACTTCATTCCTGATAATTCCGATTTTATCTCCGTCTTCTATTTACCACTACCTCCAAAACCACTGATCCGTTTTTTTCCTGTTCCGCCCTCGCGCATCACTCATGGGTAACCAGGCATTGATTCTATTATAAGCTCAAGGTTTATTTATGGTAACAATGATAAATATGGATTCTGAAAAATTCTGAAAATTTTTTGGAAATTTCGTGACTGGGAAATTCAATTCGAACCGCCGGGAAACAGGGAAATTTCCCGCACATCTTTTGTTTCCTCTTCTTTTTTTGAATTTACCAGATTGACCCAGATTTTTTCGGTTGAAATATTCGGTCGGTTTGTGAGCAAAGCATCCGTTCCAGAGGACCACCGGGGTAAGTAGGAAGATTCACTAACTTCATTCACAATCAGTTAGGTTAGAAGACTTGTCGTTGTTTGCATTAGACGGTAATCATTGAGAGGTTCTAGGAGGACCAGGGGAACTGTTTGAACATTATTAGGTTGTGTGTACTTCTAAGACCATCTTGAGAACTTTTGAGATCTGAATTGATGTAGATAATCAAAGATCATTATCGACTTAGAATTGGATAGGAAGATAGGAATATGATTTGGTTTTTTAGTGCTTTTTCCACGTTCATCTCCTTTCAAGTATCATAGATGGTTCTGTTTCACTTTGCGATTCACGTCTTAAAAACTCTGACGATTTACAGCTCTGAAGTTTGGAAACCCGTTCATAACTCATTCTCGCGCGGGCCTAGGTTATCAATATTTCATTAACTAGCTATATTTTCATTCTTCTATTTTTTTTGTGTTTTATATGTGGTCTGCTCCGTTTCAGTAGTTTTGACTTCAAAAAAAATGGTGAAGCAGAACAAATTATTAATGCTCAGCCAGCTTCCACCATTTTCTTATCTAATAGACCCAGAAATTGACGCTCCAGTGACTCGTGAAATGAGTGCAATGACCTACTCTTGACCTCATAATTTCGACCTTCGGAGGTCGGGAAATGAACACAGAGTACCATTTCAAACCCGTATTTTCAAAAACGGTTTATGACACATTCTTGCTTCCCGAAACTGCTCGATTGATTAATAATCTCCTTGTGACCCTCCTTTCTTGTTTTTCTGAAAAATCCTATGTGAAAATCTTTCAGGATGGAAAATATCTTTTAGTGAGATACTACAGAAAAATGGAGACGATTTTTGCACCCCTTTTTCTCTTATTTTCTTCTCACTACTGATGCCCACCGCTGTCGTACATCGATTGCTGGACACTTCTACGAGCAAAAGAGCCATTTTTCTGCGTCTCTCTTACGTCGCAACTATTTTGTGGTCCCGTTCTCTATTCTTCACTATTCCTTTCGTTTGGATCCTCTTTCTCTCCTGGAGCTGCTCTCCTTTCGCCCACAAGCAGCCACCAACTCGATTAACACCGACTTGAAGACGTCGTGTTTTCTCTTCAGGAGAGTAGGAGAGAAAGTGAAATGAGAGAAAGAAAGTGGAGAGAGAGAGAGAGGGAGAGAGCGAGTGAGAGAGAGAGAAAAGTCTTCTGAAGTCACTTCACAAGAAAAAAGTTAAGAGAGGCGCTAAGTTGTGAGCCCTAAGGCGACGATTTCCCTTTTTTCCATTTTCCTCTTAGACTTCGCACGCCCCCGCACGATTTATATTTTTATTCACTAGTCATGTCAACCAACTCTGCCTTTTTTCTCTTGATTATCGATCATTAATCATATGGAATTATAAAATTCAGTTACTGCATCTGGCCAGAACTATTGTTTATTTGATGCCTGAAGTGTACCCAACTAGAACATTCCCATCTATTTCCCTCCAGCAGCTATGCTACTCAAGGTTTGCTCCATGATTGTGCTCTTCTTCCCTGTTCATGTATGAAAGTCAGTCTCTCGAATAAAAAAAATGTCAGAATTGATTTAGAACAAGTGCCTTTTCTTGAATATTTTGATGCTCATAAAGCTATTCAAGCGCGGCAAGAATATGAAAAATCTTGACAATCCCATAGAAGGAAGAGAATGAAAAAAAAAACTTCCAAAACTGAAGTACTTTTCGCAGTCTTTGGCTTGAAAAGCTTCCAACTGAATTTCTAGTTTTCATTTCCTGTGAATATTTCAGTTTGCTCTCAGATTTTTTGAACTGTAGAAAGTTGATTTTTATTTTTGAACTTCTGATTTTAAGTAGAACTGCTTCTGCTAATCTAGAAGTTTTCTTTATTTTCTTGAAAACCTAAAAAAAAGTTCAAAAACTATTTTCTAACAAGCTTCGGTATTCAAAAAAAATAAAAACTATTCTTGTTTTCGCTGAATCTGTTTTTTGTTGTCGGTTCTCATTTGTTTTTCTCATTTTATTTCATATTTTTGTCGTCGTCCGGTTGCCGATCAATTCCTCTACGACTCACAAGAATTCTGATTCTAGACAAAATATACAATAACAAGTTATTTCTGAAAAACATTACTTTTTTTTGAAA
Organism: Caenorhabditis brenneri; assembly: GCA_000143925.2. Classification (NCBI taxonomy): domain Eukaryota; kingdom Metazoa; phylum Nematoda; class Chromadorea; order Rhabditida; family Rhabditidae; genus Caenorhabditis; species Caenorhabditis brenneri. The sequence goes on along the minus strand of GL379821.1, from coordinate 471,453 downwards.
ATATCTGACTAGATTCGACTTTTTCTCAGTGAGATAACAAAGTTTTTCAAAGAACAAAAATAAGAAAAAATTACAGTCAGTGCTTCATTATACCTTACAAGGGAATGTTTTTCTCACGTGGATTTGGAATTTTCTATAAATTGGTGAACTGGAAGTAGCTGTCCCTATGAGTGGATTATGAAATTTCCAGCACTCACTGAAGCCTGAGAGTCTGAAAACCTCAATCTGAAATCGCTACATTAATGATGTAAATAAGGGGGCGTGGCCAGATATTCATATTAAGATTTCCAGACTCTCAGTATGAAAAACTTTGGAATAATTATTTTTTCAAGATACGAAATAACAGATTTTCTTCCGATCTCCCAGGTTACTCGATTTCTTTCTCCCAGACCCTCCTCGTACCTCTAAACCCTGAACCAGAAAACTCAACTCCATACCCGTTTCACCCCATAACTCGATTTGAAGAAAGCTCTTCTGTTGGAGACTAAGTCGACATCTTTTTTCTTTTTTTTCCCATTTTTTACTGCGTCTCTTTTTTCTGCCTTGTACGTGGGAAGAAACGGAAATCCGCATTTTTATGATTGTTGTTCATTTTTTTCTCAAGCGCCAGTCCTCTTTTTATCTTCAGATTGCTATATTTTTCGGAGAGACTACTTTTTGGAAAAAGTGTGATTATTTAGTTACAACAGTTAAAAATGGCGGATTTGGAAGCTGTGTTGGCTGATGTTAGTTATTTGATGGCTATGGAGAAGAGCCGGAGCCAGCCCGCGGCCCGTGCCAGTAAACGGATTGTACTACCAGATCCCAGGTATGAATGAAATAATTTTGCCTTTTGATTGTTTTTGTTCCAGTGTTCGGAGCATAATGCAAAAGTTTTTGGAGAAGTCTGGTGACATGAAGTTTGATAAAATATTCAATCAGAAACTTGGTTTTTTACTTCTAAAAGATTATGCCGAAAATGTGTCAGAAAGTCCTTGCCCACAAATAAAATTTTACGAAGCGGTGAGCTTTTCTTTTTGAATCTAAGCCTTGAATCATCATCCTTTTAGATAAAAGAGTATGAGAAAATGGAGACACCGGATGAGAGATTAACGAAAGCTCGTGAAATTTATGACCATCATATCATGGTGGAGATGCTGGCTCATGCTCATGCAAGTCGATTTTTCATTCTTTTCAATTTTAACTTTAATTATTTCAGAACTATTCAAAAGAATCCTTGCAACACGTTCAATACCATCTATTAAAACAAAACGTTCCACCCGATCTATTTCATCGATACGTTCTTGAAATTTGTGATCAACTGCGAGGCGATATCTTTCAACGTTTTCTAGAGTCAGACAAGTTCACACGCTTCTGTCAATGGAAGAATTTGGAGTTGAATATGCAGTTGACAATGAACGATTTCTCGGTTCATCGTATTATTGGCCGAGGTGGATTCGGAGAAGTTTATGGCTGCAGAAAAGCTGATACTGGAAAAATGTAATAGTTTGACACTGCTATATATCTGGAAAATATATCAGATGACTATGAGATCCATTAATGACGCCGTCCGTTGAAAAAGGTAAGCCATGACAGTCAAAATGACGACGTGGTCTATCTTTTTCAACGAGCCGGATGGCGTCATCAATGGAACCTGCTATATGAGGCTAATACAAGCTGATAATTTTTCAATACAGTCTTCATTTTTTCGAACGTAATCCCTTGTAAAATATCAAACGATTAAGGTATGCGATGAAATGTCTCGACAAGAAAAGGATCAAAATGAAACAAGGAGAAACATTGGCTTTGAACGAGAGAATTATGTTGAGTCTGGTCTCCACTGGTCAAGATTGTCCATTCATTGTGTGCATGACATACGCATTCCAATCCCCGGATAAACTCTGTTTCATTCTCGATCTGATGAATGGCGGTGACTTGCATTACCATTTATCCCAACATGGCGTTTTCACCGAACAGGAAATGATTTTCTACGCGTCAGAAGTGATTCTTGGACTTGAGCACATGCACAATCGATTTGTTGTTTATCGAGATTTGAAGCCGGCTAACATTTTGCTAGACGAGAACGGTCATGTTCGAGTTTCCGACTTGGGATTGGCATGTGATTATTCAAAGAAGAAGCCTCATGCTAGTGTGTAAGTCTATTCATTTTTATTGACAAGAATATAAAACTGGATTTCAGTGGCACTCATGGATACATGGCTCCTGAAGTTTTGGCAAAAGGAGTTGCATACGATTCATCAGCTGATTGGTTTTCTTTGGGATGTATGCTTTATAAACTGCTGAAAGGCCACTCACCATTCCGTCAACACAAGAGCAAGGACAAAAATGAAATTGATAAAATGACATTGACTCAGGACATTGAGCTTCCAAATGAAGGCCTTTCTAAAGATTGCCGTGATCTTCTAGAAGGACTTTTGAAAAGAGATGTCCCTGACAGACTAGGCTGTCGTGGAAAAGGTCCAACAGAAGTAAAAGAACACCCATTCTTTAAGGATGTTGACTGGCAGACTGTTTATTTAAGGTAAACTCCATAATTCTGAAAAAATACCGGACCACCACCAAAATTTTTTTTCTTTTTAGGAGAATGACCCCACCATTAATACCGCCACGAGGAGAAGTTAATGCAGCCGACGCTTTTGATATTGGAAACTTTGATGACGATGAAGTGAAAGGTGTAAAACTACAAGACGGAGACTCAGACTTGTACAAAAATTTCAATATTGTAATATCTGAACGGTGGCAGAACGAAATCGCAGAGACTATATTTGAAGTTGTGAATCAGGATGCTGATAAGGCAGAAAGTAAAAAGAGGTCGAAGCAGAAAATTAAAGTTAATGTAGAGGAGAAAGGTAGGAGAAGAACTAAAACAAAAACTTCATACTATAGGAGATTTTCCAGACTCTGATGTCATTGTTCATGGATACATCAAAAAACTGGGAGGCCCGTTTACATCTGCTTGGCAAACAAAGTATGGAAAATTGTACCCATCGAGACTGGAACTTTATCCCGAGTCAATGACGGCTAAACCAGAAGTGAGAACAGTTTTTTTGAGATTTTTTATAGAAGATAAATATTTCAGCTGGTCTTTATGGATCAAATCGAAGATGTATGCGCCGAAATGCAAACAATAAAAGGCGAAAATGCGATAATTGTGAAACTGAGAGATGGTTTTAAAGAGCCGAAGCTATGTTTGACTAATTCGGTAAGCACATTTGTGTTGAGATCCCAGAAAAAATCGTACTAATATTTTCCAAATTTAGGATGAGATTTCGTTGAAAGAATGGCATACTTCTCTGCGAACAGCACTGAAAGTATCTCAGGAGCTGCTGCAGAGGATGGGACGGAAAGCAATTAAAATTTATGGAGTCAACCATGATCCTATGTTGTCAGAAAGTGAGCGTCCTGGATCAGTTACTCGAGCTTTCCTGAACAGGGCGAGTAGTGTTGATTCGGGAGTTTAAAATGTTTTTTTTCTTGTCCATAACTTGTTCGAGGCTGTCAAAATGGCGGCTTGAGGCCGTGGAAGGCCGTGGTCGGCCGTCATTTTATAAACAAACCAAACTTTAGTCCCTCTACCAGGGCCACTACGCCGTCGTTCCTGCAACGGAATAACAAAATCCAAAAACCCGATTCCGGCCGCGGCCGCCATTTTGACAGCCTTTCTTTGTTCCACAATTCCTGCATTCCTCACTTCACGGTACTTTTTTAATCATGTGATCTCCTTTTCACACTTTTATGATAATAGAGAATTTATGTCGACATTCCATTTCGAAAACGGGCCGATTTTAGGTGCTACCCCGCATTAGAGCTGGTCGAATTAGTTCTGAAGCATCTGAGAACTCGAAAATTTAAGGTCATATTCTGTACAAAAATTCAGTCCCAAGGAGTAACTGGGAACTTAAATATGGCCCAGTTCTAATGCGGCCAGTTCTAAAGCGGGGTAGCACCCGATTTTATTCGCCCAACTTAAAATTTTATCGATTGATACTGTGTTTTTTTCAACATTTTCTTCATTTTTTTGTGACAACTGTTCTAGGCGGTACACTGAATCAGAACTTCCTGAATCTGAAATGTCCCAAATCAGAACTGTATCTCTCTCTCTCATCTCAAAAGTGGGCAAAACTAGAGAAAATTTGTCAACTGCAAACTTTTTCAGAATTGAGTTTGGAGCAAGTTTGCGCTTGAGAAATTTTTTCTAGCTCCGCCCACTTTTGAGATGTGGGACAGTTATGACTAGATACAGTTCTGATTCAGCGTACCGCCCTATTCAATTAGTTTTTTTTGTCAATACTTTTTAATTGTGTTGATCGTTTCACTATGAATTCAGATTTTTTTTTCAATCGTTCAGAGATTTTCCATAAACGACAACGTTCAAAAATATAATAAGAAATTGAGAATTTCAAAATTGTCTTCATTACGGGACAGTAATTATAAAATTCAAAGTCAAAAATGGGGTTGTCATGATATTTGCTGTATATGGCACAGTTTCATTGTCTACCCGAGTTCCGTTTCCGTAATTAAAAATCAAAATGTTATCCCTTGAAAACCTTGTAAACTTCTTTCATTTCTTCTTTTGTCCATTTCCCATTTTTCTTCACATTCTTTCCAGATGAATTCCAAGAGTATTTGGAAGTGAGATGATCCAAATACCATAATTTTCCATATTCCTTCTGAAAGTAAAAGTTATAATTAGATGCTTATCGTATGTCAAAAAAGTTACCACAATTTTTTCATTGGGTGTGCACGTAACCCAGAAAATGTGACCGAGTAAGTCTGCTGCACACCATGGATCATATATCGGATACGTATACTTGTATTTCGTGCCATCGGCTAAATTAGGAAGATTGTTAGCTCAAATAGTAAATATGAGCTTACGAGAAACCCCTCCAACCCAATTATGGGTAACGGTGCCATTTTCGATTCCTTTGTACATCAAGAATATATCAATGAACACTTTGTGACCCTCCCGGGGAGCAACTGTCATTTCAAAGGAATCATTTATCTGTAAGAATACGCTTTGAAAGTGGTTTCTTTTGAAATAATCACCATTCCAAATTTCCTACTGATCCTGAAGTCAGACAAATTATTCTGCATGTTTTCAAGAAATCCCGAGTTGTAATCTTCCGCAAAAATGGACACGTCCATATCAAGTGTGTGAGGTATCACAGAGCATTCTCTATACCATCCCAACAAAGTTCCGCCGTTTAGAAACAGAAACATATTGTTCTCAATGAGTTCGTCCCGAAGTCTAGCCAGAACTCTGGTTGAAGGTATTGCAGGCATTCGAACCTATCATGATAATCCTTCTTTTATGAATGAAAAACTCACGGGTCCTTACTGTTTTTCCGGTTCTTGGAATGTGTAGGTTCATACAGTCCGTAAACTTGGATCGTTTCCAGAAGTTGAAAAACTTATTGAAATCTTCTGGTATTGCAAAGTATCCCAGTGATCGCGTAGAGAAGTTTCTGTAAATCAGCTTATAATTGAAAAAAATTGTATTTCAAATCAAACTTGGGAATAATCCGTCTCGGATCAGATCGGAAATCCAAAAAATCTTTTCCAGTTGTGTTTGTGTAGTAGACTACTTGAAACCTTGAATCTTGTAGAAGCGAAACATGAGAAAGGAATTGAACATCTACTGCAATCTGTAACAGATGAAATGTTACTATTCTCAAAACCTGTTTCTACTAACTTTGATAGGCTTTCCGGGTTGCAAGAAACAACGTTTCCTATTCAATTGTTCTAAAATATCGACGTCTATCAACAAAACAGGAACAGAGATATTGAAACTTTCGAAAAAACGTTCGCACCGGATGAGCTGAAAATCTTAATTCCAATGGATATCAGGGGAATGTTTTTCTCACGTGGATTTGGAATTTTCTATCACTTGGTGGTTTGAAAGAAGCTGTCCCTGTAAATGAATTCCGAAATTTCTAGCTCTCATTGGAGCCTGAGAGTCTGGAAACCTTCATCTGAAATCGCCACGTCGACAATCCTATGAAAATCAAGGAGCGGTACAGATTTTCAGATGAAGATTTCCAGGCATTCAGGTTTCAGTGAGGACTAGAAATTTCAGAATCGACTCACAAGTGTAGCTACTTTCAGACCTTACCTTATAAAAAATTCCAAGCCCTGTTTTTGTTTCAAAGCCTTACGGAATTCGCCATGGTATCTGATGGAGCAGAGTAATCGTTGTTTTCAGAAGTATTGTGATGGTCACCAAAGAGAGTAGCTTGATAGACAAAGAGCATAGGGATTAAAAACAAGCCTGGAAACGAGAACAACAGCAAATACTTCCGCATTCTGTAAAACCATTGAATGTAGGCAGCTAGAGGTCAACAAATCTTTTGCCGTCGTTTTGCAAGAAAATTAAGAACAGAAAAAAGAGGATGGCGGAAGAAAGTATTTGCGCAGAAACAGATGGTCACTTGATTCTTTTTCTTGAACAAAGAACAACAAATTCTCGTTTACACTGGTGGCAATACTACACCTTAAGTTAGCAAAACTATCTACAACAAATAAATTTGGAAGGACAGGATGGTTTTCAAATCTGAAGCTAGGTAAAACAAGGAAACTTTCCCTCACAACAAAAAAAAACAGAAAAAAACACAGAGTAGAAACAAAAATACTTCCATGTAAGAATATTTTTTATCGATGATCCCTACTTAAAAATTTATGAGAATAAGATCCTGCACGCGTTTGTTACGTCAATCCATCGAGAAAGTATTTCCTAAAAAAAGAGGAAATATAACTCATACTTCTGAAATGGAAGCAATGGACAAAAAGGGAGGCAGCAGCAAATCATTTGTTTATATCGTTACTTCTGCTTCCAGGCTTCGTTTTCTGTCCACTTTTCGACTTGTTGCCCATTATAAACAAAAGACGTTTATTACTCTCATTACAACGCGGAATGCGAAAAAAGCAAAACAGAGAAGAGGATATTTATATCAGAATATGATACATTTTATTGATATCTCCTTTGAATAGTTTAATATTAGATAGATTCAGATGAAGAGGGCGTTTACACTACGATCGAAGAATCTTTGTGTTGTGAACCAGCTTTTTTCAGATTAGGGACTTTTTGGACCTGACAGTGGATTTTTAGTTTGGGGAGATATACCACTGGGCCTACATTTGGCGGAGAGTTCCACTTCCATTTCCGAAGGTTTCTTCGTCATATGGTACTTAACTTTGACAATTCACCTCTCAGGTTGATGTTTCAGAACTATTTTTCCTGTAAGGTATATTTTGCAGTCGGCCATATTCTCACAATGGCTGCATGTGTTTTTTGCAGGCGAAACTTGATTTTTCAGTTCTAAAAAATCAGGTGAATTCAATTAAGTTTCATTATGTTTCCGAACAGTTTGTGTTCAAATTTTTTCTTTCCTGAAAGTTTTGCAGGCATAGGAGGGTTCTTATCAGATTGTATTGCCAAACCCCAATAGCGTCTCAAGGACAATTGAAAGTTGATTGATGAAGAGTGAAGAAGAGCGAAGAAATTGAAAGTCGGGAATTTCAGTGAATTTTAAAATAGACTCTGGTTGTTCAATTTTTGTGTGTTCAAAGGTTTTCTGTATAACAAAACTTTTTTTTTTCAAAATTTTTTCAAAATCAAGATACAATATGTTCATTTCACAACAGTTTATCGACAACGTAACCATTATTATCAATTCTTTGTCGTAGTTCTTCCACTGTACCAGTTACTGCTATCCCCTGTAGTGCCGATAAAAGCGGTGGAAACTTTGACGTGTGCTGCGGAGCCACACTGAGCTGCTCCCACTGCGATTTCAGTTGTGACACAGAAGACGGTGCATTGATATCCGTATGATTTGATTCGACATGTGGTTCCAGTATTGTCACAATCTCAAAATTAAGTTTCATTACTATTTTTAAAAATCATGAACTCACTTCAGTGAAATCCGGTCTCAAACTTGGTTCTGGATGCCAAGCTTGAGGAATAAGGCTTAGGATATGCGCTGGAAACTGCGTGGTTGGCTGGTTAGGCAGAGTTGGTCTTCCACGTTTATATGTCATTTCAGCTGCCGCTGCAGCTGGTTTCAGATGAGAAAACGGGAGTTCAGCCGTATGAACTTCCCAAACAACGAGAGCAAAACTGAAGACATCCACTTTTCGGTCATATCTTCCAGATTGAGAGAAAACTTCTGGAGCCATCCAACGGAGATTCTGAATGGGTTTCTTTTTAAATGTTTCTTTTGTTTCAAAATCAACAAACCCCTGGTTGTTTAGTGAGGTTTTCGTCATCCCTTTGAGAAGCGAATCGACTTTCTCCAAAATCCGCCACGACACTTCTTCCGTTAGAGTGAATAAGAATATTATGACTGTTGAGATCTCTGAATTAAAATAATACATTTTGATAGCATCATGGAATCCATACCTATGAATGACTGGTTTTGCAGCACTCTCGTGTAAATATCGCATTCCTCGTGCAATGTCTAATGATATTCTCAACCGGAATGTTGGATCTAGTACACTGAAAGGTTCAACATAGATATATATTTTTCAGTATTATAACAAACCGTTTTTCCTCATGTAGCAATCGGAAAAGCGACCCGTTTTCCACAAACTCCGTGATGATTGCGAATTGCTGTAGTTTGAAAGCATATTTCACTCACAATTATTTAATTCATGAAACTTACACTAGGATCATCTAGCGACGTTCCAACAAACGCTACGACATTTGGATGAGATAATCTAGACAAAATCGAAACTTCTCTACATAACATATCCGTTTCTGATTTGCACCCGAAAGCCAAAGCTCTATATCGTTTAACAGCGACCAGCTTTCCTCGATAAGTTCCCTTGTAAACTTTTCCAAATGATCCACTACCGATTGATTCCTGAAGATTTCAAAAATACTGAATCAAAGTTCTAACAATTTTTTACCTGAAACTCAATCTCGGCAAGACATAAATGAAAAGGTGCTGGAAGGGCTGATCTTAACTGTAATAGTTCTGCCTTGTCCCGTGTCAGACTTGTCAGACGACCCATTGGAGAAGGGAGGGGAGTATAAGACGATTCTCCCGAACTATACTCACTACACACATCACCTTCAACTGTTCTAGATGCATAATGTTTCAGAAGTGCCACAATCGAATCGTGACCACGCTCGTATGCCCAAATCACTGGAGTTTGTTGGTCATCGAATGATACTGTGGAGTTGTAAGAAGCATTTGAAGATGGGGTGTCACTCCTGTTCAACGCCATTATTGCGGATGCCACTTTTGAAGGACGTGAAGTTCCTGGAAGACGCCGTCTATCAGAAAAAAACAGCAGAAACTAAACTCTTACCATTTCCAGCTTGTTGTCTCAAGGCACCTCCATCGTATGCTCTGGACGCCAATGACTGATCTGCTCCGTTCTCTAAGAGATACTGTACAATTCTCAGATGTCCGTGATAACAAGCCGAATGGAGTGCTTCAAAAGATATTTTTATTCAGTTTATCTGAAAACTTTTCACAAACCAGTGTGCCCATCCTGCCCTTGATAATTTGGATCTACACCAGGATATTTCATCAGGAATGAGACCAATTCTAGAGATTTTCCTCCAGTGCACGCTGCATGCAAAGGAGTTTCGGAAAATACGTTTTCCATGTTGACACTGTTCGTCGGTGAATATTCCAATATTGCTTTCACTACGTCCAGTCGACCACTATAACATGATAAATGAAGAGCAGTGTCTCCATAGAGATTTCGAGAACAAATTCTATCGTTCAAGCCACGAATATGGTTTATCAAAGTGTTTAGAATGGCCAAATTGCCAGATTTTGCAGCATAGTGGAGCGCCTGATTTCCTTCGTCGTCCGACAGCATCGCTGAAACGACTTGGATTAAAAGAGAAAATGAGATTCATGAACTCACGATCAGCTTTTGCTTCCAATAAAAGTTTTGTGACGACTGTTAAACCTTTTGCTGCTGCAAGGTGAAGTGGACGATCATTAACTGCACCGCCTAGATTCGAATCAGCTGAAGCATCAAGTAGTGTCTTGACTGCCTAGAATAATGTGCATTGTAAGAAACATATAACCCCCTATCGACTCACTTGTTCCTGTCCAAAATATGTTGCACAGTGCAGTGCCGTAAAATGAACAAAATCAGTTGCATGGATGTTAGCTCCGCGATTCAACAATATTGAAATCATTTCAGAAGCTCCAAGCATTGCAGCAAGATGCAGAGGAGGCAATAAATGCCTTCCGGACTGATCCAAATCGACTAGTTCTGTTGACAGTAGAGCTTTCAAAATCTCAACATCTCCACGATATATTGCAATGTGAAGCGGAGTGAATCCGTTTGCGGATTGTGACGAAATCAAAAGTTTTGAAGATTCTGGACCCAATAACTTCACCAAATGCTCAATTTTTTCATGTTGTGAATTGGAATGTCCAGCACACGCTATGTGAAATAAGGATAGCAGTTGAGCAGACTTCACTTCTACATTATCCTCACTCAGAACTTGTTGAAACTCTTCGAGGGATTTTTCACTAAATTTTAGAGAGATTACTTTCGATTTTAAGGGAAAGAAATCACTCACAATGCTGCAATTTGAACATCCACCCAGCCAAGACTTGATCGTGATCTGACATCATCACTAAGGCGACTTCTCACTAGTGAGTATCCTTCGGAAATTTTTTTCTTCAATTCATCTAAAACTCAAATGAGAAAAGAAAGTATTTTCAAATGGAAACGTACCTGAGCACGAAGTCAGAGGTCTAGATTTGTAATTTCCCATATTCCATAAAACCTCTAAGACGATTACATAGTTAAATAATCAATAATGATAGTTTCTTGCGGGAACGAAATTGATGGGAGAGTCTCACTGTCTTTTTCCTCTCCATTCCCTTGCTCCTTTGCTCCGAATTGTCTGCTTCTGCGTCTCAGCTGTAGAGATAGCAAGTTGCGATAGTGTAATGTCAATGTTTGCTACGGAAACTCGGAATACTACCATTGTTCGGCGGCTAACTTCAGACATTTCCTAGTTGTTTTGTGGTTTTCAGGTACATAATTTACATCTTCATTATTATTTTTATTATCATCATCATCATTATTATTATTATCACAGATTATTTTTTTAATAACTTAATAGATTTTACATGCACAACTAAATATTTGTACTTCGCATCCAAAAAACATAAAACATTGCAAGAATAAAACAGGCAGTGTAAACAGGAGAAATAAATTATGGTAAAATGTGAAGACTTTAAAGCCAAACTCCATCATTTCAAGGTTATATGGAATATATAATACATAGTAACCGTTTGACACTGAGCTTACTCCTCACAGGAAGGTTCAAGCTTTGGAGAAGTTGGGCTGATTTTGGGAGAGTCACTATGATATGAGTCCGCGCTGTCACCAGACGAATCGCATTCCTGAAAAAATTCAAATATCGTTTTATCATTCTATGATTCCGAGTTTTTTATTGCTTTAAAACAGATCATTCAAGAAAAAATACTACAGTTATACATTTGGTAGATGGGCTACAGGTACAAAATAGCAACTGAATCAAAAAGCGGTTTTTTTTCATTAATAACTTTTGGAGGTATGCTCCAGCACTTTCAACTAGTAATCAGTGGACCAAAAATCCGGTCACCTTGAAACACCATCTGGTTTAACTGAATTTCTACGAAAACTTACACTGATAATATCATTAGGCAAATGTACGAATCTGTAGACCAGTCGTTGACCATCAACTTTTTGTAAAATACCTCGCTGATAATAGTATCTCAAGGCTCTTCCCATTGTTTCATAGTTCATTCCTGGCTTATTCTTATGTAGACCCCATAACCTGCTGACTGCCTTTGAGTCCATCAACTTGAATATTCCTCTCGCTTGGTTGATCCATTTGATGAATTTCGGTGAATACTGCTCGTCTTGTAACAATTTGAGAAGAAACTCCCACAAATAAGTGACCTGGCCTTCTTTCGGTTTTTTCCCTACAGACTTTTGAGCCATCTGATTTGGTAGAATTGGATTCGGTTCGGAGAATCTTCGTGTTTCCAGAAGATACGGACGGAGAAGGGACGGTGCACTGTTCGACGGCGCACATGTTGTTAATAAATCTCCGCAAGTTGGAGTAAATACGGTTGAGCTTACAAAAGGAACTGAAAAACTCTTCTATTTAATTTTTATCAGATCTGGAGCACTCACTTGTATTAAGCTGGTTAGTAGTTTGAGGAGGTGCTACTGTAGGAATCGCTAATAAGTTGGGATGGGAAGCTGAAGTTGTGGGGCATAGAAGAGTAGATTGCAGCCAACGTTGGGTAACATCTGTAACTTAATTCCTATTATCCAAAGTCTGTCATGTTAACAACGAGCATGATCCCCCATACTAAAAGAAAGAATTCCTCTATATTGCTAGATGATGCTTGATGTTCCTGTAATGTTCCCTACACGGAACATAACACCAATAACATTCGAAATATAATAACACTAGCGCGGAGACGGGCGCTCGACCATATAACTTTCGCCTCACTTTGCTTTCACTGATTTTCTATCCTCCCGGTTCTGTCTTTGTACGAGAACACAGAAGAACAGGGAGCGGAAGAAAAAAGTACGCTTGAAAGGACGGCGCCGTAACTACTTTTACTGCTTCCGTTTTGCCGTAGGAGAATTCATTGAAACCAGAAATTGGAAAAAGGGGATAGAGAGAGTTAGCTTCGATGAATTGAGTCTCGATGAAAAAATGTTTTACCATTTCGATGGAGTAGTCTCATAGTCTTATCAATGGGGCCACCAATGGTTCACCTTATTCTGAAGAAGATTTGATTCAAGAAATCACTCAAAATCAAGCAAAAAATGTTGCTCTCACATACTATTTCACCAACAGAGATGCTCTGTAATGAAGAGTAAGGGAATCCGTCCCGTATCGTTAAACTAATTGAGAGTCAACATTTTTACACAGTCCCCTGATGCCTGTACTACCACCTCCATTTTCAGAATCCCTACACAAGCAATTCATAATCTTTCTGGTTGCCCTTCCTTCCCCTCTAGTTTTCTCCTACTTGTTTCTCGTCCCGGAATCTTCCGACGTCTACGACAACAAATCGTTTCAAAAGAAAGCGTCGAAGCGTCAAAGCGTCGCTTTCTCCCGCAAAAGTGTCCGAGCTTCTTACTGCTAATAAGCATGTCTGCGCCTCTTTTATCGTTGTGAAGCAGAAGTATTTCATCCGTCTCTTCTCAATCATAAAATAATTAACAACGTTTCTTTGACACGAAATTCGCAGAGAAAACGAGAGGAAGGAAAAGCTTAATTCAAATCAGATATTTTTTAGAACTCAAAACATTTTGGTGAAAGTTGGTAAATCCGAAGAGGTGGGGACGTTATTAGAAAAAAATTGATCGTAATTTAAAAGGATATTGAAGTTTTTATAATCCGAGACGTATTTGATTCTCTAAACTTGGATATCCAGTCCTATAGCAGAGTAATACATGTGGCTAACAGAACCTGGAATTTGGGAATTCGTGCAACTCAGCTTTTTGAAAGAGATGTGTGCCCGGCAGTAAACCTTGAGCTTATTACTTTGTGCTCACATCAAAGATTCAAAAAGATGAAAGGGCTTATGACACCTAACAAAAATTCTCACGACTGACAATATCAGTATGTCTGAATAAAACCTTTAGTATACGGAGTAAAACCACATTTTTTTTACCTATTGCTGAAGTTAATCAGCTCTGAAAAAGTAACACTTGTGGAACTTTGTCCTGGCTCTCCGTGCAACTACGTCCTGGCTTATCCCTCGAGACCCCTATTCTTCCAGGACCATAGAACGAGGATCTTATTCAACGTTAAAAACCATTTTTAGCTTTTCCAGGCAATCCTCCATTTCTGGAATTTGGAAGCTCCATCAACCGAGTCCACTACGGTTGTCACTTTTCCTGTTCACCATCTCATATTCCGTTTCTGCGTGACCCGTTTTATTTGAACAACCACAACAGTTTTCCGCGTCCTTTTCCGCACACGCACCTTTCTGCGCAGTCCATCACGTTGTTTGCATTTTGAAAACGTTTCAGTTAGGCTCATGAACTGTCTATATCGTAGCAATACGGTTTTCCGATTGACCAGGATAATTTTCAGATTTTGTTTCGAGCAATTGGAGTGCGCCATCAAGAATGCACTGAACTTTTTGTAAACCACGGAAAGTAACGTCCTTAGCACAGTCCATGATCACCTATGGTATGAAGTTGTTCAACGAGAAAGGGTCTAGAAAACCGACTCATTGCAAATCGAAAGAGAAAATTTCATTAAAGTTCATTCTCATACTTTCTTCCAGTTTCCTTATCACCATTTCACTCTCCTCTTCCCTATTTTTTCATCTATGGTTATCATTTTCAAACTACAGACGAACGTCAGGCACGTTTTCTTAAACTGGAAGTTCTTACAGTATAGTTTCCAAATTCGGGAAACAGACGAAACGAAAACCAAATCAAATAATTTTTGAAACAAACAGTGTATGCCAATTTGAGCAAATATGGGTTGCGCGAGCAGTTTATAAAATTGCGAGAGCAGCGCAATCGAATGAATTGTGTTAAGAGCAATGCGCATTATACATAATTTTTCGAAAAAAGGACTGACCTGCTGCATTTGCAGTCTGAGCTTGTTGAATCCATGGCCAGATTGTAGGTGACTGCCATGTCACAATTGGTTGTGGGGGAGGTGGAGGGATTGTGGCAGAAGACATTGAAGACAAAAAAGATGAACGTAGAGGTGGTGGAGCAAACGCATGACGACCTTGTGTCGAACTGGAAGGTGACGTTTCTGGAGTTGAGTCGTTGCCTGAAATTCTTGATTTGGTGGGAAACGACCTTTGGAACTTAGTAGGGAGGGGTGAAGACACTTTCAATCCATTCCAGGTAACAACGGAAGGGTAGAGTGTTACTTTTGTTCCAATCATTTTATTAGGAATGAAAGGTGTGTATAGCAATGCTAACTAACTTTCCCAACTTCCCAGTTTCAAACATACCTACTCCAGAATCTGGACTGTTTGTGGGTTCAAGACTCAATGTAGTACTTCGATCCAGAAGTTGTTGCAGAACCGTTATCTGCACTGCGCAGGATGTGGGCTGAATTGGAATTTGGAGGATGGTAGTCATCATTGTGTTTTTTTTTGTTTCGTTTCAATAATCGAAAGAGGTGGGACTGTGTAAGAATGCAAAATGAATGTATTTGAATAATCAGGAAGTTCATCTACATTTTCCGCTTTTTTTGTCTTTTCCGTACTGATTCACTGATAAGCAGTCCGAAGGGCGATATGACGTTTGAAGTGTACTTCATTTTGATAATTGTGTATAAGCAAAAAACTCACGATTTCAAATAACCCGTGTGCCAAAACTGCTGGAGCTGAAATTCGCCTACCGTCCGCGTACTTGGGTGTAGGACGTTCGATGCGTGGCCATTGGCCCACTTCTTCAACTTCCGTTTTCATTTCCACATCCTGAGTGAAAAAATTTTCAGAAATGGTGGATGATCAACTCCGAGAAACCTACCGTATTCCCCTCCTGATCATCCTTATCGTCTATATTCTCGTTACTGTGAGCTTCTGTATCATTGTTATTGTTAATTTTAACATCACTCGAGGTTGTAGAATTTAATATGCTGATAATAGGTGAAGTGGAATCTTTAGGACCGACTGGAAGTACAAGTAATAGTGGCTCGGTTCGTTGTCCTTGTACTTGAATCATTTATCGATCAAATCAAACCAGAAACTTCAGAGTATGTGCAGATTCAATTTAAAAAATGATCGCGAAAAGGACAAGGTGTTCGTGGTTCTGTTCCTCTTGCATCTCTTCGACTTATCCCATCCTCCGCCCCCCTGTTCCGCATAGGGCGGGGCGCGGCGACCTTTCCGCGCCGCGCACTCGAAACTGTCCCTCCGCGGACGTTTCTTGTTTACTTAGTACTAGCCGTTTTCCTGTCCAGCAGAGGGAATTGAGGGAAAACGAGTGGGCCTATGAAAACCGAGATAGGTAGGAAAAACTGTTGCAATCGGATAAACATAAATACTCGAGAATCCAATGCTGCTGATTACTGTATTGAGCCCGGTTGTGACGAGCTGAAATTCCAAGTTCCGACGATATACCGTATTTGTTCTTATAAGAAAGGCAGGCACAAAGACTCCGAAGAAGCTGTTGGCAGAGAATCAAGTGTTGAGAAATCGAATTGCAACGTTTGGATTTTGTCACAAACTGTTAATAAAAACAGAAAAATTGTTTTTGGGCATACCTCCAGCAATCAAAAAATGATCAGCCAAAGAGTTGGTGTGAATTATATGAAGAACAAATTCATTAGTATTCACAAAATTCATTAAAAAACATTAAGTTTCCTTCAAAAATTAGTTGTTATTTTCTGAAGTGCAACTCTCAAGGTTCAACTTGAAAAGGAAAGGTTCATCTGTAGAAGTAATACACAAAAGTTTCCTAAAAGTAGTTTTCGTGAAAAAAAAAACGGTAAGTCACATTCTGATGTAAGCCTCCTCCACGCTTCTTGCTTCATTTAAAAACGGTTTTTTTTCTGTCAGCAAGCTCCATTGAGCCCTATCTTAGCATAGACCTGCACAAAGCCCTAAGTCGAGGGTCTCCATTTTTCTGTTAAAAAAATTAAAAAAAAAAAGAACTATGATATTTTATTGTTTGGGCTGGATTAGTCTAGAGTCACAAAACAAAACTGAAAATGCGAAAAGAAAGGAAAGCGGTATTGTTCAATTCTAAGAACCTATGAGTTCTCTATGCCTATCTTTTAGCGCGTCAAAGTTTTTCAGGTGACTAACCAATACGACTTTCGTAAGTTTGCAGTTTCACCCTAAAAACCCTCAAAACTTTCCGAAAACTTCACCTTGAATTTGAAGAATCTGATGACATCACGAAAATTATCATCACAAAACAGATTTGTCTCCAATAATGCCATCAATCTTATTCATCTTTTCCAACCAAATCCCAAAATTGGCCGTCAAAAATCGACGAACAATTCTAACGGAAAACCTCAATTTCCTGAAAATTTCTCTTGTTTTTCACTAACCACGCTATAAACGCCGAGTGATTGATGTGACGATTTCTTACGAAAGTGGGCGGAGCATATTACTGATGTGCTATTCTGATCCCATCCTTTAAAATGACTATTACTGATCCCTTTCTTTGTCTTGGATAGAAATTTTTAATAGCGCTTTGTTTTTTCTGAGATTACGTCAATAGGATGTATAGGAAGATTTTGTTTTTTTTATTTGAGCTCTAGAATTTGCGTTCCTCCATTTAAATTGATAACCCACTAAAATATAAGTAATGAAAATAGTTTTAACTGTCGAAATTGTGGCGACGGAATTCACAAAGAGTGTTATTTCGAATTTTTGCTTCAGTCTTCATAGGCTTTTCTTGGTTCAAAATCCAATTTTCCTACACTGACTTTTAACAAACAGTCTTCACATCATTCGTATTGATCAGTTGCTTGCATCCTTGAAAATGAACACGGAACGTCATAACAAACCTAGAAATTCAATTATGCGCATTGTTTGGCAACTATTGTGAGCACGGGTGTATTCAATCATCCCCTTTTTTCTCGCATCACCCCTAATGTTTTTCGTTCTCGTGTTATTTCATTCATTTCCGCATGTCTGATATTTCGAAAAACTTTTCAAAACCTCAGTTTTCCTGTCTAGTGTTTGGTTATGAGTCGGGAATACCGTAGGCGTTTTTAGCGTTACATAATTTTTCAAGTACGATGACGTTCGGTTTTTTTGTAGTTTTGCTGAATAGATGGGAAATTTGCAATGGATCTTACCGTGTAATATAAAACCACCAACTTTAGGTACATTTAAAATTAGCGCATGACACATTTCCGCTTTTAACTCTTTACGTCACCTTTTTCTCCTTTTTTGACACATTCAACCAACATAGATCGGATGTGAACTTGCAAGAAACATCAAAGTACTGCTCTAACTGGGATAACTTCAAATATTTACAGTCGTCCACAACTACTCCGTTGCTTTAATTGAAAGAAAGTAGTCTTTAGATGAATGTAAAGATTTGCTCATTACGTAGAAGACTATAGTCAAATCTTAGTATAAATCTCAGTAATCTACAAAGGCAATCCGAATGCTGCTCTCTGCGTCATCTTGATATCTGAAAATGTTGTTTTGCTACTAGAATCGTGCGGAAATTAAATGACTTCTGCCAAGATGGTCCCTTATGTACATAACTCATGTTTTTCGAATGATGAAAGAAAAAAAATGGAAGAATTTTCAAACAAAGTTTTGCTATATTCTTTTTGGAAGCAGATATAATTAAATTTCATTTTACTTCGAGTGTTTTCCAGCTTAGATTTTGCTGAAGTCAATTCTTTTTGGAAATAAAAATGGAACGAATTTCATAATTTACTTTTTAAATTTGAAGCGGAAATAAACATTTTTCTAATTTGAACCAATTATAGCAGCTTGCTAATTTTTTGCAATTGCTCCCAATTAAAAATTGATCAAAAGAGAGCAGAAAAAACAACTGACTGAGGTCTGTCCCGCTTTTGAATTTTCTTTGAAATATATTTGAAAAGCTCGTTAAATTATTTACTGGATATTCAACAACACCTTTGAAAATAGTTCGAAAACAATATCGACCTAGGATCATTTTGTTCCTTTGTGCTCTCTATAGACTAGAGTTTTCATCGGGTCCAATTCGGCAAGAAACAGCAGACCAGTATTTTTCACACGCGTTAATATTTATGTATTCACACGTTTCTTCAATTTAAAATGGCTCATTTTCCAAGTTGAGAACCTTCATCAGAAGGCATATCATTGTTAGACCCTCAAATTTTACTCCTTGGAAGCCTGCTGTGTGATATACCTACGGCCATTTTGCATCATATCATTTTTATCATTCCATAATTTTTCTCTTCTTTATTCACCTTTTTGTCAGTCTTGACAAATTTACATCCTTTACTCATTTATAGAGCAAGCTGTCCTGGACACAATTTCTTTATTTATCACTTCCAAAACTTTCGGTCTTATTTCAATAGATCTCACACAAACCATGAAGTTTCTCCCTCAAACTACGTAGTTTGCACAAAAACGTTTAATTGCTTTTCACATCATTTTGTATTAGAGAGGCATGTCAAACTAAACGAAAAAAAATTGTTCGTGTAGGCAAGGATCCCCAGGGGTGTACTCATTGAGTCTCAAAAATTTTAGAGGAAGGAGAATGAAAGTTTTACCATTTAGTTTTGAGTTTTGACGAAAGTTTAACAAAAACTAACTGCTGTTTGATAGGACTAAAATTTGTCAGTTCGCCATCCAGAAAGCCTAGCTGAAGGTCCCAGTTTTTTTAACGCCCGTCAAAAAGTTTTAATTCCGATGCCCATCTTTCGTGGTCAGAACAAATAAAAGCAGTTTGGGAAAAGTGTAATTGCATGCACATTCTATCCGATCCGTTTAATTTTCCAGTTCTCCAACTTTTCGAGCAGCAAAACGATCTTGAACTGACGTTTATTTTTCCTCTGCTCTGTGCATTAGGTAAATGGAATAATTATGATTCGTCCTGACATACTAGGCACGTACTTCAAATTTATGACGAGGCTTCATTTTTTGGTATTCGTGAAACGCAGAGTCGTTCCAAAAAAAAAACATCGGAGCCGGTTTTACTCTCTGAATGTCAATCGTTGAACCTTATTTTCAATAATTGAATCATCTCTAACAAATCAAAGAGCGCACTCGTTTCTCATTAAACTGAAAGGTCACTTTATGGAATGAGAAATTAATCCGTTTTTTGGAGAGTTAATCAAATTTTAGAGGACCTTTCGGATGCATTCCACCACTGTTTCTCATTTATTTTAGTGGCCCGCATCGGATCACATCACTCGTAGAACCCGTAAAAATTTAGTATAAAAGACGAGAAAGCGCAAGAGAATTCATGCCACGCCCACCACTCAGCCGTTTCATTTTCACTTTCTTCCTATCCAGTGTTTTTTTTCTTTTCAGCATTTTTTTGCATTAATTGTTCTTTTATCTATGTAAATTTGTCTCAGAAACTTGTGCCCCCAATTGTTCGGAAATGATTTCGTCGCGCTCATCCATCATCCTCATTCTTGCCATCCTCGTCGCCATCATGGCAGTTGCTCAATGCCGGAACATCCAATACGGTAAGATAAACACGTTTAGACTCTTTAGAATCAACCGACTTTAAATCTTGTGTTTGCGCCGTCCATGTGTTTTTAGAGCCCTCGAACTAGTTAGCTCCCCCTCTATACGTTTTGCTTTTAGAGCTTTTAGAATCATTTTTTCAATAAGGACATATAATTTTCTTTCCCTACTGGAGTTATTTTTCGAACAAAACCATTCAAGAAAATATAGTTTCAAAACTCAATGTTTTAATTTTCTGTCGGGTTTGGAGTCTAGAATACAAGCTGGAAATTTGGTGCAATCCTATTTTAGGATCCCTGCGGGTGCGCGCCACAGCTCGGGCGCATCTCATAGCATACTCACAAAACTTTATGAGAAACTAGTACCCACAAAACTTTTCGAACATTCATTTTTTCAGACATCGATGAAATCGCTCCAGAGTCCGCCTTCCGTTACGCTCAATGGGGAGAGATCCCGCATAAACGTGTACCATCGGCTGGTGACATGATGGTTCGGTTTGGAAAGAGAGCCGTTTGAGATCCCATCCTTCATGAAATTCTATCACGCAAAACTATCGTTCCCAGACATAGTTGATTCATTTAATCTAACCATTTGACTCAAGACTTATATGTTGACAATCTTTCCGACCTTCTCGGATTTATTTCTTGATCTCTTTTTTCTCTCTCTCTCTCTCTTTCTCCCAGTTATGCGCGACCAACAACAAAAAATAAAAACGTTTTGTGTGTGTTAAACAATCTTTTTGCTCGTTCAAAATTTAAACAAAAGCATGGATCCCATTGAACTTCATGAAGTGGAAATAAGAATTGCCAGTAATGGTGTGCACCGAGCCATGTTTAACGGAGAGTACAAGTTTTAAAGTGGACAAGTTTTCGGGAACATTGAAAAATCACAGCGGTTTCGAACATGTTGGCAAGAAATCATGAATATATAGACATGTTCTTGCAGAAAATGAAATTCATGCCCGCCTTTTCAGCACATTGAACAGTCCAAAAGACTATGCAAAGGTATATCGGAAAACCCTACGGCTCATACTTGGAAAGTTTCGGCTCGGCCCGGCCCGGTCAGCCCTTTCCAAGGGCTGCATATCATAGTTTAAAACGGTTACGTGCTGGAATGAAATATTCGCCAGGAATAAAAAGGATGCGGCTCGCGAGGTGTCATAAATAATTGAGGTTTTGAACCGAATTGGTTCCTTGAACCCGTATAGGAAATTTCAAAAAAAAAACATGGCTTTCTCTCTGATTTCAGTTCAACCCCAGCCATGTCACCAGGGCTTCCAAGAGAAATTTTTTTTTCTGAATAGAAAATTCTGATGCTTCCATTAGTACTCATATCCTTTTTTCCCGAAATTTTTTTTCCGAAAAGATGTCTTCTATTTTACGGGTGTTCTTATCAAGATGACACCAGGCTTGTTTAGTCGTGCCGAACATTTTTGAGAAGAAAGAAAGATTTCAATTTAAAAAGGCGACTTTGTCTTCTTGATCAGAATCGTTTAGATAGGATCTTTCAAATATTCGGATATAAAGGGAAAATGAGATAACGGCGAAAATCCACTCAATTCGCCATTTTCCCGAAAATGTACCATTACGAATTGCTAGGTGGCGGCACAGAACACAATTTTCGAAAAACACTTTTTATATTCTTCTTATGTGTAATCGGTCTGTTACTTGTATTCCAATTAACAAATAGTAAAGAAGAACCTGTCTCGAAGTGCCTTGGAAGTGTGACAGTTCCTACGGTAGCTCCACAGCAATCAACTCCACTGGAACAAACAACATCAAAACCTACGGTAGCTCCACAAACATCAACTTCTCAGGAAGTTACCACTCCAAAACCAACCAAACATGTTTGGGATACGATGGATGGAGAAGGATATCAGTTTTCTGAAAATGTGAGTTCTATTCAATCTGTTTTTATCAAGAAATTTTATTCAGAACGGCCCGATCGTGCTTGACGAGAGATACGAGAAGTTGAACAATTTGCCGGCCTGTGGGGACCTTGCTGCTGTCCAAGTGAAGCCTGATGTTCTAGAAAAAGTATACACAGCGAGGAAAGAGTTTTTGGATTGTATCAATCCGATAGTGGCGAAATACAAAGGAAAACCGAAAGAGGTTTGTTCAGAGCTGGAGCCAGAATGAGACACTTGATTTTCAGATGATCCTTGATTGGGTTGCTCAAGTGGAAATTTGTGACAAGCTACCAGTATTCGAAAGTCTTGGAGTTGTGCCTTTTGAAAATTTACATGAAACAAAATGGGCAGTTCTTCCTAAATGTGTATGTTTGAACTCAGCACTCACAAAATCTTTGAGTTGGATTTTCAGAAAGAGGAGAACAACTTGTTAACACTTGGTGTTGGACACGACACGATAGCCGAAGAAAAGTTCAACAGAACTGTTCCAAACACAAAGTTCTATGGTGCAGATCCGATTATTGAACCTAATCGTCAAATGTACTCTGCCTTCGGAAAGTTCTTCCCATTTGCCATTGGAAAGCAGCCAGGATTCACGAAGTTCAGAGTGTTGCCAAATCAAAACCAAAAAACTCGTGCCTACGTGTTTCAAGATGTGACAACCATTCCATTCCTGTACTTCGTCAAGGATATTCTGAAGTTTAAGGTGAGAATAAGTTTAGGCCGATTAGATTCAAAATAATTTTTTTTAGCGAATTGATTTCGCTTGGATAGACATCGAAGGCGGTGAATTCGAGTTTCTCGACCAACTTCATAATGATATCACAATTTGTCAGTTCAACATTGAAGTCCATATGAAGTTCCGGAAAGAGGATGGAGCTGAAGTTTTCTCCGAGTTCATTTTCAAAGTTCTTGAAAATCAGAAGTACATTTTCATGAAATCGCTGTACACAGATGTCGGAGTTCATCGAATGTTTTTCATTAATGTACAAAGCCCCGAATGCTTGGCCAAATTTTTTGGTCAGTGGAATTGAATCAGGACCTCAGATCTGAATTTTTGATGCTTTATTAATTATTATAATATTTATGAATTGACAATGAGAATTGAAATGAATAAATGTACAATTGAAACAAATGTGAATGATGATGACCTGAATACGATCTTGACATTCTATTAACCACTAAAAACTTAGTTCACTCCTTTTCTAGAAACAGCGAATGGCTTCTCAACTGGAATATGACCAGCGCTAGCAATGACAACATCCTCAATTGGCCTATCTCCAGCACCTTTTGGTGTGTTTTCAATCTCACGGACAACATCCATTCCTTCCAAAACCTTTCCAAAGACAACATGTTTACCATCAAGCCATGTAGTTTTAGCGGTAGTAATGAAGAACTGAGATCCGTTGGTGTCCTCTCCGGCATTCGCCATCGACAGCCATCCTGCACCGTAGTGTTGCAAATCAAAGTTCTCATCCTCGAATCTATCTCCGTAGATTGATCTGCCGCCTGTTCCGTCTCCGCGTGTGAAATCTCCTCCTTGGATCATGAAATTTTCGATGACACGGTGGAACTTGCTGCCAACGAAGCCTTCGCCCTGGAAATAGACTATTTTCAATTTTTATATGCGCCGGTTCGTAAAAATACAAAAAATATAAGAGTACATTTTTGAACGACTCGCAACCTGAACGATTCAGCGAAAATTGGACAAAAAAACTAACCTCTGGCCTCTTGGATAACTCAACAAAGTTCTTGACAGTTCTAGGTACCACTTCTCCAAAGAGACCAATGACGATCTTTCCAACTGGTCTTCCTCCGATTTCAATATCGAAAAACACTTCATCGGTGACGCGTGGTCCACGGGCGTCCGCTGATGAAGCGAACAAAAATAGAGCTAACGCAAAGAAACACGATTTCATCTGAAAAACTATTATTTTGATTTTTTTTATTCATTCAAAACAATACAGAAAGAAAAACAATCGGGGTAGAAGAAAGTGAACTTGCGTTCTCAAACATTTATATATGGTTGTGTAGAACAAGATAACAAAAATTGGCCACTCGTTAGCCTTGACCTGTATTTGATGAAGACAACCACTGATATGATCTAGGTTAATGATAAGAAGGTGCTGAGTAGTTTTCTTTACTGTTCAAATGAACACACACATTAAGAATACAGTTGTCTGTATTGATAAAAATTATCGTCAGCGAACTGCGAGTAATCTGGATTCGATGAGCTTGTATTGTATCCTAAAATACCAAGAAGCGGTGCGACGTCTTCCAAACGTTGAAGTGTTTCATCACTGAAACAATCGAACCAGGACTTCAACGCATCAGTGTTTATCGAATGCTTAACTTGGGATGCGGAGAACTCTTGTCTGGAAAAATAAAGAATTACACGATAAAAAAAAATGAACTATCATACTCATTGAGGTCTACTTCTGCTCCAATAAGTTCATGATGCTTGAGCATTTGAGGAGAAAACGTAAGGCCCAAAAAGCTGGTTATTCGCTCCACTTCGTCTTCCGGTTTTTGAATCAATCTTTCATAATACACCTTCATACACTGACCAGGCAAGTTGTTGCATTGGAATAACATCTTTCTGATTTCCTGGTTCCATTTGGCAAACATTGCCTACAAGTATTTCATTCAAAAGGATCCTGGAACCTTTAACTGTACTATTTCATTTGAAGTATTGTATCCCGCCACAGGAACTTTTCTTTCAATCATCGAATGTATAACAGCACGAGCATCACGAATCATTAAAATGAATTTTGAGTTAGGGTACAACCTGCGGATAGTTGGTAACCATAGCGCAGTGTATGGGTCTTTGTTGCACAGGCGAGGGGCCAGCTCTCCGTGTTTGGCAATAATCTGTAGTTGAGAATGCTGTTTCAGAGTATTTTTAATCTCGGCAAACCTCTGTCATAAATGCAGAAATAGCACTGTCGAAAACTTCTCTAGTGATTCCAGAATTATTTACCCAATCTGTTCGCCAACCAGCTTGCCAGGTAAGGAAACTTGGTAGTAGCATTGTTTCACCGCCGCTGAATTTTAAGAAAACGATTTATGGGACTTCAGTAATTTATAGATTCAGTAATGAACGTATGTTAATAACAAATTTCAGACTCTTGTAGCCCATTTTTCAACTAGTTTTTCCTTTTCCAAAAACTATAATATTTCAAATCTGTTATCAAAAATTCACCACCGGACATCTGGATGAGCATCTAAAATCGCTCTCATCAATGTAGTCCCCGATCTTGGAACGCCTCCAACGAAAATTAGTTGTTCGTAGTTGGAGAGAATGCTTCGAGAATGGCGAGCATCCTTCTCGCTGATCAGAATTTGTTTCTTCGAAA
This sequence comes from Caenorhabditis brenneri, assembly GCA_000143925.2. Taxonomy (NCBI): domain Eukaryota; kingdom Metazoa; phylum Nematoda; class Chromadorea; order Rhabditida; family Rhabditidae; genus Caenorhabditis; species Caenorhabditis brenneri. The sequence continues at coordinate 446,059 of GL379821.1, read as the reverse complement.
GTTCTAGATTTTCTATTTCAAGTTTCAACTTGTTGCTGGAAATTTGAACTATTTTTCTATTAATATGATTTTGATTACCATTTTATTGTAAGAACAAGCAGTAAAAATAATAAGATGAAAAACATTAAGAAATACAGCAAGAAGCTTGAATTCTGGAAGTAGAGGCGCCGATGCCACATGATCGAGTTCAAAAATGAATTTTGATTTAAAAGTGGAACGAAAATGTTAATACGCTCTAAATTATTCTGAAATACTGTTGTTTGAACAAGCATAATTTGGTCAACGATTGAATATGAAATCAGGCGAAAGGGGATAAATGGCTCCGGGGAATTGTTTGGTTTGCAGGAGTGAGTTGCTTGATGATCGTTGCGAGAGACTCCTCATATAAGGATTCTTTTTCTCAAGTATCGTTGCTGCCATCTTTGGTTGAACTGCTACTTGGATGACCGTCGGACGGCTTATTGTCACTTGGCTGGAAATTACCTGAAATTCGTTTGGAAAACAAAAAATACCACGTCTGGTCTGTGTACCAACAGGTGATAGTATTTTGAATAATCATCTCAACGAAATACGAATATTCTTGTTTTTTATTTATCAGAAAATATTTGTCTATACTATAATTTTTGAAACAAAGATTTTTCTTTTTCATAAGACGAAAACACACGACATTGCAAAATCCGAAGTGATTGTGCACAGTAAACGCCGTGTGAAAAACTGCACCGTGATAACAATTTTTCCATTATAGTTCGCAAGTGTAAAAGTTTGCCTATTGCTCAGGCCACAAACAACAACGGATAGACCACAAATCGGTCGAGGCTCACTGAAGTAGACTCTGTGTTTGTAGAAAATTTATATCCTATTACAAAATGTTTTATTAATGAGCTAGTCAGAACACCCGGGTTGGAAGAAATTTTAGAACTGGAAGCCGGAATTCTAAAATGGTTTTACGGAACTTTTTTCAAAGTTTCAGTCACCAAAATTGAATTCCATTGGTGGAAGTTTTTGGGGATAATAAGCATAGTATAAATATGTGGCTAGAATGAACAACTTTTGGGTTTGATGATATTATAGTTATCTTTATTTTTACTTCAAAACCATCATCTACTTGCAGTCTTTCCAAATATTGCATGAAAAGTAAATGAGTCTGTCTGATTGGAAGTGCTTCGAAAGATCAGTGGAAGAGGAAAGAGCAAGACAAGTTCACGTGAAACTGTCACAAGGAGCTGATGTCAAGTGCTGAATGATTCCGGCTGGAGTCGGCCGATACGTAGCGGATTTTTTCATCGAAGATCTGAAAGAGTGAAAGCATGTGAAAAATCTTAAAGCGGGAAGTTTTCCACGGACTTTGACGTTACCACCACCAGGTCGATGATTCATGTTATCCTTTGAACCAACTTTACTCTGTGCTTTCCAGTCCAATTTTTGAGTCAAAATCTGAAAATGAAAAAGCTGAAAAAAGCAGATGGAACACTAGCAAGGTGATGCAAGGTGAGAGAGTCCAGTCATCCCTTCTCAATGAGATATTTTTAGTAAAACTAAACGGTACCTGAACATTTCCTCCAGTTGGCTTGTGTGCAGCATTTTCCATAGAACCAACTTTCGATTGAGCTTGCCATGTAAGTTTTTGCGAAACGATTTTAACATCGGACTTTGCAGGCTGATAGTTTGTTTTTGACCCGACTTTTGGAGATGCATGTGAGAAGTCAAGCTTCCTGGACTCGATTTGTACATTTCCGCCGCCAGCCACATGAGACGCGTTTTGCATTGAGCCTACTTTGGATTGGGCTTTGTATGTCTGAAAATATGTTTTTTGGTCATTTGGTTGAAAAACATGAAATCGTACCTTTTTCTCTGAGAAAATTTCCACATTTCCACCTCCTGCTTTATGATTCGTTACGCTTCCAATCTTACTTTTCACATTCACAAACTTCGCATTCACTTTGGGAGTAAACTTGCCGACGTTGTCAATACTCCGAGTAGATGTTGATTTCCGAACATCCGACTGTTCACGAGGCATCTTTCTGAAATAAAACACTTTATCTTGCTAAAGAATATTGAGAGAATATCTTAGAGAAATGGGGAAACTGGCGATATGAGGGATACACTAGGCTTGGTTGAAGAAAAGAGGAAGCAATTATAGCGAAAACAAACGGATGAATGAGCAAGTTCTTGCACGTAGAAATGTGATTTTGAAAAGAGGCTCTCAATATTTTTCTCATAACTTTGAGATTTAATTCAAAAAAGGGGTGGCAAAAAATTGGCACTTAGACCACCGTTTTTTTCCTGCTCCAATGATTGAATAAGCTCAAAAACGTCTATTTTCTTTTTTTAACTTCATAATTAATAACTTACGATAACAGCCGGGGAGAATGGGTTGTTGAAGCAACATTCCGAGGAGGCACACTGATATTACGAGGTGTTGGTGAAGGTCTTAAAGAAATACCATGATTAACAAATGTTGGACTCAAGACAATTTTAAATTCAGTTTTCTGTGGTTTAATGAATCAATGTGAACTCAATATTCTAATATCGATTCAAACTGCCTATTGAATCCGAAAGCAAACACTCACGTAGTTTTGACTGCTGGAGCGGGAACTTTCGGCTGTCTCAAAACTGCGCTAGGTGGCCGGATTCCTGATTTTACAGGTAAACTCCTCTGACTTGACGGGGTTTGCGTATTCGGAACATGACTTATCTGCTTCTGTTCTTCAACAGTTTCATTCTCGTTGTTTTGGAATTTAGGGCTGTCCTGTTCAGTTGGCAGTAGTTCTGATTCGGAAAACTTGAGAGATTCCAGCTCGTTTGCAGCTATTTCTTCCATTGGTGTAGTCTCAGGATCACTTTTTATTTGAGCAGATTCTGAAAGTTATGGTCTCAATTTTTCTCAATGTTCAGGAGTAAAAAACAAACATACCAGCCGGCAAATTTTCAGGAGACAGGCCTTCTTCTGGTTTCTCTTCCTGGTTGGGTGGAATGACTTCGGGCTCCTCGGGTTCTGGACTTTTTTCAGGTTCAGGTTCAACTTCAGCCACAACCTCAGGCTCAATCTGAGGCTCAATCGCAGGCTCGATCTCAGGTTCAATATCGGGCTCAAAATCAATTTGGGCTTCTGGCTCAACCGAGTTCTCCTCTACCTGAATGAGGAATTTTTCATAGGAAGTAGGCATCAGTATAGAAGCATCACAAAAGCGAGAGGAAGAAAAGAAAATACAAAAGCTTCTCCGGTCCGGACGGTTAAATTTCAACTGTGAACTAAAAGAAACAGGGTTTTCCGGGTCGGACCTATTTTGGATATACTCTATGTAAGTCAAAAACTGCATAGATCTCTGAAAAACCGTAAGCAACAATAAGCAAAAAAAGATCGATGACCGTTCACAAAACCCTTCGTGAAGTAAGGTGCAATGGAGTAGAATAATGAGAAACGGTCGGTGGTAAATGTGCCACAAAACACGTCCTTGGAATTATAACCGACAATATCAAAAAGAGATGACAATAGAGAAATGGCGTTAAAAAAATGTTTTTCAACACTCGGAATAGTTTTTTTCAATTGATTTTAGGGCGTGTACGAGGGAATAGTGTATACGGAAAATAAGAAGAAACATCGGTTGATGTACAAATAGGGTTGTGTTTGCATACTATGTGAAATTGAATACTTTTAGCTGAATACGCTCTGGGAGGAGGGAATTGATAAAGTAAAATCTTGAAACTATGCATGTTCCAATAAAAAATAGTACTTTTTTCACAAAGACATCTGGCAATTAGCCAAATAATGCTCAGTTTTATGAGCCATGCTAGAGTCACAACTCTGACTCAAAACAAGTTATTTTTTCTTCGGTAGGATGCCAAATTCAAATAAAACATTCACCCATCTTTATCCTTAGTTCAAATTAATTTCGTCAAAATTCTCAACTTTATGATCTGTCAAATTGGGCAAAAAATTAAAATTTTAGATCGATTCCAACTGGCTTTCTGAACTTTCTCAGACAAAAAACTAACAGTAAAAACCACAAAAACGCTATTGAAATGGTATGTGAGAGGTTCCTATTCCGGTGTGTCCGTGAGGTGTGTGTGAGGATGATTACTGTCGGGAGGACGTCTTTAGCGCGACCTTATTCAAGTCTGCGCTTCAACATAGATTACACTGTTTTCTTTAGAAGTGAACCACTCAACTCGATTCCTAATTCAAATGTGAAGAATACAACAACGAAGGGAATAAAGTGAACTGGTGTCATGAATCTCATACAACTTTTTCGAGAGAAAGAGAGACAAAAAAAAATTATATTTACCGAGATGGAGAAAAGCTCGAAAGTGTTGAGACTGGATGCACGCGAAACTCAAATTCAAACAAAAAACATTGATCTGCTTTTTTTGCTGCTGTCTCGTTATGTCAATAAATCAAGGAGCGGAAGAAATGAAGGAACTGGGGAATGAGAACAAAGAGATAGAGAAAAAACTAACATTGAGAGCTACATATCAATTGACAAAGAGTAATAAACAACTGATTCCGCCAGGTAAACTTTTTTTACGAATTATTTTTTTTTTCGTTCAAGATTATATGTTAAAGGAGGAGGGAACTCAAAAAAACATTTTCTCTGAAAAAACAAATATAAGTACCTCAGACGGGCTCGAACCCTGGGTCGGACTGACAGATCACCAAAATCGCTACCGACTGCGCTAAGCGGCCGAGAAAGCGCGCCGACCCTCCTTGCCTATATGAGACTGCACCCTTTTTTTTCCCCTTAAAATTCCCCTACGAATGAGAGTTCCCACCCCCTTTAAATATTGAATGAGAACAAAGTGGCTAGTGGAAAAGGAGCAACTAATTTTTGAAAACCATAAATAAGAGGCTGCTGAGCGACACATGAATTCTAGGTAAAATCTAATCGAAGTACGTTTTTTAGTCGTACACGAAACTGATTTTCCTACGCCTTTCAGTTTTTTTTTATTAAATTAGTTTTCCCATCTCTTTGGATCTTTTTTTTTTCATTAGCAGAGTGATGGGAACTGCTATGGGGTGATTCAATGAATTCTAATTTCAAAGTGAGAAGAGTTGTTTTGTCAAAGAGAACCGCGAAGCACGGAATCAGTAGTGAAACGGAAAATTAATGTGACACACCCTAATTCAAATACATTCTCAGTTTTCCTTTTGAAGAAAAGAAGAGAGACATATGGCATGTAGTTGACAGAATGACAATTCTCATTGATGAACAACGGAAGATATGAGGTTTTAGGAGAGAAGGTTCAAATAAAGAGAAATAATTGCATCAATTGTTTTGGTCAAAAGCATAAAAAGCAAAGCAAATCGTTCTCAGCTATTTCCACAACAGCTGAATATACCGTTTCCATCGGATTTTCCTCTGCCTGCGCTTCTTCTTCATTCTCTTCTTCAGAGTGATGCTCTGAGTGCGATGCGGACATTGTTCTGAAACTTTAGAAAATTGGAGAAAAAATTATGAGTTACAGAGTTGCAAAAAGATTAAGATAAGAGAGATGGAAAGGAATAAGACATGTGTTTATCGTTTTGTATGGCTAGAAAACCTTAATTTATGGTATGGACTAATGAAAAAAAGTATTTAAACAATAACATAACAGACTGAAAAGTCTTGAAGTGGAGAAAATCTCGAAAATCAATAGCATTTGAAATTCTACGGCTGATCAAAAATTCAGCACTCTCTTGGTTTTGTTGCCCATGGAAGAAGAAAAAACTTCTACACTCGTATTCTCGTCGTCTCTATATCTTCTTTTTTTCATCAAAATACGTAACTTTGCTTTTCTTTCGATGATCTAGTCATGGGTGGGCTTTTCCTCTCTCTCCTTCTTTTGGGAAGCAGACACTAAAAATATGCACAAATCAATGAGCGAAAGCGCGCGGACGACTTCTTTCTCCGAGTTCTTTCCTTTTGCTCTCTCGCTCTCTTTTTTGAATAGGCACACTCAAATATGTGCTCATGAAAAATGGAGACTAGTGAAGAAAGGAAAATTTGCCAATGATGAACTATTGCCCGAGTAGCTGACTTGTAAAAAATTCAGGACCTTCGTAAACCCTGCACTTCCGTTATATTCGGACCCTAGGAATATATGGCAATGTCCAGCTGAGCACTTATGGAAAGTTTTTTTGTAATTAGAAAAGGATTCGGACTCTTCTGCAAAAAAAGCCTGATCGAAGTTAAGAAGAGGTTGCTTCCAGAAGTTGGGTCAAATAATTGGAATCTGGTTTCTCCGAAGAACTAGGTATGAACACAAAGAAGTAACCTGGAGTTCAAATAAGAGACCCAGGAAAAATCAATGACCCTAAAAAGAAAAATTCATTGATACATGGAAAAAAGTATCATTGACTTTACGAGTAGATATTATCCATTTTTGTATTATCAAAAAAGTTAAAGTAGAATATAGCTATTCAACAAAACGGGAGTTCTTACCAGGAGCAGGAATGTGTATGAAATACAAAACAACACAAATATTCAATGGGTTCCAATTAGGAAATTCCAGGAAACAAAATAGAAATTTGGGATTCAAAAGAGTCACTCGAATCTTCCTGGGAAAAGCATTCCAAACAAAAAATTTTACAACTACGATGAAAATGTGTTACTGCTTGTTTCAAGCTGAACAAATTTGAGGAAGAATCACAAATTATTTTGAAACATCATATTATTCCAAATGTTAACAAAAACTACCTTATATAGATAACACACGAAAACATTTCAAAGAAAAAAAAACGAAAGAAATGTATGAAGGCAGCTTTTTTGATGGAAAAACAAATGGGTCTCTCATCATTCTTGCATGCATTTTTTTCTCCCGTCTCTCTTGATCGTCGTTGCCATCCATTTCTAATTTGTGCTGGCTTAAAAAAATGGGCGGATGCTCTTTTCGTTTTTTACACATCCCCAGTTGAATGATAAATAGAGCTATACATTTCGAATGAAACCAGGAAAAAGTTTGGTCTTTGATCTGAAAGTGTTGTGTCTATTCGTGTAATAGAACAATCAGAGGAAACTATAAGTTTCAAGATGACAATAAAATAATTGTTGGTTCATAATGAAGCGCTTAATAAATAAATTCCGAGTCTGAAAAAGTGGATCCGAGATTGGGAGAAGTATCAGAAGTGGTGATCAGATCATTGTGCAATAAATTCTTAGAAAAAGCAAAAGCCTTCGATGATGCTTGCCGTCTAGCTTGAAAAAATAATTGATACATTATTATTCAATTGTGTATGGGTTGGAAGAAGAACGGAACTTTACCAAGTCAGCTTCAGATATCTGGAACTTACTGGCAAGAAAAATGAATTCAAGGTACTTCAGGTACGCTTCATCTACTTTACGGTATACAACGACGTAAACCAAACATCAACAACTTCTTTTTTGTTGAGTGAACGAATCCGAAAATTAAAAATGAACTTTAATACAAAGTTACATCTTCTAAACAAGCCCATCTAGAAGTCTTTATACAGGGTAATTACCTAAATGTTTTTCCTATATTCTGTCACCTGATTATGCTTATTATCCTGGTTGTCTTACCATAGCTTCATGTGAAACATTCATCCCATTCCATTTGATCTCGGAAATGAACGTCATGTTCATGTCCTGAAGATGAGAAGCCCTAAGTCTTCATGAAACTCGTTCGCACCCTCCTTTTTATTCTGCTTCCCAACTGTATTACGCAATTAGGATGGAAGCGCGATACAGCGCCCGTTTTCACAAAGAGATGTGATGTTTCTTTGAGTACTTTTGCGTCAACCAGACAACTGACCGATTTCCAGTTTCGATGTGAAACGGTACTCAAGCTATTTTTTCGAAAGGTTTGATTGATAATATGAGCTTTCCATTGATTATTGTTGTGTTGTTACCCAAGATTAACTCTCCCAGGTGAAGCGAGAATTTTTATTTTTCTGAATCTGTATCTCTCTGTCCGAGCCCTGGTCCGAATCCGTGGTCAGATTTTGCCAAGCATTGAAACAAAAATGTTTTTTCTAACAATTTCCATAATACAGTACATTTTTGATTCATTTCCTCAATTTCCCATATTTCTTGCGCAATCGTCGTCTCCTATTCATTTTCTTTTATTTTTCTGCGTTTTCTCCTCTTGTAATCGTCAGCTGGTCACATCTTCTTATTCTCACATTTCCATAAGAGAAAAGGAGGGAAACCAACCAGTTCTTTTCCTCTCTCTCTCTATCTCAGATTCTTAATTTAGGGACGGTTTTTCAATTGAAAGCCTCTCCTTTTGCCGATGCCCTTTTCGAAAAATTTCGTCTGCTTTGAAAAACTTGTTGAATGATTAGTTCAGATAGATATATCACAATTTTCATTAGTTCAGATAGATATATCACAATTTTCATCCCACTTCATCATCATGATTCTTCAGTAGCGTATAAATGAAAGTCAAATAGAAGCATTTCGAAACTTCTGCCCTTTGATCATTGTCCGCCATCCTCCTTTCCCTTCTGAACGTCATTATTTTTTCAATCGAACGCAATATGCCATTGAAAGAGAAAACCGGATTATGTAGTAAAAATCATATGCTTTGCTTTTAAAACCAACTCATTTTTTGAATTTATTCGTCATCTTATGAAGAAGCTCCTAGGCTTAATGCTTTAAATTATTGTCCTAGAAGTGGTCTCTTTTTCTGTCTCAGTTATTACTACCCGTTTTTCTATCTCCAACATTTTCATCGAAATCTATTCATCCATGTTTTATTTAGAAAATGCTTGCAAAACTGTTCATGATCCCTTGGCTTATTGGAGTCGTTGTTTCTCAACGACCAGCCGCAAACCCTCAGCCGCCTCAAGTTCTGGTAAGTAAGAGTACACGGAAGATGTGAATTGAAACACGGAGTTTCAATTCTTCTTTCGAATCAATGAAACGCACTTACGTGACATCACCCTCCTGATCCCGGGGTGATTGCATTCTTGTGAATTCTGGTTCAATAAAATAGAAACGAAAAGTCAAGGCGCGATTCAGAGATGACACAATAATTACGAAAGTTTCACACACCTTACACAATAATCCGGTTCATTAGATACAGTCAGATATTGTTTTTAGAATCAAAAAAACGTACGAAATGATTTATCTTTACTATTAACAATCACCGCTTTAGGTGTATGTCCGCGATGCTAACGCCGTTCCTACTGGACCAATTTTCACGAAATTTAGAGATTCCGAAAGAGAGTTTCACCGCGGTGATGCAGGTTTTTTCCATTTGCCATTTGGAGCTCCCTGGACCTCTGTGCTAAGATAGGGCTCACAAAAAGCTCTCTGGCGAGATTAGAACTGCTAATTAGCGTGAACTGTCACAGTTGAAATCATCACAGCTTTGGAGATTGAATTAATATATTCTCCGCCATTATCATTTCTAAATTTTTCAAAAACACCATTGTTGTGACTGATGTTCTCCCAAGCGAACGCACCTGGCACGTGCGAAGCAAGAAGATTGGAGCCGCGAAGCGGCGCAAATCTTCTTGTACTTTAGAACTGATCGTTTTGTTGTTCTCTAGACGTATGATAAAAATGAATTGAATGATATAAAACTCAATAGTTCAGACAAATGATCTTCTGGCCGATGCACACCGTCGTCATTTTTTGGAAATGATCCGTCGACAACAGCAAATCAATGATGCCCTTCTTTTAAACAACGCACTTCTTCATCCACATCCGCTTCCTCAACTTCATATTGCATCCAATCCTAGCGAGCCTCTCCTCCCGCCACCACTCTTCAATCCATTCATTCCAGCACAAGCCCCCAATCGTGAGAAATCGATATTTTTGTTACGGCCTAAAAATCTAATGTTTCAGATGGTTCAACAAGTAAACTTGGTTCGTATGGAAAAGAAGAGGACGCCGAGAAGAAATCCGATGTCTCGAAAACTTCTGAAGAGAAGGAAGGAACAGTCGAAGCCCCTCAAAGAACTGATATAGTGAAGAAGACTTTAGCTGGAGTGAAAACTGTGTCAATTCAAAAGAAAGATCAAGACGTCGAGACTGTAAAAGTTATTGAAGAAGAAGTCCAAACGACAACGACAACAACAATATCACCGGAAGATTTGGAAGTTGTTCAACTGTTCAAAAAGTTGAATCTGAGTAAAGAGGAAACAAAAAGTATTGTTGAACGAGTTGAGCAAGTTGTTCGGGAAAAGTTGGAGAGCAAAAAATTAGAAGAAAGCAAAAATGAAGTTCCACCCAGTACAACAACACTTTCGACAACAGAGCCATCAACAACCACCACCGTTCCTACAACGACTGAAACAACAACAGAAACACCTATCATTGTGGAAAACTCGGAATTCGCGGAAGAAGATTATCCAGTCCCAACTACTTCTGAAACGTAAGACTTTTTATTTCTATCAATCTAAAAAAAATACTTGCAGACCTCAAATGCACATACGAAATGATCAGAACATTGTGCTTCATCGTAACAACTTGAAACATCATCCAATCAGAATTCAAGAGAAAAAGATTCAAGAAGCACTAGAATCTGAAGAAGTTTCACAGGGATCTATCAAAACGTCTTTAACTCATCTTCCAATTTTTGTGACAAACGAAGAAGAAGATGTAACTGCACAGAATCAAAAAAGTTCATTACACAAGAGACTTTTGATAGCTTCTCCTGATCCGGACAAAGAAAACGATAGGGATTTGCTTGTCGATTTTGCGACAGGAGCCCCTTTAGATTTGACTGATGCTGAAGTTCCTAAACCCAAATTTGAAACACTCCCTGTGGCAGTTTCAACAGTCTATACCACACCTCCTGCTGCCCAGGTGACCGTTCGCCCGGTGGCACCACCTCGACTCAACTATGTAAGTGGCAATGATGGAACAGTTTTTAAGCTTTTTGTATTTTTTCAGCACGAGAGAACGGATTTCGAGCGTCTAGCATCAGATTATCGACGTCGTTTGGAGAACACTGGCGATATCAACAAAATTCTTCAAAAGATTTCGGAAAATGCATATATTTCATTAGGTAAGCAATGAATTTTTGGATGGATCGGGAATCAAACATTTTTTTCTTGAAACAGTCCCATTCCGGTTTTCATGAAAATTGAGGTCCCAAATTTCTTTGAAAACTGAAATTTCCAGTGGAACGCGGTGGACGCCGGAAGCTGTTTGGAAGTTAAAGACAAGATCATCGTGATCCTGCTTTGTGATCCTAAATTTGTATATAATTATGTGTATTTATTTATTTATATGTCTCACAAATTCAATCTCTTCTAAATTAATGCATTATAAATTATTCGAATAGATTTTCAAAACTCCTTTTTCATGTCATAGTCATTTTTTTTCGACTGTTGGAAGTATTTTCACGTCGGATGGCATGCTCATGGCACACGCTTCTTGCCGGCACATTTAATTCGTATTTGCCGTTCTTCTCAACGGGCTGGTTGTGTTGCCAGGTAGGCAACAGTGAGCAAGTGACGCACTCTTGTCCTGTTGGAATGCAGTTTTCCATGTTATGGATTTCTTGGAAGTCTTTTTTGTATGAGCTTCTCTAAATCCTGATGACACTCACCCCTGTTAATAGTGTTTCAATTTTTGTAGAGTCAGAGTGTAAGCTTTTAAAGTTAGCTATTTGACTAGACTTCCGGAGAAAGATGTATGAATTATTCAGTAGAATCAACCATGTTTTTGCTGCAAGCTAGTCAAAATCAGCGAAATCAATGAGGACTTTTCCAAAAATAAACTTCCTAAGAAATTAAATTGACCAAGTAGAAACTTACACCTTGAAAGGAAGAACGATCCCAGATTTCATCACACCAAAACTTACTGTTGTCGTTTCTGTAAAGTGTCAGAAACAGTGTTTCCATAGATTTTTGGTGACGCTCTGTTATATTGAATAGTAATTCGAGAGTGTGTCTCTTATGATGTGAGCATAGAAGTGCAAACAGACGCACTTTGTTTGGAATTTCGTTTTTGCCGCACGCCGCCCCGACCATTTTCCGCGCAGATGAATTTTCTCCTTTGGCAACTTGTTTTAGGCTTGAAGACTGAAGAAAACCTCAGTTTTTGAAGCAATTTGCGCGTCTTTCCGAATAATTTTCCATTTCAAATAGGGGGCTATGAGAAGTTGAACACAGTCACTGTCCACACCTGGTTAGTATATGCTGTATAAAGAACATCTTTTTCCTTTTTTTTAACTGTGATTCTTCTTGATTTTTATTGTTTGCTCATTTTTTTTCACTGTCCATAAAATCATCTTTGTGATTTGTATAAGTCATTTTTCAGTAACAAACGAATAGGAATTTTCATGGATCACGGCAATGCGGAGAAGGAACAGGAAGGTTCAAAAGAAAAGAACAAGGAAGGTGAGAAATTGCTTTTGGATTATATTGCTAAAAAGTGCTATATTAGAAGAAATCAAAAAAAAATTAATTATTCCTGCATCTGAGCATCTTGGCTTAAAAATGGTTTTTTTTCCTGATATTTCCTCACTCTCAATCTTCTTTTCTCATATTGCGAGCTTCTCAATTTCCCTCAATCTTGTTTCATTGAAATTCCAAAAATCTCATTTCTCAAGCTATTCTCGAATAAGAATGCATGACCGTTCCGACCCAATTTTTTTTTCATTATTAATTAGGTGTAAGTGTAATTAGCGCTGCAAAAAAGTATTGTCTCGGAGGGTTGCGGATTTCATGAAACGGCTCGTATCAATTGAAACTTTTCCTGAGACAATTTCCCATAAAATCTTTATGAGTAGAAAAACTAGAGATCCTCAATTTCAATCTTTAAAAAAGAGTTCGTTGGAGCAAAACCGTCAGTTTTGACAAGTGTTTCGATCTAAAAAAAAATTCTAATTTGATTTCATAAGTTTCACACTAAAAAGTATGCTATTCTAATTTTGGAATGGCATATTCTTCCTTTGAAAAGGAAATCAGATTTTTTTCGAAAATTTTTTGCTCTCAAAAGCTTACTCTGACAAATTAAAATTATGTACTAAATCATTCGGACCGTCGCTAATAAGTGATTGTCTACCTATTTCTCATCAAGATAGTTATCCTACCTCTCCATCTCTGGTTTGCATGTACCAATCCAACCTCCGCGGCCATTTCTTAGTTTCCCTTTCAATACCACAATGCATCTGTTTCTCTTCTTTCTTTCCATTCCTTCTTTTTCCAAACTATCAAAACAATTTCGTCTTCTTTTCTCCCTCGTCTCTCGTACTGTTTCAAGGTCTCTATCTCTATGTTGTCATCATCGGTATATACGAGAAAAGGAACGAAGAGGTTGGGGAGTACGAATGAAGATGAACTGACTTCTTCCGTACCAACTTTTAAAGGGTGATACGACAATGGATATCAGTTTTCTTTTTAGTTTATTACATGGTATCCAGCTTCAAAATGGAAAACTTCATAGAAGTTCATGATGTTTTACTTTAAATTTTTACTTTGAAAGCGTATCAACTATTTTTTGTGTGGCGAGTAATCAGTACCTAAAAAGCACTACTCTGAAAAAAATTTGATTAAACGAAGTCCTTTAAAACAACGGCAGCATGCTTAATGATTTCCGACATTTGATGGTCATGTCCTTCTGAAAGATAATTGGGTATATTAGAGATTAATAATGCATTCCTACTATCTAGAACTTTTAAATTTTTGAATTAGAACTGTTTTCACAACTAGTAGAAAACGTTGAACCCCATAAAATTGAAGCACATTATTCTTTGAAAATTTTCCAAATTAAAGATAATTCTTTAATTGGTTTCAATTCTTCAAAAAAAGCAAAAAATGTCTTCCCTCATTGCGATCATCAATCGTCCTTCCTTCCTTCTTCCTGACGATCAGAACTTCAGTTCTCATGCATGCCTTTTGAAATAACCCGTAATTCATCCCCCACCTTCGGGTTCGGTCAATGTTCGATTCCAAACCTTCATCTTTCTTATCCTTTTTTCTATTATATCGGTTTGCATTCTTCGCCTTTTCCTGCATTCCACCTAATCTAATGATAGTTTGGTAAATGGATCTTGTCTGCTGTGTGTATCATGTCTCTTAGAGAGTGTTTTCAATAGTCCTATCACCAAATTTCTTTGAATATAAGCGTATAATGGTTTTCATAATTAAGACAAATACTTTCGACTTGGTTTTTTTCCGATTAGGTTATTCTTATTCTTTTTTTATCTCTCCAACTCGCAACTTATCTAAACTAAAATGTTACAAAATCAAGTAAACTTCCGAAAACATTAATAATTGCGTCTAACCATGCCGAGAATCTCGTAAAACTAAAAAAAAAGAAAAGAATTGGGCGTTGTCGCCGATTTTCTCTTTGGCGTTTTAGGCGCCACGCCCTTTGTCGCTATCACAACGACGACGCCTTCATCTCTTCTTTTCACCTCATATTTCATTGTTTCATGCTTTATTCGTTTTCTAAATCACGCCCATTTCCACATCTCCACACAAACAGAAACACCATCAGCATCAGAAACTGTTATGGCTGACCAACCCCCTTTCTACCGAAAAAAACAGTTAACAGTAAAAGGTTATTTCATAATCATCTCTTCTTGACTTTTTCTGACTGTTATCTTCTTTTCAATGGATAATCAATCCATTCAAAATCCTAATGAAAATAATTGAACGCTTGAGTTTATCGGTTTCTTGTTCCTCTCTCTTTTTCAATGCCGCCTCCTCGATTACAAATCAAACATTCGTCTTTTCTAACAAGTGAACATACTTGAATCGCCCTCATAAGCACACGTTCTATTATATTCGCATGCTTTCTGGATGACTATTTTGTTGATTCAATTCTTTTTTTTTCCTGTCAAATCAATGTTCTTCTGAACGGATGGTTGGAACAAAGATTACTGCTTACTGCTTATCAAAGTTATTTGTTCATTTTGATAGCATCGTCTCTTATTTTTCATTTTCTCTTGCAACTATTCGTAAAACTAAAACCAGAATTATCACAAATCGCTCAAATTAATTTAGACAACATTTTCTTCCCCTTCTTCTCCTTCTTTCTTCTCATTTTCTCTCCCTCCTTCCGTCTCTTCTCATCACTGCCATCAGAGAGTATTCTTCTTGTTTACATCCATCCCATCATATATTATCAATTCCCCCATTGTTGTTTTTTTCCTAACTTGTACAGTTTTTTTTGCGTTAGTGTTCAATTTTTCAGAACCCTCCGTGGAAGTATTCATCCGCCCTCTAGAGGTGACAGTTCCAGTTGATTACGTATTCCAAAAACCAGGTAGGGGAGGCGGTTTCATTCTGATACATAATGAAATTTTTGAAGTTACAGAGGTTCCGCCGAAAACATACTGGTCAACAATGACTTCTCATATAGCCACCGAAACATCAGTCAAAAGATGGTCGATTCCGGAAGTTGTCAAAACGGAAGGGCAACCTCCTGGACCGGTAAGATTTTTGAAAGTTTCACTATTATAAAAAATATAGTAGTAAGTGCTAAAAGTCTACTGAGAATACGTTGGCGAGAAGCCGTTATACTCAAAGTCGGGAGCCTACCCATGGGGTTTCGTAAACTGAAGCTATGAATACCAGTAAGAAAGGTCAGAGGGTTGTTTGATTAGCTGGGTGTGCACTAGACTACACCCCTTTTACAACTTCGTAACCCATAAAGTTTGAATTGAATGATTGAATACCATCTCATGTCTTCTTCGTTTCGCATTCTAGGCGACAACGGATGAGAAAAATAGAAGAAACAGACACACCCAAATTCCTTTGCTTTTTTGTACATTTCGCCTACACATACTTGGTTTTTGGTTCATCGGAAAAAACCTTTTCTGTTTTTCAGTACTGTAAAATTATGAATAAGTGTGCTTGGCTACCGTATGCTCATGGTTTTATTACGACTACAATTTGATCAATTTTAGGACGTATAAAGAAAATAGGAAGAGCTATTGATGAAGCTTGAACAGTAGAGAAAAAAAAGGCTGAAATGGGTCGTTTACAGTTTTTGCGGTAAAGTGAAAAAGTGACTGACCGCTCACCAAAACCAGTGGAAGTAGCGTGAAGTCACCCATTAATTAGAAGAGAACAACAGTCGGGAGAACTAATTGGATGACCTTGCATGGTTCATTTAGTATCAAAAAACGAACAAAGGTTCTAGGAAACTGATAGAAGTATTCTAAAAGCATCAAAGTAAAGTGGTCTGACACTGTGAGTGGTTGAGAAAGTTCCAGAGTCTCTGGAAATCTTCATCCGAACGTCCATCTTATTCACTCTCAGGCTGCTGTGAATTCTAGAAATTTCAGAACCCACTCACAGGGACAGCTACTTTCAGACCACCAATTTATAGAAAATTTCAAACACACGTAAGAAAATATTCCCTTGTTTGTTTCGCATAAAGCCCAGAAGTGATAGTTTGAGAAAGACTCATTACAATTGTAGTGACTTCCTACCAAGCCCTCGGTTTGCCAGAAAAACTGACTTTGAAATAGTATGTACGAATCGAACTATCACCTATTTCTTTACCACCTGCCTATGAATCACACAGAATAACACCTCTCTCTATAAAAACTAGAATTCAGTGAAAAGGGGAAAAATGTAAGGAAAACGAAAAAGATGCATAGGCATTCAATCAAGCATATCCGAAGGTGAATGTTTCGTTTTAAGTTAAATAGAAGCATCGAACACGCATATTTCCTCTTTCTCTCTCACCATCTCTCTCCATTTGACAGACTGAATTACTAGGAGGATACTAGTAAATCTACTACCCATTCCGACCCACTTTCACCTCCTTTCAACTTCGTTTTGTTTTGTTCACAGATTCTTTCTCTGCCGTTTTCAATGTATGCATAGGTATACGAAAAATGCAACGATTATCTCAAAAAAAGGAGGGGGGGAATGTTGCGTCGATGAAATTTCGAAATATAGATTTTCATTCCGTTTGATCCGTGACTTTGATTAGGCATCTAGATTAGTTTTTCATTTTTCGTTTCTTTTTTTTTCAATGTTTCTAACAGTCTTGCAACATCAAAAAAGACTGAAATGATTTTTTCGCTTCAAAATTTAAAAATAATTTTCTTCTCTGAAAATGCGACCTCAATTTTTACTTCGTTATCTAATCGTCTTGTTATGAATAGTAAAATTATCAGGTATAAACCATTACGTACAAACAAAATGGTTGAAATATATAAACCTCCGACGAAACGCATTTCCACTCAACTCATGCAAAAGCTGCAAATGTTTGTAAGAACCACACATAGATCAATTATTTTCTATACAACTTCAATATTTTCCATTATTTCAGGAAGACTTCCCATCAACAAAGCAAGGAAGAGAACAGGAAGGTCGAGTGATTGGAATCACACCAAACTACAAAATTGGGGAAGGTCAACCGAAATCGGAGCTCAATCTCGGAAAGAGTGGATACCTGCCAAATGGCCCAGGAGATTACAAGTACACATCTCTACAAGAAAATTACAAGCAGACGATTATCGATCCAAAAGTGAGTTATTCTTTTTCAAAAATTTGCGGAAGTTCTAGCAGATCCCCAAGTGAACAGACCGAATTCACTTCCATATACGAGTGATAATAAACAAAATGTACCGGTATCGTAAAAAATTTGTTTATTAGTTTTTCGAATTTAGAATAAAACAAAATATCCATGAGCTGTATTTCACAATTAACACTGAGTGATCAAAGTCAATAGTGAACTGAAAAGTCACCCGAATTATAATTATAAGCTGTTGGCCATATCACTGTCCTGTGGAGTGGGTTGGCTACTACGCATTCCAAATCCTGAGAACTGATCGAAACGCATTCCCTTGTTGGATTGTCGTTCAAAATACTTTTGTGGAGGAGATGATGAATTAGAATCATCAAATTGACGACCTCCAAATGGTCCGCCTGGTCCACGACGATCAGAAAAGTCCTCACTTGGTCCGAAGTCTGGGCCTTGTCCACGTCCTCCTCTTCCTCCTGGTGGTCCGCCTGGTCCACGACGATCAGGGAAGTCGTCTCTTGGTCCGAAGTCAGGTACTTGTCCTCTTCCTCCTTGAGGTCCTGGTGGTCCACCTGGTCCACGACGATCTGGGAAATCATCTTGTGGTCCGAAGTCTGGGCCTTGTCCACGTCCTCCTCTTCCTCCTGGTGGTCCGCCTGGTCCACGACGATCAGGGAAGTCGTCTCTTGGTCCGAGGTCAGGTACTTGTCCTCTTCCTCCTTGAGGTCCTGGTGGTCCACCTGGTCCACGACGATCTGGGAAATCATCTTGTGGTCCGAAGTCTGGGCCTTGTCCACGTCCTCCTCTTCCTCCTGGTGGTCCGCCTGGTCCACGACGATCAGGGAAGTCGTCTCTTGGTCCGAAGTCAGGTACTTGTCCTCTTCCTCCTTGAGGTCCTGGTGGTCCACCTGGTCCACGACGATCTGGGAAATCATCTTGTGGTCCGAAGTCTGGGCCTTGTCCTCTTCCTCCTTGGCGTCCTGGTGGTCCGAAGTCTGGTCCTTGTCCACGTCCTGGTGGTCCGAAGTCAGGTCCTTGTCCACGTCCTCCTCTTCCTCCTGGTGGTCCGCCTGGTCCACGACGATCAGGGAAGTCGTCTCTTGGTCCGAAGTCAGGTACTTGTCCTCTTCCTCCTTGAGGTCCTGGTGGTCCACCTGGTCCACGACGATCTGGGAAATCATCTTGTGGTCCGAAGTCTGGGCCTTGTCCTCTTCCTCCTTGGCGACCTGGTGGTCCGAAGTCTGGTCCTTGTCCACGTCCTGGTGGTCCGAAGTCAGGTCCTTGTCCACGTCCTCCTCTTCCTCCTGGTGGTCCGCCTGGTCCACCTGGTCCCCGACGTTCTGGGAAATCATCCTGTGGTCCGTAGTCAGGTCCTTGTCCACGTCCTGGTGGTCCGAAGTCTGGGCCTTGTCCACGTCCTCCTTGAGGTCCTGGTGGTCCGCCTGGTCCACGACGAGCTGGGAAATCACCTTGTGGTCCGAAGTCTGGGCCTTGTCCACGTCCTCCTTGACGTCCTGGTGGTCCGAAGTCTGGTCCTTGTCCACGTCCTCCTCTTCCTCCTGGTGGTCCGCCTGGTCCACGACGATCAGGGAAGTCGTCTCTTGGTCCGAAGTCAGGTACTTGTCCTCTTCCTCCTTGAGGTCCTGGTGGTCCACCTGGTCCACGACGATCTGGGAAATCATCTTGTGGTCCGAAGTCTGGGCCTTGTCCTCTTCCTCCTTGGCGTCCTGGTGGTCCGAAGTCTGGTCCTTGTCCACGTCCTGGTGGTCCGAAGTCAGGTCCTTGTCCACGTCCTCCTCTTCCTCCTGGTGGTCCGCCTGGTCCACCTGGTCCCCGACGTTCTGGGAAATCATCCTGTGGTCCGAAGTCAGGTCCTTGTCCACGTCCTGGTGGTCCGAAGTCTGGGCCTTGTCCACGTCCTCCTTGAGGTCCTGGTGGTCCGCCTGGTCCACGACGAGCTGGGAAATCACCTTGTGGTCCGAAGTCTGGGCCTTGTCCACGTCCTCCTCTTCCTCCTGATGGTCCACTTGGTCCACTACGATCAGGGAAATCATCTTGTGATCCGGAGTCTGGGCCTTGTCCTCTTCCTCCTTGACGTCCTGGTGATCCGAAGTCTGGGCCTTGTCCACGTACTCCTCTTCCTTCTTGAGGTCCACCTGGTCCACGACGATCTGGGATATCATTCTGTGATCCGGAATTGAGTCCTTGTCCCTGGCCGTCTTGACTTCCTGATGACTCGAAGTTGGGCCCTTGTCTTCGTCCCTGCTGTCTTTTTGGTTGTCCCATCGGTCCACGACGCTCAAAGAATTTATTTTGAGATCCGAACCCACTCTGCCTAATGAATGGGACCGGTTCCTGTTGGTTGTAAGAGTCAGGTCCATTTCCAAAGTTCTGTCTTTGTGCCTGGGGTTGGAACATCATTGGTTGGAAAGGTTTTTTCGGCAACCCAATTTGGAATAATTCATTTTGAGACCGTCTTCCTGAATCCTGCCCAAAAACAGGTTTGCCATTGTCCAAGCGGTAGTTACGGGCAATGAAGAAGATTGCTTGCACTTCCTAAATCAGAAGTCTCTTCCACAGTACATAAAAATGGATTCAAAACTACTCACCCTCGGATAAGTTGATCCAAGCTTATGGATTTGGTCGTGCTGATCACGACGTGTTAAGTTCGTGTTCGAGAGAATCTCCTCTAGGCTGGTATATACCGTAGAAATATTCGCTACAACTGCTTGAACGTTCTGGCTGACTTCCGTTTTCTGTTTCTGTACTTGGTTTACCCACGAATTGAACTCGTCCTAAAAAAAACTGAAGTCACAATAAAATAGAATTGAAAGTCTTACCGTCACTTGGAATGTTTTAGCCCAAACAGTCAACTGCTCATTTTGCTGGGCTTGAGTCAATTGTTCGTTACTGACAATATCGAAGAATTCTTTCCTGGCAAATCTCGGAACATGCATCAAAAATCTTGGGAAGGGTGGGCCTCCATCCCGAGGTGGACCGAATCCAAGTTCTGATGAGTCCCCTGCGAACTGTGCCAGAGAATAGGGAAGGAGCAATGAAAAACAGACAATGAGTAATCTCATTGTTGCCTGTGAAAGAACGAGTTCTGTAAAATGAAAAATTGAAGGAAGAAGTTAACGAAGAAATAATCAAATGACCTTCTCTGAGTTTCCATCCGGCGCCTTAAATACTTTGATCCTAGTCTGTGTGATCGAGATGTGTGTTCTTCTGAGCGCACACGGTCATTTTTTCTTTAGGTTAGAAAGTAAACTCCTGTGCTGCGCGGAGCACAAGAGAAAACTTTTTCTCTTACCTAAGAAAGCTGATCATGGGGTCACTAACTGAGAAATAGTGCAGCATTTGAACAGTACGCATAGATATACGGAGACAACAAATACTTTGGTTTTCTTCCGCGTTAGAGATCCGCATCATTCCCCGATGGAACGAAAATAAGAAACATAGACTTTTTCAAAAGTCAAGTAAACACAATGACCAATTACTTAACCTAGTAAACGGAAGTTCCAAAACGCATTGGCGTCAATCTGTGATTTCGACAAAGTTCCATCAAATATACACCTCCACTGGCATTTTTGATTTTGTTCTTGTAAGAATGTAACTTTCAGGTTGTTTCCAATGCCAACATGCCATACCTTTCTACTCGTATCCCCGATGCACGCCGTAACGTAGCTGGAGATTTCCCGAGTGAGCACAGCAAGAGGAGCCAAATCAAACTTGAACCATTAGAGCAACGCAGATTCAGAGTGAGAAAAATCCGGATTGAGAAAAGCCCTAACCTATACTTCAGAGTACTGAATCACGTCCAATTTCTACGAGCAACTATCTTACGGAAAGTGTTGAACGTCATCGAGATATGGAAGCTTCTCGCTTGAAAGAGTATCTAAAGGTTAGTTGTTTGCTCATTGCGTGCTGCTGTTCGCGGTTTCTATTTCCGAAAAAGTTCCGGTTACTGTCGGTTCAGTCGATCAAGATATCCGAAAATGTCCAGACTAATCTTGTTTTTGATAGAAATCTAGACTTGTTCGGCTGTTAGAAAAAAAAATAGTTTCTCTTCAAAATTCGTAAATTGACAATAACTAACTCTTCAGGCCGATGAGAAAGATGCAAACCAACCATGGAACAAGCCCGGATGGCCTGGTCCAAGAAAAGATCACAGTGACGAAAAGTCTCGTGAGCTGGAAGTTATCAAGCAGGTGAGTACTTTTTAATGATCTAGGTTGAATATAAAACAAACAATTATTACAAAAATTAAAGAAAAAACAGAACCATACATCGCCATGACTTTTGTTTCTTCAAATTCTGGATTTTTAGGATTTATGACAGAAGATCTAATTCACATACACAAAAAATAATTTCTGTATTTATCACTCATGAAACTCTTCCAATTTACTTTCAGAGAGTCGAAACTTTGAAAAGGGTGAGTCAAAGAATCTTGCATGTTTGTCTGGATGTGTTTGTGTGTGTCTGTTTTAATGTTTGTTCTTATTATGCATGCTTTGTGTTGTCCTTTAAAAAATCCCTGGCTTGGAAACGACGACGGATCCGTTCATCTACTGACAATTCTTCCCCTGGTTTGATCAACATTTATCAATTCTGGTGTGTGAGAGGGTGTATAATGCGTGTAGCCGTCAACCGAAATTCAGAAAACTTCACAATCAATGAACGATTTGTCTATTTTCCCAACTCCCAGTCGGTACGAGGAGCTCAACCCGGTTCGTTTTTTTTTCTCTATCCAGTTTTGGGGGGTTGTTTGAAGGGGTCTCTGACTTATTACGAATTTTGATTTTTTATAGAAGTCTGAAGCTCCACCAATTTCCCCAGGTGACTCTGGGTGGCTTATCAAAATGAGAAAAAATCGTTACTTGGATCACACGTCAAAGGCAAATGAGCCAAAGAAATACCGCTCGATGGATCAGCTTCCTACAGGAAAGGTTAGTAATTCATTCTCTTCATTTTGTGTTTTCATCCATTAGGACTGATCGCTAAGAAGTTTCTAGGTCTGAGTTCAAGTCGAATATACTCTCAATCTAAAAGATCCCTCTATCCTTCTTCTTCTCTCTTTTATGATTACTACTCTTTCTTTTTCTCGTCGATTGGGGGAGAAAGAAGCCCTCTTGAAACTTCCGCCGACGCACACAAACTGTATGAGGCTGCACTGAGCAGAATGAGAGGAAAGATACGCGCAAGAAGCTTGACGGATAAACGAAATTCCCTTTCTTTCTTTGCCTCTTTTTTTCTCAACACATTATTTCTTTGATTTATTCATATGTTTCGGTTTTTTTGGTTTTTTAGAAGGATTAGATTTTGAGGTTTACTTCATATTGAACTTAAAGTTTTATTAGATCATTTCGCTAGATTCTCTTTTCTCTCAGACTTTTTTCATGCCCTAAGAAATTTATCTTTTTACCCACCGCGACGAAACTTAGTACCAATCAGGTATCATTCTGTATATGAACATAATCAAAAATTTTCTGAAACCTTGAGAACAATCCACACTTTTTCCTATTGCTTCCTCAATCTACCCCTCATTACGGAAACCAAAATCGTTTTGTTTCAAAGTTTGTTCGGCGCAATGAGTTAGAGAGCGTTAGGCGAGAGTCCACCCACAATAATTGCGTGTCGCGCGGCTTCACTGTTGAATCAGTAATCCGAAACAAAAACATAGTGATGACTTTCTACCGTTGTACAGAGAAAAAAAACTTGGTTACAATGAATGAACTCTAAAGAAATTTTCAATACTTAAAGGTTGGTGTTGCCGACGACAACGAGAAGTCGGAAGGAACGGATCCGTTACATTGGCAGCTGAAGAAAGAGTTTCATTTGGCAAAGTATTCCGTAAGTTGACTGGTATACAAATCATAAAACAAGAGCAATTGGGTCTCGAAATATGATTCAATTCATCTCGGAGTGTATGGCAGGCTGGTTATGGAATCAAACTCGTGTTACCGTAGTTATGTATCTATACTATCAAAATCAAAATGAACTAAAATCAAAACAATGTTCAAAGATGTTTTTCGATGCTGTTTTACCCAAAGAAATGAGCATTTGACCCGAATAAAGTGCTCATGTGATAAGTGTTCATGCCCGGTGAGCGTGCGCACCATTCTACCGTTCTCGACAATTCTACCCATGCTTTCTCCTTCTCGTCGCTCGTTTTTAACATACGAAACAAGAAAGACAAACATATTTGTCAAAATCCTAGGAGTTCCCGGCGCAGTCCGTCTTAACGTTTCGTATTATCCCTCACATAGTTTTCTGGCGTTTTTAATGGATAAAAAACGCCAAACCCGTGTTTTGTTGTTTCATGCTCATTTCGAAAAAGTTTGCTTTTGAGTTTTGGAATATGTTTTTTGAGTGTAAAAAATGAGTATTAGCTGTGTAGGTTTTTGAGGTCAATAGAACTTTGAGCCGCCTTCTCTAATCACTGTTGCTTTTCCTGTATTTACTTCATGGTTGAGCGGTGGTTGGGTGAGAAAAATGTCCAACATTGTGTTGTATTTCTCAAACCATTCAACTCAACTAACAACTAACTCTTTTCATTCTACTCCTCCTGACCTTTCTCGTTTTTTCATAGTCTCTCTATTTATTCGAGTACATAGCGTAGTGGTCGGTTGTCTCTACTCTATTCAACACTTCATTTTTCTTGAGAGCTTCTATTTTGACAATTAATAATCAGTAACTCAAAATAGAACCACTGAAAAATTGAAATTTCTGATAAATTCAGAAAGAAATACTGTTCAAAAATCATAAAGTAGTTAACTCGTTGTTCTCATAAATACTTTTTCCTCTCGCTACAGTTATCACTTTTTATCTCTTCCTTCGCAAACGTTTGAGAGCTCTGTGTGAGTATCGCCCGTGCAAAGCATCAAATAAATTCAAAGATAAAAGGACAAACAATGATTGACTTCTTTTTGGTAATTAAGCCTCCACAGCCAAATGTCCTCTTCTAACGATGACAACGTACCACCTTACTCAACAGTTCGCCAATTACAAGCAGATTATCTAGCAAGAATAGCTTCTTCTTCATCAACCTCATCACGATCTACGTCTCGCCCGCCTCGGAGGGGCGCGGTATTTGGTTCAAAGCCAACAATCAGTTTGCCATACATTCCAGAAGTTGAAGAGGTTTTTCAATAGGCTAATTTTGAAAAAAAAGACAAAAAGTGAAAGATTTGAAATTTCAAATATCTTTTTTTCAGGAACGTCGCTCCTCCTATCACGTAGAATCATCATTTTCCACACACAGCAGTCATCAAGGGCATCCGAAACATCATCATCATCCACCACCTTCATCACCACCTCCTGTCACAGACGTTTTGAAACATCAGTTCCATCCTTCCCAACATTCACCTCCAACAACTACTATCCTAAATAGGCCACTATCAAAATCCCAATTACTTTATCCACCAGGAAGCACTGAAAATATTGCAAGTGAAAATAAACCTGCCATTCGACCGCCGGAAAAGGTGAGCTAGAAAATGACTTGGTAATTTCAATAACGAAATATGTTTCAGACTGTCTACGAAAATAATCCAATTGCCCCATCTGAGCTCAATGTGCAAGTAAAACGAGCTCCACCGTCGGGACCGCCTCCACCGCCTCCAGTCCAACAACAACAACAGATTCCATCTGACTTTGACTATCCAGAGCGTTTGATGAGTCCACCACCAACTCATCAGCCACGATCAATATTGAAAGGATACTCATCACAGCAATACTACTCGCAATCTCATATATCTGAATCTCATCATCAACAGCAGCAGTTCAATCAAGAGACCCATCAACAAACTACTCTGAATCCTCAACAAATGCATCCAAGGCCATCTGATCGTCGAACTCCAACTCATTTTGAGGACCTGAGTGAAGACGAGAAAACTCGAATTATGCATGAAAACCTGCAAAAGCATCGGAGTATGCGTAGTGGACCGAATGGACCTCGACCAACAACAACCTCATTCAACGGACCATTCTTCAGGCTGGAACAAGTCAGTCCTGGACAACCATCAAACACTCAACCGAATCAACACCATCCATACAATCAAAGAAGCCAGTCAGTTGATCCATCTGGAGAGGGGAATGGTAGTCAACGTCTTCTTCAGCAGTCTCGTGAGATATCTGCTTCAGAGATGGAGTTGCACAACTACTCTAGAAATGTGGAACCTTCAGTTGTAGTTTGGCCTCCAATATCAGAAAAAGAAAGGAAACGGCCAAACTCAGTTTTAGCCAAAAACTTCAATGATCCAGATAAAATTGATGAGTACCAGCGCCAAAAAAGGTTGGAACAAGAAGCAATGCACCGGCATGAACAACAACAGATGATGAGTATGAGCAAACAAATAAGAGCAATGGAAATTCAACAGCAAAGGCTTTATGAACAGTCTCATGGTGTAACTTCTCCTGTTCCTATGATGGAATCATTGTCTCCACAACACCATCCACATTATCATTCGTCAAACCAACATCATCAAGATCAACAGCCAGTCTCCCAACAATTCTACCCACCACCACCACCTCCTCCACAACCTCAATCATTCAAGGATCCGGAACCAACTTCTTATCCTGTTCAAGTTTTTGAGACCAGGCCTATTTCCGCCTTATCTGACCAAGTGGATCCCCCACATCAAATCCCGACAAGCTGGAAAAGGACATATATAGTTGAAAGACCGAAGAATGTTGCCAAAAACGAGATTCTAACTTCTGAAGAGCTACTGGAAAAAGAGTCGTATGATGTTGACTTGCTGAAACGACGTGAAACGTTTGTCGAGAAACCTGAAGAAGCTCCAAGAATAAATAGGTTAGGAAAGAGGTGGCAACCACCACCGGAGAAGCCCTACGTTTGGCCAACTCTCCGTCGTGCCATGTCTGTTGAACCTAATTCAAGACCAGTTGATTTTTCTCCGGGTGTACCTGCCAACTATGACGACAACGAAGAATATAAGTGGGAACCTGTTGTAAACGATCCAGGTTATAAGCGAGAAGATAAGAATTTCACGCCTGTCAGTAGTCCTCCAGCATCACCAAGAAGAGGTAACGGAGTAGGACCACTTGATGAACCAGCCAAAAGACAAGCAAAATATGTCATTCATCCAAGTCCAGATGGCAGCCATCGACCAAAAGCTGTATTCCGGAAAGAAAGGCATACTCCAAGTGGAGGATTCTATCCACATGCTCCGAATGCTATCAAAGTGGTGAAAAAACGTGCTCAATCTGTACAAGGTCTACTATCGCCAGCCGATAATGTGGAAATCATTCACCAAAGAAACTATCATCGACTAGACCTTGAACAAAATGGACACCACGGACACAAGCTCCGTAGATCTCAGCATGGAGGAAGTGAAATTGATCTGAGGAGAAATACTCAAGATTTGCCTGATTGGGAGAAAATCTATGAGTTACCACCGCATAGTTCACAGATAGTTCAAAAGGTAGGCTATCAAAGTCTTGTTCAAATTGTGAAAACATGTTTTCAGGACATGCCAAGACATGTGGATGTGCAAAGGAGGCTGTCTAAGTTTGAAGGATCAATTCAAAACTTACGTGCTGCTTCCAGTACTCAACATCTTGACAGCGTAAGTTTAGAACCAACCTCAGAAAAAGGAGAAACGATGATGGCAAACATCGGCTTTTCCATTTAGTTGTGAATACAAAAAATATAGCGTACACCACCACAAAAAATTTTTAATTCCTGGGGAATATTGCTATTTGGAGATATGTTTTGTAGCTTCCCCCCTTCCTAAGCTCTCTCGGTTAATCGGTGCCCATTTACGCTTTCCTTTTTTCTTGCCCAGTTTGCTGTGTCATTTGGTGTGCAGTTTAACATTACAGATGCAACAATTACACTTCCCAATGCCGGATTATGAGCCGCCTCAAACAGAGAATCAGCGTAGACGAGCTGACCCGATGGGAGGAAACTACCGGGGAGGGCCTCCACCTCCTCCGCCGCCTCCTATGTCACAACAACAACCTAGAGAGGTTTTAACAAGAAATTTATTCTAAAAAAATATACGAATTAAATTTCAGATGTCTCGGCGGAACTCTGTTGCCTCAACAAGAATCGACTCACCATCTCTAATACCTCCCCACCATAATCAAAGACAATCGCGATCCGATTCGAGGGGAGCTCCACCACAATCGATTTCTCGAGCAGCCTCCTCGATTCCGTTATCTCCTCAACCGACACCTCAACACTATCATAATCATCATCATTCGCAACGACCAACAACGCCTGGAGCCACTCGTGCTCGTAATTATATCGCCCGAGCGACAGCACCCAGTCCAACGCCTTACTCTTATGACCGAGCTAGGGCGTATGTGCCACCTGCACTTCCTCCTGGTTATAGAGTAAGTTAAATAGATGTCTTATTCGGCAAAAAAAAATTTTGCAGCTAGCCGATCCCATCCCGGATCAACGTGCTATGTCTCCATCACCAGGACATACTCGGAAGCTGATTCGTAATGTCTCTGAATCGGCTCACCGTCTTCAGCCATCAGGCACTACCCCTCAAACATCTCGAGCGCCATCACGGCATTCTCATCGGCAAAGCCCTAATCCTCGTTTTCTATAACACTTGACTAAAAATTATATATATAGGATATAGTAGTGTAGCTTTTCCAACATTTTCTTTCTCTTCAATATTGAATCAACAGCTTCTTTTGCTTTTCTCAACCGTACCGTTTGCTTTTGTATTCGATAACTTAACAATTATCATTTTTTCACCAATCATATATCTCATCGAATCACGTTGCGCAGCAAAGTATTTATCGAATGGACTTTTTGATGGAAAGGTGAGACGAATTTTTGATTTTCCCCCTCAGAACATTTCAGAACATTTCCCAATCCAAGCCAGGGGTTTTGTCTAATGTTGTATGTGTGCATGTGTGTTTATTTGTAGAGTACTCAGAAATATATGTTCATGAATTTTCATTTATTAAATTTTCTAAATTTCATTTCTTTTCAGGAGGCGAACAAACCACCAGCTGTGAGTCTTTTTTATTTTTAAGCTAGGGTGGAAGTACGGTAGTTCTATAGTGTGAATAACTCAATTTTTACCTTCTTTAAGTTAACTTTGTTTGAATAATGAACTAGCTATATGTTAACCTAGAACGCGGAACTAGATGAATTGTCAAAACGTGCCGAAGAACTACGCAAAAGAGATGGTCGATCGAAGTACAAGCTGGTGGAATCGGATATCTATAAAACTGATCCTGATCCATTGCCTTCAAGCCTAAAGGTCGTTTTCGCTCTAAATACCCGCTTTTCTTTTAACACTAATGATAGGTTTAGGACCAAGTTCGCGACCTCCTTGAATCTAGAAATTCCGTTGAAACGACGACAACTCAGCGGGATCAAGACAAATCAGGATACGTTACGGTCAGTTTGAATCTCATATACTCACTCCATCACCCTTAAATTTTCGATAATAATACAATTGAGTGAAATACCGTAATCACACCACATTTGCTCTAATACACAAACTTTGAAATTTGACCACAAACGGTTCTAAATTATTTTGAATTGTAGTCCTAAACTATTTGAAAAACTCAAGTTAAATTTTTTTTTTGGAGAACGGAAGACAGAGAGTGAGAGAGAGAGAGAGAGAGTGAGCAACTTTTACTTCTTGAATTAAACAAAAAACAAAACCTTTTTCCCTTTCCCATGAACTAACTATGAACTGAGTTTTCTATTCTAACAGGATGTTTCAACCGCTACATGGAACTTCTCAACGCTGGATTATTCTCCAAGATCAGTCGTCAGTATGAATGGAGCTAGATACGACATTCTGAAGGTTTCATTTTCGGTTTTAATTGTCCTTTTGTCACAAACTGCACCCTGGTTATACTAAGTACTAACGCTCTACCGTACGACCGTTCTTTTTTGAAATATTTTTTGATCTGTATATACTTTATACAGATTATACATTTCTTTTTTCCTTTTGAAACAAATTGCAAGTACAGACGGTCCCACCACTTCGTACTAAGACTCCACCGCCGCCTCCTCCGCCAATCCGTCGCCACGAGATTTATGAACAGCACGAGCGTTACACTTCTGCCCCAAATCTTCAATCGGCCGTCATTCGTATTCAGGTTTCCTGTTTTCCAATAGAGCCTACGTTTTTTTCTTTCTTTCTTTCTTTGGTTTTTCTTTGTTTCTCACTTAGTCTCATAACTAGCATGTATTAATGTGGTGGTTGTACGCTATGCACATTTGATCTCTATAAACCCATCTAAGATTTGAGTTGCAGGATGACAAGCCGCGTAGCATTATGAAGAGACGTGAGTTAGAAAGTCAACAACAACTTTTATTCCCAACTGTGGATACCCAAGTTGTCAAATCATTTGTCCGAAAACCAACTGTTACGGAGACTGTCCAGCGTTTCGAGGAAACTAGACGTACTGAAGAGGTATTCAGACAATCATTATAATCTTTTGAACTCTCCTTTAAATTAAGGTTGAACGCCGTGTACAGCGTCGTGAAAAGAAAGAACGCCGTAGTCGTCATCACTCTTCCTCCCGTCATCAGTCAGGATGGGAAGGTCACACTGGTGGCTATCAGGGTAAACGAAGTTTCATTCTGCTTTCAATCTCTTTTAGTTGATTCTAAATATTTGACTAACACTTCACATTTGTGTTTTCGGTTTCTGTTCGTTTTGTCCAGAAAGTGTCTTTCGTCCTATTTCAGAACATCGACATGGCGCCATCACTTCTTCTTTGCCACGTCGTCAAATTATCCGTGAAGCAGATCGAGCTATGACCGAAGAAGAGATGAACAAAGTAGTCAAAGAGGCGTATGCGGCTGCTGATGAGGCTCGAAGAGACAGCCGTACGGTTTTGATGGTTTTTCGTTTTGATTTCTGTTTTGTCTTGAACATTAAGAATTTGGAGAATCTAATACATCAGAAATAACTTTATCTGTTTCTAATTTCCAAAAACCGTCAAATTGTTTAGGTCATCGAAGCAGCTCCCTGAGCCGCGGAGGCTACATTCCAGGAGGTCAAGAGTCCTATTATCGTCAAGAAACCACCAGACGTCAGCAACACAACAATTACGTACGTTTGAAGTTTTTCGATCCTCTAATACATTTTGAAAATATTTTCAGGACGACAACTTCAACCGCGGAATAGCGCATGCGCGCTACGGTTCGTTGTCGGATTCGTTGCGCCGTGGTGAGCTCCAGTATGTTCCAAACGGAGACGTTCGTCAATCGTTCTACCGTGAAGGAACCAACGGAGGCCAAAGAATGCATAAAAGCTATTCGACTCGTATGTTCTTACTAGCTTGATACAGTAAAACTCTACATTTTTCAAGGTGATGTATTCAATGGGGATGCTTATGACGATCGCCGTTCTGTCTCATCGTTCCGCCGGGGTAGCCAACAGCAGATTTCTCCATTCGTGGAATTCCCTCCAACTCTTCCAAGACGTGGAGCCGATTATCGTCGAGAGGAGGACGCCTATTTCCGTCCAGTCAGCAAATCTCGCAGTTATGCCGACTGGGATGATGCTGGCCGAGCTGGAATGGGTCGTGAAGTTCGTCGCTATGATGATGATATGAGCAGATTGGAAGCGGAGTTCCGTGATTCTCTTCTGATGCCAATGCCAGCTGGAAATATGTGGGTTTTAAATTTGATATAATCAGAGTAATATTCAAAGAGTTTAGGAATGAACGTGACCACAGAACTGAACAGTTGCCTGGTGGCTATGAGACATTCAACAAGGATAGACACGCCAACAGTGGGAGACGTACCGGCCGTGATGGAAAGCCAGTCGACTTTTCGTAAGTCTTTTCAAAAAGCAATACTCTAATTTTGGTAATAACCGGTAACAAAAAAAACCCCAATCAGTTTCAAAAACAGCAACTAGTAAACAAAACTATCTGAACAAGTACGAGCTGAGCTACAGTAATCCAGATGATTCCACTTAAACTTAGCTCTCTTTTCTTTACTGACCAACAAAGTTGTTATATTTTCAGGGAGGCATCTCAAGAATACAATTACAAACGAGAGCAAACATTGAACGATGACAGACGTCGTCGCTAAAGTGAACGTCCCAATTTGCCTTTGCTGTTATACCCGGTGTGCCAACTGCCACTCTTTTGTCGTCAAAAAACATTACTCTGGAAAAAACATTTCATTATCTTTGCTCGCTTCCTGCCTATTCATTCTGCCGTTCGGTGCTTACTTTGCCTCGCTTCATGATTTGATTATCGATAAATACAAGTTTAAACCTGTTCCCAAAACTAGTTCCAAAAAGTGTTCAGTTATTTTTCTTTCTTTTTTCTGCTTCCAGTGCCAATTTTTTTAAAAATCTACTCTTCATTTGTCTTTTTTTTAGTATAGAAAGAAAAAGAGAAGCAAACACACCACACTTCGGTCCTTCTCCTTCTAGGTTCTCTCTCATCAGAGGGAGCGAAGTAGCACTTTGAAGGAGTAAGACCGCAGTTGGGTGTGTTTCCTTCTCTTTCTCGTTCTATAAGATTTTACTGAAAAATGTGTGATTAACGCTCAAAAACTGCCTTTTCCATTTTCATCAATCTAAACTTCGTGCATTTTATGTCAATAATGATTCATTTTGCCCCTGTCTAATTTTCATCAATAAACATCTGTCTTTTAATTCAGCGAACTAATTAGAATAAAGAGTTTGAATAAACGTTTTGAAATGATTACAAATATTAAAACGGATTAGGACAACTGCCAGTGTTCACAAATACTGATTTCAGGTAGGTGTAATGTTCAAGTGCAGCAGTTCCATTCTCTCGACCGAATCCAGATTCTCCTATTCCGCCGAAAGGTATGAGGGGCGCTGAAATCAAAGTATACTGTCATTTCTATCAGAATTGTATTAACTTACAAACGTCATTAAATGTGTTTACGTACACATTTCCTGCATTCAGTTTTTCGGAAACACGGTATGATCTTGCGAGATCTCTGAAAACAGTTTCCATTGTTTTTTTTATACATTCTAACAAAATTAACGAACCTTGTGACTAAACCAGCTGCTAGGCCCATATTCGTGTCATTCGCAATATTGATAGCTTCTTCTTCAGTATCAAATGGAATGAGCAGAAGAACGGATCCGAAAATTTCTTCATGATACACTTTCATTTTAGATGTGATATCCGTGAGAATACAAGGGGATAAATAGAATCCATTTTCCAATCCTTCCACAGTTACACGGTCACCACCACACAACTTAGTTGCTCCTTCAGCAAGGGCACCTGAAAGTCAATTCATTACGGAATGTTGTTCAATTATTTTGAACTGACCGTTAATGTATCCTTCAACCTTATCCCGATGATCAGCAGAGATGTGTGCTCCAACTTTTGTGTCTTCTTTCAACGGATCTCCCACTTTTAATTCTTTTGTCAATGATACTAGTTTCTTGCTGAATTCCTCCAACAAGCTTCTATGAACAAGAACTTTCGAAGCGTTCGAACAGACTTGTCCCTGGCTATAAAAGTTCGCCATCATAGCACAAGAAACGGCAGAATCCATATCAGCATCATCGAATATTATCAGAGAAGACTTTCCACCCAGTTCTAAAGTCACTGGTTTTATACTCCGCTCTGCACACGACTTCATGATTTTCTTTCCAGTGGGAATGCTACCAGTGAATGAAACCTTGGTGACGTCATCATGCATAATTAAGTTTTGTGATGTTTCTGAATCTCCTTGAATCACATTGAAAACGCCATCTGGTAATCCGGCAGATTTGAGAATTTCAGCCAATATTAAGGCAGTAACCGGAGAAAGAGGACTAGGTTTATAGATGACTGAATTTCCACATGCTAGTGCCGGGGCAGTCTTCCACGAACATGTTTGAATGGGGTAGTTCCATGCTCCAATCGCAGCCACCACTCCAATTGGTAGACGCCGAGTGTAGGCGTAACGAGACGAATCAAGCGGAGCATGTTGGCCCATGAGGTTTTGAGCTGAATAATATAGGAAATTTAACTTCAGATTTTTTTTTCTTTTGAGTGACTTCTTACCAATTCCTGAATAAAAATTGAAAGTGTCGACACAGGAAAGCACATCAGATTTAGCTTCTACAATAGTTTTTCCATTGCTAATACATTCCCAATAAGCGATATCATTGCAATGCATTTGTAGAAGATCGGCAGTCTTCTTCAGTACTTCACTTCTTTTCGTCCATGTGAACTCAGCCCATTCCTTTTGTGCACTTTTTGCCGTTTTTACAGTAATGTCGACTTGATCTTTTGTGGCAAAGTGCCAGGTAGTTAACGTTTTTCCTGCAATCTTGGTTCAATGTGCAAATTTTCGAGTAGGGTTAATCACTTACCACTTCTGGGTTCAATCACTTGAAAATCTC
This sequence comes from Caenorhabditis brenneri, assembly GCA_000143925.2. Taxonomy (NCBI): domain Eukaryota; kingdom Metazoa; phylum Nematoda; class Chromadorea; order Rhabditida; family Rhabditidae; genus Caenorhabditis; species Caenorhabditis brenneri. Next base: position 412,332 of record GL379821.1, on the reverse strand, counting down.
TATCAGATGGGAAATCCACATATTTTCCGCCAACAAAATGCGACGATAATTCGAAAATTTTCAAGTCTTTCAAAGAATTGAGATTCATCAAGTTTGGCAAGATTCGCATTTTGAGCTGAAATAAACTTGGCTTATAAAAACCGGAAAAACAATTTTGATGTGAAAGGCATATCATAAGAGCATCATTCTAACCGAAAAAACTGGACTTCTTCTCAGTTGTGCAGGATGAGAGCCTTCCTCCCCTTGCGGCACTTGAGAATACCCTCTTTTTTGGAAATATTTCACCCAGAACTCAATAGGTTTTCCCTCCGAATCAGCAAAGTTCAATGTATGTGTTGGCCACTGCATCTGAATAACCTCCACAACATAATAGAGCAAAAAAAGAAGGTGCAGACCTCGAATGAACGGAAAGCTTCTGTTATCAACTGACTACAGTAGTAAGACTCTTGTTTAGCTGAATTCAGAAGATCTGCCGCAAAAAGATCATTGTAAGGAAGTCCGATTTTTGATCTGCACCATTTTGCAGATTCAAGAATGGCTTTCTCTGTTATATTCTCACATCGTTTCAAGCGCATGATCTCGACAAGACCAGGTTTATTTTCTTCAATGCTGTTCTCGAAAGTGAGCTCTACCACTCCATCAGGTGTTGCTTCTATGACTGTCCCCGTGTCAGAAACAATTGCCACGTGGAAACAAGAGTTTTCAGTCACAACTTGCTCAACAGCGTTACAAAATTCAGAAACTCCTCGCGAGTAGAATATCACATCTCCGGATTCAAGCATCCCCTGTAAGGTATTAGTGTGTTAGTGGTTCAGAACCTGTGATTAATCTATGAACAGCTTGTTACATCATAAACATTTTTATTTAAATTGATGAAACTTTAAGTGAAAGCAAAAATTACAACTGAAACAAATATAAATGAAACTAGTTTCTTATCAGCTGACTAAAGATCAATATAAAAGGATGGCGGCGCCCAAACCAATCAAGGACGACAGTGAATCAGTGATGAACGGAAAAGATAAAATATTGATTATGCAATATAAATTCACCTGGGTATTTAGACTTAGACAAGGGATAAAGACTAGTAAAATGCTCGCAATTTTTTGATACCTGTGTTGTTAGTAAAATGCAATAAAGAAGTGATTATATCATAAAAGTGAACTGAATTAATTTTATAAATATTCAAACTGGTTGAGTTGTCACAATTGCCTCTTCAATTCTTTCTTCCAAAGTAGAAGTCGCCGCACCATTAAGAAACTTCTGAACAGCAGCAGGAAGATGGTCAGAAAGCACAGAAACTGACAGTTTCACATCACTCAGGCACCTGTAATGTACATATGTCCACCTTTTCATTAGTTTTGAAACAAACTTAGGGTCAATCCACATTTCTGCAGTGGCTTCATTACTTGTAGATAAGTATAGTGTCCTTCCTGGAACGTACAACTGTAGACGTTCTTTATGGTTCAAATCCCTCAAAGAATTTCCCTCGACTCTTCCGGATGTTCCATAGGAATTGGGGTTTGTGAGAAGAGCTGATTCAATATCTGGTGATTCAGGAGCTGGATTGTCGGAAGCAAGAGGATCACCTGTGTGCAAAGCATGTTATCTAATTTTCAGCATTTAACTCACATACCTGATAAGCTATCATTTTGCCATGGATATTTGAAAAACAGTTGGTACACTCCACGAATCAAAATCTCATGCTTCGGCCTTTTACAATTCATCAATTCTTGAAAAACTCGTTCTCGGAGACGATGAAGTGATTGGAATGACATTCGAGAAACGATATCATCTCCTGACACCACACTCATTACATACTTTTCCATCTCGTCTTGTCCAAATTCACTGATGACACATCCCGGTGGAGCAAAAGAGTAGCATATAACAGACGGATGCTCTTGCTTCAGAAGCATGGTGAGAAGTGACCCAACACCAGCTCCAAGTGAATGACCACAAACGACAAGTTGATAGGATGGATTACTGATGAACATATCGTCAAGAACTTTGTTTTTATTTAGAGAATCGAAGACGTATCTAGCACTTCTCAACATCCCTCGATGTACTCTCACGTCTCCTCTTTTATCAATAGCTTCATCTTGGCTCAAGGTGGCATCTTGATCAACGTCCACTGTCATGAGTTCATCTTCTAAGCTTAGATCAGTAACCAAGTCGATTAGCGAACAAGATCCTCTTATTGTAATCACTATCGACTTTTTGTCATGATCTGCTATAACAGCAAACGGGACCTCGTAGAGCCGATTTCGAAATGACATGAACTGTAGATCAATGTTACGAGACTCATTGGCCAGGATTACAGCAGCTGTATTACAATAGCAACAATTGTCTTCAACGACCATCGATTGACCCTAAAATTAAAACAAATTAAGGGGTTAAAAATAGTAAGTGAGTGAAGATGTGTAGAAGAAATTGCTGAACCATGCTGAATGAACGTGCGATTCCTAATTAAGAACTAATTAAACCCTTATACCAAACAAATTATTAGTACCATACATAGCAATAGTAATGAAAGAAGACGTATTACCAGATACCTTTGAACATTTCCCGTACCTTATTTACCATCTTTCCGATTTCCTTTAACTCGACAGATTGTTGCGGTTGCGCTATGACGTCTCCAGCATCGCCAGAATTCTACACGCAAAGAAGAACAGTTAGAATTAAAGTTGAAAAGCCCAAGTGTTAGGAGCATGGTCAATAATTTCATTTTTGTAAAATAACTTTTATTCACCTGAGCACATCGCATCCGCCCGCAACACTGGAGTTTTCGAAACAGGCGAAAGACTGGTTTGATTCCGCAGTTGTATAGCATATACGTCGGCCATCCGTAGACACATGTGGCATGATGTAAATAGTATTCTGCATCTTTGAGGTTCATCCACTCGGGTCGAGATGCTATGAGCAAGATTTTTTATTGATTGTCAGTTTGTTCAAAATACCATGTACTTTCTCTTTGACAGGAGGATACTGATTGTTCGGTGAGTGATAAGCAAGCAAAAGGCCAGCAAGAACGTCACTTGGGACCAGATCGGAATTGACAAAAAACGATGATATCAAAATGGCCAGATCGTCTAGTGCAGCTCTCATAGAGTGGTCCTGTCCTATTTTGAACTGCAATAAAACGATTTCATCAGGAAAAGAATTTGATTGGTTCTCACTATACGCATTCTTCTACTCCACGATCGTTGTGCTATAGTTGCTCCATCATCTACTTCGTTATCAGTGAGATGAAAAACGATAATGAGACCAACAAACGCTGTTATAATCAAAATCCACTCGAGTATAATAGTGACTCGGGCAATCGTTGCAAAATCACAACCTTCACCCCCAGTAGACCCTGGAATTAAAAGAGTTGAGAGTATAATGATGTACTGTACTTACGAAAAGCGTGTATTGTTGCTAGAACGGTTAGTGCGATCTCGAGAATAAAAATAGGAAGTCGTATGTACAAAAGTGTGGGTACTAGTTTTCTTGGTTGAGAATCCATTATTGTACCTCTGCCAGATATGACAGCGGTCAAAATCGCTGAAAACATAACAAAATGAACACTTCTCTGTATTTTCTCAAATAGAAGAAAGACCCACCTAAAAATATCGTTATCACATTGATCACCAACAATCCTAGGAACTGCAGGGTCAGATTATGAGTCGAACATGCCAAGGGAAAGTGAAATACAAACACAGAAACTCCGAAAGCAACCCTGCGATGTAAGTGTCAATTGAAGAACATATACTTCTGTCACTCTTACCATGATATCCTAACCAAAGCTTCTGTGATCTCTGGAAACACAAAATCGTCGCTCCCAATGTTCCATTGCCGACTGAATGCAACTAGCGAGGGCATGGCATTGTCTGAAAAATGAGACGAATTAGTTCACTTGAAATTGAAAGTTTCATAACCAAAGAAAATTATTTTGTTTCTGCGGTGAACAGACTCATAAAATTTCGCAATTTATCAAAAAAAATTAGTGGAAAAAATAAATTCTGAGCAATGGCGCGCGATTGCAACAGCGTGGCCGTGGCCTTGCGCGTAACCAGCGCGGCCTAGATAAATGTTAGCGCGTTTTAAAATTTCGAATCCGGATTGCACATTTTACCGCAGTCTTACCTCTTTTCTTGACTGATTTTATGTCAAAAAATTGTTTATGTTCACTAAAACCTATTTCTTTAAAAATTCCTAATTATTCTCTTATCCAAAGTCATTTTCTTTCGACATTTAGGCCCTTTGTCTGTAAAATTTTCAATAATCGTGTTTTTTCAGGTTATGAGAAATGGGAGCATATTTGAATAGACCGATTATCGAGAAGGAAAAAGAGGAAGGTGTTGGTGATGGGTTCAGCTATGCCTGCACCACGATGCAGGGCTGGAGAGCTAGTCAAGAGGTGAATTCATAGATTTTAAATTTATTCCAATCTTTCTTCCATATCCAACAGTTTTTCAGGATGCTCACAACTGTGTCGTCGACTTACACACTGGATGGCATATGTTCGCTGTTTATGATGGGCATGGTGGCACTGAAGTTTCAAAGTTCACTTCAGCGAAGCTTCCAGAGTTTCTAAGAGAGCGAAAGTTTTGGGAATCTGATGATGTTGGAAATTGCCTCCAAAAAGCTTTTGTCGACTTTGATGATTTCATCAGAGCAGAAGATTCAATGAAAGAATTGAAGTTGCTTTCGGGTGACGGAAAAGGGAAGCAGAAGTCTGCGGATGATTCTGAAGACGAAGCAGATCGAATCGATACGATAGAAGAATCGGCGATTCCAATAGCTGAGCTTATAAAACGGTATGGAGGCGCTGGTGGTGGAAAAGCACTACTGTCCGCATTCCTAGAAAGAGGAGATGCTTCGGATTCTGATGAAGATGAAGAAGAAGAGGAAGAGGACGAAGAGCAGGAAGAAGAAGAAGAAGAAAAGAACGACGAGGCCAACGTGGAAGAAGGAAACGATGAAAATAAAACAGAAGATGCGAAAGAAGAGCCTGATAGTGAAGCTGATAAAGTTGATGGAGAAAAAAAAGAGCCTGCAGATGAAAAAACTGAGTCAAAGAAAGTGAAAGTACAGAAGAGATGCAGCAAATCGCCCATATTATCAGAGGCAAAGAAGTCCAAATCTGATGAATCGGAGGCAGCTCCTGCATCTTCTAGGTAAAAATTGATTTAAATTCGATTTTCCGTTCAAATAAAATAACAGGGGGGTTAAAGTTCAACTCTTCTGAAAAGGCATAACCTATTTTCAGCTCTCTTGACCAAGAAAAAACTGTCGAGGACGATGAAGAGGATTCCGACAAAGAATTCGTAGCTGATGAGGAAGAAGAGGCAGATGAAGAACAATCTGATGAAGAGATGGAGGAAACTGACTTCAGTCAGTTTATGCTCGGAGGAGGAGGTGCCGAAGTTCCAGGAGAAGATTCGGGAACTACTGCTTGCGTTTGCCTCATTGGAGGCAACAAAGTAATTGTTGCAAACGCCGGCGATTCTCGAGCTGTTCTCTGTCGCGCCGGCAAAGCTGTAGACTTGTCTGTTGATCACAAGCCAGAAGACGAAATTGAAACCAACAGGTAAGAACTTTGTTCTCACAACAAAAAAAGTTTCAAAGTGATGGCCGGTTTCTCTTATTTCATATAGACTACAAACTCTTTGAATAAAGCTCATGACTTTATAACTTCAGAATCCACGCTGCAGGAGGGGCCATAGAGGATGGGCGGGTTAACGGTGGACTGAATTTATCTCGTGCATTTGGAGACCACGCATACAAAAAGAACCACGAGTTGGAGCTCAAGGAACAAATGATCACGTAAGACTTTGCACTTTTTTTATTGATAGTAATTGTTAATTTTCAGTGCTCACCCAGATATTAAAATTGAAGACCTTACTAAAGATGACGAATTTCTCATTGTTGCATGTGATGGAATTTGGAACTCTATGGAATCTCAGCAAGTTGTTGATTTTGTTCGGGATCTTATTGGAAAAGGAAAGAGTTGCGCTGAAATTTGTGATGCGTTATGTGACGAGTGTTTGGCAGAGTCCACTGATGGTGATGGAACTGGGTGCGACAACATGACGGTTATCTGCACCATTTTTAAACGCTAGGTTTGACCTTCCCAAATAGAAAGTGTTCCACTTTCCAAGATTCGAAACGTATCCCCCGACCACAATTGTTGCCTTCATTGTTTTTCCAACTCGTTTTCCTTTTTTACCACTTCATTTGATCTTCGTCGATAATCCTTTTCTTTTATGTTTTTGCAAATTAATCGGATGAAAGCTTGTTAGTTCTGTTAACATGCTCAATCTCTTTGTAAAATATTATTTTGCATTTTTTTTTTCTTATTAAGAGCTGTCTATTGTACCGTTGGCATTGGAATACTACAAAAAATCATTGAAAATAAGCGTTCAAACTTGACTACAGTGTGTAGGGAAAAACTGATTTTTAGACCAAATTGTAGCACTGAGTTGGTAGTCTTAATCTTTAAGTTTCGACAACACGCTGCTCATTTTTGATCCTCTTCTTTTCTCTTGTTTGATCGCTTGTTTCATGTCCCGACATGCCAGAATTTCGTTCTACAAAAACATTAAAATTTTTCGGGATCTATCGCTATTTTCTCCCATAAATATCACACATATACACACATACGTATGATCAGTCTGTCTTATAAACGCCGTGTCGAGAAATCATAGATGTTGGCTCTCTCATCGCAAATAACTTCATAAAATACTTACATTTCTTAGCGGTACATAGTGGCGACAGCGATAAACGATTTTCTTCACTCTAACCTTTCCACCCACAAAATCTAGTTTGAGAACAGAGCTATTGTTTTTGTGACCTTCATAGTTAAGAGCCGAGAACAGTGAGATCAGGCGACCACCGAACCGGAGAACACATCCTTGTGGGTACATCTGTAAGCAAACAGCGGACATGCATCTAGATGTGTCTTGTTTTTGTGATTTTCGAGTTCGTTCTCTCTTTCGTTCAATCATCATTGTCCCTACAGTCTCAATGTGTGTCTAGAAACTCAATCTAGGCTACTGATCCGGCTTCAAAGACAGGAGAATTTTGAAAAGTATTCACAAACTTCTTTGAACAACTGATGACCACGAATGACAAGCGATATATCGTTTTTGCCGCAAAACTCATCAACAACACTTTTCCCATAGGTGAATGAGATTCCACGATGACTAAGCCCCCAACCGTTTCTCTCCGGCTGGGCAGGATCAGACCAAAGTAGGTCGCATGCCAATCCATACGGTGGAACAACCAGAGGACGTTCAATCTAGTGAATAGATGCATTTGATTATCTTCCATTGTAGAACAATACCGTATTGATATCTTCAACAAATTCCATCCATGGAGATATTCCGCCATGTGAACAGAACACTTTTTTCCCAATCACAGCTGCGAGTGGCATGCAATTGAACGTTTCAATAAACATTTTCCAGACACTTTCCCCAGTTTCTTCAGATTTCCATTGCTCCAAACACTCATCGTAAAACCTATGAAATTAAAGTTGCTATATCAAAATTTTAGAATGTTTCACCCATAATTTAATGTTGTATTCACATCCTCATGATTGCCACGTAACAAGTAAACGTGGTTCGGATAGCGATGCTTCAAACAGAACAAGAGACACATAACTGCGACACTTTGAGACCCGCGGTCCACATAATCACCGAGAAACAGAAACCTCTGGGATGGTGGGGCCTCACAAGTCATCAGAATTCGAAGTAAATGAATTGATTGCCCGTGCATATCAGCCACTACAGTAATCGGCTCTTGTCCTATCAGCAAGAGCACCGGTTGTTCCATGAACGAGATTTTCATTTTTTCAGTCAGTGTTGATACTTCACTAGGCGAAATATCAACATTCAATTGATAAATCTTCTCAAGTTCCTCTCCTTGAATCGTTTGAATCGGTGAAGACATTATTTTATAGAGCAAAGCGAAGACCTCATCATCATGATTTACGTTTGGGAACTTCTACATTGTATATTTAAGAGATATGAATCTTCACTGAATGATATTTACCTCAACTAGCGAAGCCATCTATCGTGACTTATTCGTTTCAAAATTAAAAATAAATATTCCATAGCACATTAAGCGTGAAACTAAATTAAAACAAGCCAATGGAGCAAACTAAGGTCATCTAATGCCAAACAAAATACATTTCACGAAGAAACTCAGTTCGACTAGATTAGATGTTATTGTTTACATTTTTCTAATGCTTTTGATTTTAGTGCGGAAATTCTTTTTGTTTTCGCAGAAAACAGCTTCAAAAACCCGTTCCGAATTTTTTTTACAAAAAAAAACTATTTTGAACACCCGCTTTTTTTTCAAATTAAAGGCGCACGTAATTAAAATTAAAATTTTAAAATATGACCGTAGTCCAAGTTTACGCGGGAATTGTCGATTTACGCGGGCTTAGTTGATGTGCCGCCCGTCTCAAGCTTCTCATCATTTTTGCTTGTTTGGTGACGTGGCATCCGGTGGTTTCGCGATTTTCGTCGTTCTTTTTGATTTCTCGTCACTGTTCACGCTTCTCCATCAAATGAACCGCAAATTTCAGACAGAATGAAGACAAAAGCGCAGTTTTTATGCGAATAGGTTTGGAATCTGCGTTAAAACCCAGGTTAGATTTCGATCGTTAAATTGCTCTCTTTGCCTAAATTTTGCAGGAAAACAACTGCCGAGCAGTAGGCCCGATGCTAAGCGTCGGCATTTCGAGGAAGAACAAGGGCGCGATTAAGATGCTTTGAGAACGAAAGTTGTGGATCAAAAGCGCGTTCAGAGTGAGCGTTGTGCGGCTCGCTGTGGAAATGCAAAAAAAAAAGAAACGATCCCAGGTAAGATTCCGACCCTTTTTCGTGCTCTCTTTCTGCTACTTTCAGGAAAAATGGGCCGCGTGGAGGTATCAGACGACTACGTCTTCACAGTTTTGAGGAGAGCGTGTGCCTCAAACATTTCGCAGGTAAAAGAAACAAAGTGTCATGTGTTGGCAGTTTACTTTCACTTCGTAGTTTTCAGGTAACCATCATGATGGATCCAAGGGACGGCGTCGCGTAGAGGTAAGTTGGATGAGAATATATATATCGATTGAGCCCAATGTGATAGTTTTTAGGAAAACAGAGGACCGCGAGAGATGGGGATGGAGTAGTCGAACGATAGTGAAAATGCAGGTCGCTTCAACAATTCCTTCTTCACATCTGAATCTAAATTTTTCAGTGAGCAGACGGTCAATAGGGAGAACCGACGTGGATGGTAGCTGGAATTCGGATATGTTGGACGGTAACAACGACGATCGAATTGTTCATGTACAATTCTTCACTTCAGGACTCTTCGCCACTTCAAACATGGCAAAGCGCAAGTATAACCAGCAGCTGGATGGAGAATGGTGAGACTTCTTATTCAGTATTGCGATCATTACCGAATTGTTTAGGCGATGTTCGACGGAAGGAGCATTGAAGGCACGAATACGAGAAGCAGCCAGCGTACACGACAACAATGGAACCAACGCGCAACGATGGCGGCTTATCGTTGATTTGGCAATTCGATAATAATTTATTCTGTTTTTCTTGTTCGCAATTTTCATCATTTTCTTTTACCATCAGTTTTCACAGGTAGGTGATCCCGACTTCCTCCTCTCAACTAAAACTAGGGGATCGAATAAGATACAAGTTTTAAAACTAGCGAAAACGAGAAATCAGAGCGCCACGCAAATTTTTCTGAAATTTGAAGACGTTTCAATTTTTTCCGAATTTCGAGTCCCTTTCATCTTTTTATAATTTTAATGGAGCGGTCTGTATTGAGTGGTTTATTAGTCAGTTGTATGTGAATTCTGTCTCTTCCCGACGGGGGGCCGATGCTCTTTACTGAGAAACGACCAGCGTCTTTACATGCACTGACTATACGAATCATTCGATCTGATCATTCTGTTGAAATTGAGAAGCTTCTAAAAACTGAGTCAATAAGTTCCGAATTCCGAGTCCTTTTCATCTTTTTATAATCTTAGTGGGGCAGTCTGTATTGGGTGGTCCATTAGTCAGTGGTGTATGAAATTTCAAGTCCTTTTCATCTTTTTATAATTTTAATGGAGCGGTCTGTATTGAGTGGTTTATTAGTCAGTTGTATGTGAATTCTGTCTCTTCCCGACGGGGGGCCGATGCTCTTTACTGAGAAACGACCAGCGTCTTTACATGCACTGTCTATACGAATCATTCGATCTGATCATTCTGTTGAAATTGAGAAGCTTCTAAAAACTGATTCAATAAGTTCCGAATTCCGAGTCCTTTTCATCTTTTTATAATCTTAGTGGGGCAGTCTGTATTGGGTGGTCCACATACATGTCCAGGGCCGGGCCCATTTCGGAATTTTCATGGGCCCGGCCCGGCCCGATGGGCCCGGATTCAAAAACTTTTTTTCGCGCCTTCTTCCAAAATTGAATTTTGGCTATGAATTCCACTAATTTTTGTTAAGAAGGCATTTTTTGGTTATAAAACATCTTCAAACTGAAAATGAACAACAAATTCATAAATTTTGAGTGAAAAAAATAAAAATTTGAAAAAAAAAATTTCGAAAAAAGGTCAAATTTTTCAGCGTCGGGCCCTCCGGGCCGGACCGGGCCCTGAAAATTTCAAAAAGCCCGGCCCGGCCAGGCCCGGGCCGGGCCGGGCCTCCGGGCCTTACCGGGCCGGGCCCAATTTGGACAAGTATGGTGGTCCATTAGTCAGTGGTGTATGAAATTTCAAGTCCTTTTCATCTTTTTATAATTTTAATGGAGCGGTCTGTATTGAGTGGTTTATTAGTCAGTTGTATGTGAATTCTGTCTCTTCCCGACGGGGGGCCGATGCTCTTTACTGAGAAACGACCAGCGTCTTTACATGCACTGTCTATACGAATCATTCGATCTGATCATTCTGTTGAAATTGAGAAGCTTCTAAAAACTGATTCAATAAGTTCCGAATTCCGAGTCCTTTTCATCTTTTTATAATCTTAGTGGGGCAGTCTGTATTGGGTGGTCCATTAGTCAGTGGTGTATGAAATTTCAAGTCCTTTTCATCTTTTTATAATTTTAATGGAGCGGTCTGTATTGAGTGGTTTATTAGTCAGTTGTATGTGAATTCTGTCTCTTCCCGACGGGGGGCCGATGCTCTTTACTGAGAAACGACCAGCGTCTTTACATGCACTGTCTATACGAATCATTCGATCTGATCATTCTGTTGAAATTGAGAAGCTTCTAAAAACTGATTCAATAAGTTCCGAATTCCGAGTCCTTTTCATATTTTTATAATCTTAGTGGGGCAGTCTGTATTGGGTGGTCCATTAGTCAGTGGTGAATGAAATTTCAAGTCCTTTTCATCTTTTTATAATTTTAATGGGGCGGTCTGTATTGAGTGGTTTATTAGTCAGTTGTATGTGAATTCTGTCTCTTCCCGACGGGGGGCCGATGCTCTTTACTGAGAAACGATCAGCGTCTTTACATGCTCATTTTTTTTAATATTTTATGCGGCGGTCAAGGTGAATGAGTGTGACAGGGATGAACTTATTAGGCATACTATAATAGAGTTTACCATCACATAATGGGATGCATTAGAACGCAAGATCCGGTGAAGGCACTCTCAAAAATAAAGATTTCAATCGAGAGTGCTTCCGATATCTGATTTTCGCTTGATAACTATTACATTTATGCAGCATTATTTAGCGCTCTCAGCCCAATAAAGTTGTTTGTGAGAGCGCTTCTGGTGTCTGCAGTCTTTGTTCCATTCTCCCAGAGTTCATTGAGATTTCACGCGATCAGTTTCCATAAAACCTGAAAGCTAGCGATTTACAGTTTTTCATCGAATTTGTCAATTTCTCTGTTAGCTGCGTTCTGACAAAAACAAAAATTTGATTTTGATCCGCAGTATTTTTGATCTACGCCCCACGCCACCCCAGCGCTCCGAAATCGGCCAACTGTTACTGACACAATCATTGCTTGCGCGTTACGAGATCTACAGTAGTTTGTTTAAAGGTGCAGGGCGTAAAACGAAAAATAATTTTCACAAGTCTAAAAATCGAAACAGAGGCTGCTGAATAGCGTTCAATTTCTCACTTCTATGAACTAAATTACACGTATAAAATTTGAAAATTGTCTTTCCTGTTTAGTTTTTCTGAAAAATCTTGAAATTAACTTGGCTTACTGCGGAAATTCTGTTGTAGAATTCTTCATGTGCTATCCACGCCATCAGTTTTGCTTCAAAATTTATAAGGTTATAAAATTTGGATAGCTAGAATGTTACTAAACAATTCGCCGAGACGAAATCTTCAAAATTATTCCAACCCGATTTTTCCTGGCAAAAAAACCGTTTTACCATAAACTTTATCGTTTTACGCCCTGTGCCTTTAAACAAATTACTGTAGCTTGTGCGCGATCTCGTAACACGCCAGCCATGATTGTGTCAGTAACAGTTGGCCGATTTTGGAGCGCTGGGGTAGCGTGCGCCCGGCGATCTTCTTGTTTTGCGCGGGACAACTGCTTTTTTCGATTCTCCTTTGCCTTTTTCATTTCTAGAATTTCGCATGTTCCGTCATTTTCTCCTCCAGAAAAGCTTGTGTTTTTCCGTTTTTCGTCAAGTTCGCGAACTCTGTTTACTATCGCTGAAAATGAATGCTCTCAGTCTCAACTATACAAAAGTAGATTCCAAAAAAAAACTCGAAAATTCGGAGATTTCGTGATAATTTAGAGTATTTTTGCTATAGACTTGTTTCATTCTTTCTTTTCTCCTGGAAATTTCATTTTAAGACCCCGTTTTTCTTTTAAAAACGAAAAAAATCGACGAAAGCCAGTTTTAAACTGTTTCGCATCGAGAAACCCGAATTTGAATTACCGCCAATTTGAACAAATTAAAGGCGCACGTAATTAAAAATTTTCTAAAAACCCCTCATTTTTCACTCATTTCGGCGAGCGTGGCGAAACCATTTTTTACAACAGCGCGTGCGTCTTTCACGAATACCGTACTACATTAGCGCGAATTTGAAATTTTTGTATTTTTAAAGGAAAAAATATATGAAAAAAAGTTGTTTTACATGAAAATAAGAGCTTTTCCAATTGAAAACTTGAAAAAAAGGATGAATTCATGAAAATTGGGTTGAATTACAGAAAGAGTAGCCATTATTTCACAACAACTGCCATAAAAAAACAAAAAAAAATAAGGATTTTGACAAGTATCTCTCTTTTTCAATGACAATAGGAACTTTGCATAATAAGATCTCGAAAAAAAATAAATATTTCATGAAAATTGGGGTTGATTAGAGAAAGGTTGGTCGTTATTTCACAGCAATTGCTAATAAAAACAACACAAAAAATGAATTTGACTAGTTTATCTTTGCAAAGTCTCATCAATTTACTTTTTCTGTTTTGAATGAAGTGCTTGAACCTGTTTGAATATTTGCCGTATGTCTTCCATCTGATTCCCACGTAATTCTTGTAGGATTTTCCTTGTGTCGTTCTGTTTCCAATTGACTGATGAGAATTTACCCGTGTTCTCCTTTTATGTCTACAGTTTCTTTCCCAATCTCTCTGTTTTGATCACCGATAATTTTTACAGGAAATTTCATAGTTCTTTTTTTTGTTTTGAATGAGGACTATAAATATCAATGAATCAGAAAAATCTTCTGATTCCCAAAAGAAAAGGAAAAGAACGTCTATCTCCTGAAAATCACGGAGAGGGCAGTTCGAATTGACAGCTGATGTGACACCACCGAAAACGGTTTCATCCGAAAATAAGCACTCACTATGAAAAAAAATGTAGAAATTATCGGTAATCAAAACAGAGAAATTGGGAAAGAAACTGTACAAGGAGAACATAGAAACAGAACGACACAAGGAAAATCCTACAAGAATTACGTGGGAATAAGATGGAAGATATACGGCAAATATTCAAACAGGTTCAAGATTTATAGCTCACTTCATTCAAAACAGAGAAAGTAATTTGATAAAACTTTGCGAAGAAAAACTTGTCAAAATCATTTTTTGTGTTGTTTTCATTGGCAATTGCTGTGAAATAAATACTAACCTTCCTCTAATTAACCCCAATTTTCATGAAATTCATATTTTTTTCGAGATTTTAATTAGAAAAGTTCCTATTTTCATTGAAAAACATCTTTTTTTCTTTTTTTTTTTTGATTTTTGAAATAAAACAAATTCAAATTCCCGCTAATGTGGTACGGTTCTTGTAAAGGCGCACACTTTTTGAATAAAATTGGTTTCGCCACGCTCTCCGAAATGAGTGAAAAATGAGAGGATTTTTGATAATTTTTTATTACGTGCGCCTTTAATTTTATAAAAGGCGGTAATTCAAATCTAGGTTTTTCGAGGCGAAAAATTTTTAAACTGGATTTCGTCGATTTTTTTATCCGTTTTTGAAAGAAAAGCGGGGTCTTACGTTGAAATTTCCAGCAGAAAAGGACCTATGAAACAAGTCAATAGCAAAAATACTCTGAATTCTCACGAAATCTCAGAATTTTCGAGTTTTTTCTTGGAATAGTTGAGACTGAGAGCATTCATTTTCAGCGATAGTAAACAGAGTTCGCGAACTTGACGAAAAACGGAAAAACACAAGCTTTTCTGGAGGAGAAAATGACGGAACATGCGAAATTCTAGAAATGAAAATCAGGAAGGAAACGAAAAAAGCAAAGGAGAATCGAAAAAAGCAGTTGTCCCGCGCAAAACAAGAAGATCGCCGGGCGTAGATCAAAAAAAAATGCTGATCAAAATCAAATGTTTGTTTTTGTCAGAACGCAGCTAACAGAGAAATTGACAAATTCGATGAAAAATTGAAAATCGCTAGCTTTCAAGTTGAAGTACTACTTTATGGAAACTGATCGCATGAAATCTCAATAACTCTGGGAGAATGGAACAAAGACTGCGGACACCAGAAGCGCTCTCACAAGCAACTTTATTGGGTTGAAAGCGCTAACTAATGCCGCATAAATGCAATAGTTATCGAGCGAAAATCAGATATCGGAAGCACTCTCCATTGAAATCTTTATTTTTGAGAGTGCCTTCACCGAACCTGATCTCGCGTTCTAATCCACCCCATTATGTGATGGTAAACTCTTTTATAATCATCGCATCGCTGCCACATTACATCACCTTTCGTCAGGAGATTTCTTCAAATACTCTCACACTTCTTTCACCTATTTTTCCGTTCAGTATCTACACTATCACAAGCTCTTTCGCAAATGAATGTTACAACTACCTCTCTCTCTCACAAATGAAAAAAATAGAGTATCAAATTAAAATAGAAAAGAAGAGAATTATGGATAGATTTCACTAGATATTATGAGAAATTTTAAAAAGAAACTCTACTCATCTGTATGCTCCAAGAGACCACTGAAACCGTCGAATGGACCTCCGAAGAAGCGCAGACCCCCGAAGGGTAGGCAGGAATCAGTAGTCTAATCGAACAAAAAAAACAGAGAATTCAAATAGAAAAGAGAAATCTGGATGGATTTCACTGGAGCTTGTTGGTGATTTCAAAAAGGGTTGGAGGCATACTTGTCCAAATCCGGGCCGGGCCGGGCCCAAATGGGAATTTTCATGGGCCCGGCCCGGTGGGCCCGGGGTCAGGGAAAGGAAAATTTTTTCAACTGAAAATTGACAACTCTTACACGGAAAAGAGCTATTTTCAGTTAATAACTTGCTTTTGAGGAAAACTAAGCATTTTAAACATGAAAACTCCCATTTTTTCTCAAAAATTCGAAATTTTTTCTAAAATTTTTTGCTGAAAAAATCGAATTTTTTTCAAATCCGGGCCCGTCGGGCCGGGCCGGGCCGGGCCCAATTTGGACAAGTATGGTTGGAGGGCGTTGAAACTCTGAGGAGGAAGTCAGAATCGCCTACCTGTTTCTGAAATGGGAAGGAGAAAAAAATAATGTGAAAAATAAAATCGAAGAAGAAAATAAGTCAAAACTGAATCTCAGTCTAACCTTATTGATCGATCTCTTCCTATCTCCTTCGCTCCAGATTCATGTCGTCCCAAATGAGCCTCTTCAATCGATGAAACTTCTGGAATATGACATCGATATTAAGGACAATGTCTTCCCACTCACCTTTTTTTTTGAAAGCCTCACATTTGCCACAATTCCTCTCCGTAAATAGTCTCTGTAAATAGTTCAATTAAAAGCAAGCTGCCTACGAATTACAATCTTGTTCTTATTACCTGAGAAGCCAATTGAAA
The DNA here is from genome assembly GCA_000143925.2 of Caenorhabditis brenneri. NCBI lineage: Eukaryota > Metazoa > Nematoda > Chromadorea > Rhabditida > Rhabditidae > Caenorhabditis > Caenorhabditis brenneri. The sequence continues at coordinate 396,112 of GL379821.1, read as the reverse complement.
TCGCGCATCCACATAGTGACGTCAACGAGCGAACCGTTCACACAACGGCGCCGAACTCAACTGAAACCGAGCAGAAAGAGAGCACGAAACATGACTGAATCTTACCTATATTCTATTGAAGAAGTAAGCATGAGAATCCAAAACCTTCATCGCCAATTCCTGCGGACGCAAACCGTCATTATCCTCACGCCTCTCGCATTTTATTGAAACCGCGCGACAGACCGATTCTCTGAAAATATCAACAAAGAGAGAGCATAAACATCGAGATCTGACCTATATTCTTCGTTTCGTCTCAAACCCCGCCTAACCGATTCTCCTGAAAAAAAGGCATTTAAGTGAATAAGTGGTTTCAAAAATGCGAAAGGGAAAGAAAATTATCTGCTTTTCTGTACAAATGGCGAGTTTTGTATAATGACGATCGCTAGCTGTCACACGGACAAAAATGAAAAATCGTTTATGTCAAACAGGCGACAAAGAAGTTTCGCGGAAAAATGTTTTCCCGCTCGGACTCCAACTCCTGTCCTTGCAAAACCCGAAGAGGAGTTTGAGGCCGTGCGCCTTTAAAAACTACAGTAGTTGGTGCCGCGCTGTTCTCTGTGGAATCGCAAATCGCACGTCTCGATGATTCAACGCCTCGTTTTTTTTGTTGCGAAACCGCTACTTCATGGAAAATTTTTAGAAAATATCCTGGTAAAGTTCAAAATAAAAAGTTTAAAGCACTGTAAAACCATAATTTTCAGAAAGTAAGCAGTCGCCCGCGGAAAACAAAGGAGCATCAGCAACAACAGAGATTCAGAAACTGCGATAAGTTTATTGAAAACATAAAACCTGGATAAAGTTTTCAAAAAAAAAAAAAAAAAAATTCAAGCCTAAAAAGAAAAATGATGAGAAAACGAAACGAACAATAGATTAGTTAAATAACATGATAAACTGAAAATTCTAATTATAAAAGGTAGAACAAAACAAAAAAGTCTCTAAAAGCAAAAGTAGAATACACAGATATGATTTTACAAGACAACTTCTGACGATTTTAACATTACTGAGGTGTGTTTATCTTTGGTTTGATCATTTCATTCCAAATCCAGCGTCCTTTAGTGCTGAGTTGAGCCATGATCTTGCGATAACTCCCACGCACCCCCACCGCTTCACGAATGTAGTTTTTGTCCGATAGCTGAATGTCGGCATCGTCGATGAGCGGGTGAAGGATGGGGTTTTGAGCGTATTTTTCTGCTACTCTATAAAAAATATCTTAGTAAAACTCAATTAAAACCGTAGTGAGTCGAAAGAAAACAAATCTTACCGGGCTTGAAGAAAAAGCAGCTCCACAAACTGATCTGTCGAGTATGATTTCAAGAAGAAGGGTTGTCCCTGAGACAAAAAATCACAATTAACGTGTTCAGACCACGTCTCCTTTTTCACAAATGTCATCATTTTCAGGACTGCTTCCTTTCCAACAACTCGGAAGTAATACATAAATCTGTTTGGATTCTTCATTGGCATCGCCTCGTAAGTAACTCGTTCAGCCTTCACTCTGAAATTCAATGGATTCCCATAATTTTTTCATTTTTCAACTCATACCCAATCATTCCCATATACGTTTCAAACTCCTTATTCAAGTGTGGATGGGTGGTTTCCAAATTCACAAGCACAAACTCCTCCCATTCCACTACTTTACCGTCATCGCCGATATTCTAAAATTTTCATTTTTTTTCTTTCAGAACCTATCACAATGTACCTTGAACGACACAGATTTTGATGGTCGATCGTCTGCCGATCTGCTTCGGAGGATTGGCTTACGCGGGCGAGACGACGTCGTCGGACTAAATCCTCCAGGCGTCGTTTTCCGGCGGTGTAGCGACGGAAGGAACCAGGGACATTCGGATGCCTTGATCTTCTTTGTGGCTCGTTCTGATGGTGGTGGAGGTGGAATTGTCGATGTCACTGCATCGGGAGGATGACTTTCGGTCACAGCTCCAGTTGGATTGGAAGTTCCGAGAGGTCGAGGCACATCGGATTCCGTCGCGCTCTTCGATGTAGCGGATTCTGATGGAGTGGGCTCAGAAAGGCCACTGTTCACCGATGGATTCTCGGGCTCTCGTACAACCGTGACTTCCTTGTCAACGGCCTTTCGGCTTCTTTTTGACGCTGGTGACGACGGCTGGGAGATCAGCGGAAGCGAGGAAGATCCTGCGCCGTGGAACACCTCCTTATAGTCCGTTTGTCGATACGTCGACACGGTGTAGCCAAGCTGGACGAGACCAAGCTCGTTTTGGGTTGCGGATCCTTTGAAGAACAGCGTGGCGTTCGGCGCGGGGTCATGGATCCGACTAAAACAGTCAAGTTTGCTCGATAAAACAGTCAAGTTCGATAAAACAGTCAAGTTTGCTCGATTCATGATTATTTTGGAAAAAACTAGCATATTTTTAAGCTTCAAAAACATTTTTTCCAAGTTTTGAAAAGAGAGAATTCAAAATTTTTTATCACAAATTCTTATAGGATTGGGGAAGATTGGCCGGCACTGACGAGTTTCACTGTCTTCCCCTGTTTCGAATATTTTTTCAAAATCCAGTCTGCCGGGTTATGAAACGAAACTGGTCATTTAAACATTCATCTAATTCTAATTTTTTCAGTTTCCAGTTTCTTACATGGATGACGTCGTGTTGGCTGCGCGCTCCACCGTCTTTTCTCCATTTTGTAGCGCCCATGAGGCTTCGGCCACGCATTGCCCGATCATGGTGATCCCGGCTGACAGCTGTCCAATCGTTCTCGGTGATGGTATGGATGGGAGAATATCTGAGAGGCGGACGCCAAGAGTAAACTCTCGTACATCCGTCTCCCAGATGGCTGAGTCGGGGTTGAACTGTGGGACAACGTCCCGGATGCCCCTCTTAAGCAGCTCCTCCACGGCTTTCTCCTCCAGTTGGACACAATCCATTCGTGACATGGCTGGCTTGGTTTCTGAAAAAACTGGATTGGTGGACAAAAGCAGCCTAGTTTCCTTTGTTTTTTGTTTCTTCAATTTCATAACTTTCTAAATTTTTAATTTCAGATTTCAACGAGTTCCGATAGCACCAAGCGAATTTGACGAATAATAGGACACTGGAAGCGAGGATTGATGCAGTGAAAAGAAAGTTTTAATTCAATTTCACATTTCAGTGCGAACCAAAAGTTCAGCTCTTTTCGCTGTAACCATCAAACTTGTCAACACAATGCTTTCAATATATTCTACTCAATTTTCAGATTCGACAGCAGCAATCACTCAGGTTATGACACATGCGAAACAAGAAGAAGAGATGGAATGCCTTCGTATTGTTTGATGCTGTATTTATATCACGATACAATTCGGTTGAGAAGAATGATTGAAGGTTGGTCCAACTTGATTATCACATGATGTTAAGTATTCGATAATTCAAAAATTAATTCCAGAGGGAAATACTACTACCGGTGTGCGGTCTATGCATCTCAACAACGTTCTTCAAGTCGTCGCTTATTGTGAAAACGTCTCGGTTTGTCGTCGAAAAATGCTGGTTGAACATTTTGGAGAGGTCTATGATGAACAATCATGCCGAAACAGCAAAACGCCATGTGATATTTGTGAACGTCAGCGAAAAAATGTGGACGCTATTCGCCGATTCGATGTTTCGACGGACACTCTATCCATCATCCAGTGCTTGCCACGTATGCAGAAGGCCACATTAAAATACATATCATAACTCTACCTCGGCGCTCTTATATGTCAAGCATCAACTTTCAGCAAGCCCACCACCCCGAGCCAGCAACCAGCCAAACCACCCCGAGCACATCGAATTATCAAAAAGCAACTGAACCTTGGAGTCGATATCAGTCGAATAATTGTGTTGACGACATAGAAATTAACATTGATGAGCCACAAAGTGAAGAACCTCGAGTCGATAATTTTCTATCTGATCATGATGAAGTCCCGCTGGAAGACAGCTTTGAGAACTTCCACGTGGAAAATAACGAAGATAAAAATATTGAAGAGTCAGACGATGTTAACGATAGTTTTGATGAACTCGGATCGGCGCCTATCTCATCCAAAAGTCTAGCGACAATACAAAAGTCAAGTTCGGAAGTAACTTTGAATCAACAGAGACACGGTAATAAAAATTTTAAGTATTTTCAAATCTTCGATTATCTGAATTCAGACATGCATGGTAGATTCCGAGGATTTTTACAAGACGACAGTGAAGAGTTCAACAACGAGGCCGATCTCCTCGGCGCCGACATGAATAAGGAACTTTATATGAACAAGTTTATGTTATCAATTACCAGCTGTCATTTTACCTGGAGTCACTGTCGTTGTATCTCCACTTCGTTCGCTCATCGAAAATCAAAAAATGAAAATGAAGGAGTTAGGGGTGAGTACAGCGTATTCAAAAAATGGGGTTCTGTCTTAAATATGTCTAATCATAAGCGTTTCAGATTGGATGCGAAGCATTGACTGCCGACTTAACAGCATCTGCCCAAGAAGAAATCTACAGCGATTTGAGTTCAGAAAATCCAACGATTAAGCTGTTGTATGTAACTCCGGAAAAGGTAGACAGTTTCCTTACTTGAAAAAAACTCGTAATCAATTTTTTAAAACTTGGTTTCAGATTAGTGCGTCAGGCCGATCATCTAAAAATGCAAGACTCATAACTTTTCATCAGCTCATTCGTTCGAGATAACTTGAAATACGATCTCATCCCGAAAGCAGCGAAGTCACTAGTCAATGTCGTAGAAAAAATGAAACAATTGTATCCAGGAAAATCAGGAATTGTTTATTGATTGTCAAGGTGATCAGAAAATAAATTCACAGAATCTAAATAATAGTATCACAGAAAAAAATGCGAGACCGTGCAAATGATGCTCACTAAAGCTGGCTTATCTGCGGAAGTCTATCATGCTGGTCTCAACGACAATCTTCGAGTTTCAGTGCAAAAAAGCTGGTTGGCCTACAAGTTTGATGTTATATGTGCTACAATCGCATTTGGAATGGGAATTGATAAACCGGACGTGCGGCTCGTAATTCATTACAGTCTACCGAAATCAATTGAAGGATATTATCAAGAGACTGGAAGAGATGGAAGAGATGGAGTGACTTTGTATTGTTTGATGCTGTATTCATATCACAGTTCAATTCGGTTGAGAAGAATGATTGAATATTGGTCCAACTTGATTATCACATGATATTAACTGTCCGAGGATTCAGAAATTATTTACAGAGGGAAATACTACTACTGGAGTGCGGTCTATGCATCTCAACAACGTTATTCAAGTCGTCGCTTATTGTGAAAACGTCTCGGTTTGTCGTCGAAAAATGCTGGTTGAACATTTTGGAGAGGCCTATGATGAAAAATCATGCCGAAACAGCAAACCGCCATGTGATATTCGTGAACGTCAGCGAAAAAATGTGGAAGCTATTCGCCGATTCGATGTTTCGACGGACGCTCTGTCCATCATCCAGTTCTTGCCACGTATGCAGAAGGCCACATTAAAATACATATCAGAACTCTACCGCGGCGCTCTTATAAAAAAGACTTCAGAACAGGCTGTTCGGATCATCTGAGCAACATCATTGCTGAGCAACATCGTTCACTCTACTTCTTTACTAGTAAATCAATCTTCATTTCTGATGACTCGAGAATCATGATTGCCGAATTGAAAGCCGGTTGAAGATCGATCGAATGTAATCAAACAACTTAATGAAGCACAGGAGTGATACACATGAAGCCAACAGTATAGTTGCATATATATATATATATATATATATATATATATATGCAGGTGGTTGTTTTGGAGGAAGAGTGGCCGGTACTGATGAGATTCACACTTTTCCTCCTTTCTTCATTTTTGTTGTTTTGTTATCTGTTATCCAGTCTACCGGGTTATGAATCGAAACTGGAGAATCAGTGATTCTTCTTTCTTTTTTAGCTTTCAATTATCTCTAATTGTAAATTTTCAGGTTCGGCAGCAGAAGCGACCTAGTTGAAAAGGATTGATGCGAGAAGAGAAGCCAGGCTATTCGTTATGACAAGCGAATCACAGTTAGGCACAAATTAAATTTCAAAAAGCGATGCATCTACGTTTTCGATGAGAACTAGTGTTGAACTTTTTACTACTAGTCAAAGTAACTTCCAATCATCAAATCACAGTTGGTGAACAACATTCATTTATTTTTTAGATCACAAAATTCTGAATTAATTGAGTGATTGATTGTCGTCTCTCTCACTCTCTATCCTCTTCCTCTCTCTCTGAGGCGACTTTTGAATTAAATGAAAACTTGTTGAAAACGGAGCTGATGTGTCCAAGAATTTATTACCCAACAAAAAGTTTCCGCAATCTTGTTTGTTTTCGAAAAAAAAACCCAAGAAAATTTTCTATCAAGGTTTTCTTTTCATATCGAAAACTTGGAATACTAGAAATCTTCAATCGAAAACTTCGACTCATTTTTGTTAGAAGCAATCATGCCCAAATCAAAAAGATCAACTTGAAGAACGAAATCTTCTGAATGTTGAAAGAATAATTGAAGAAATCCTTTCATTTGCCTTTCAACCACCCCCAATAACAAAAATACATTCCATAACTTTATTTTTCAACCCCATAAACATGAATTATCAGCAGTTCGCATTCGATGAAGCATTCACAAGTCCACACTCTCCCCTTCTCTGCGAAAATCTGAAAAAGATCACCTGCAAAGAAAAAAGTCTGACAACATCATTTTTGCTGATAATATTGAATAGATCAATCAAACAAGTTCTTCTCATTCATAGTATTTACTAGGAACTGAGAACAGACATGTTTTTGGGGTTTGAATATGAGACTTATGTCATTCGAAAGCTAGTCCAAAACTAACAACGGAACTGAATTCGGTTTTTGCAGTCGGCTTTTTGTTACCTAGATATTCAGAAAACAATCCATTTTTATTGCTAAAATAAACACTGAATTTCTCCTGTTTTTCACGCCACAATATATCTATTAAAATTACGATTTTCAGTGTTAATTTTAGCAATAAGAATGGATTATTTTCTGAAAATCTAGGTTACAAAAAGTCGACTGCAAAAACTAAAATCGGCTTCGTTGTTAGTTTTGGATCAGCTTTCAATTGATATAAGTCTCATATAAAGACTTCAAAGACATTTCTGGTCAATCCCTATTTAGCATTGTTTTCTCAACGTAATTTTTCAGAAAAAAATTCTAAATCAAAAAATAGAACTCGTAAAAAGGATTCTCGTCACTATCATCATACACGACATCACACACGAATCGAACTGTCTCGATGTTTCCTAAACCTTGCGATTCAACAAGTATTTCCCAATATGCAGTACGAAATTTCCGTTAGCGAAAATAAGTATATGGCTCGATTCTCTTCAATGATTTGATATCACCTAAGCGTCAGTTTTATCGAAAACATGCTCAAACCAGACAAGTTAATCAATGCGTCTAAAAGCGGCAGCGGATTTATTTTTTCGCATTCACTGTCTTGAGTTTTCTGACAAATAATCAAAATCCCTGCGAAAAATTATTAGTGGAAACTGAGAAACCTCGAACCCTACAAGTTTGAAAGCACATACAATATAACACACACTTGCATCGCATACTTGGAAGTCAACTGAAAATTGCAGGACTATTTATTTTTCTCTTCATTCAAAGTCGGAGCACTTCTTCCTAGCACACAATTCAGACCTTCGGGTTGAATGAGAATAACACAATTCAAAAAATAATCGCGATGACTTTTGATGAACATAGGCTTTTTTCTATTTCGCCAAGCCTGGTCAGCTTGACTAGAACAATTTATTTTATTGTTTCGGAAAAACGAAACTTATACATGGAAATTATATTTTATCACAACTGTTCAGATGCACTATTCAGAAGCACTACTTACTATTAGCGGAAGTATTTGGAGGCTGCTTTAACGACTCAAAAAAAACCACTAAACTGAACTGAACTCTTTTTTTCCTGTTCTTCTATATCTGGCTTTAAAAAATTTTAATTAAAGTTTAGAAGCACATCACGCGCCAAACTTGGTAGGTCACATATCAGCCCGGCAAGACGCAAGTTTTGTCATTTTAAGATGTGATCTACAAAAAGGCGCGCACTACGAGACGCCGTAAAAAACCAAAAAGTTGTAAAAGTTTTGCAATTTTTCACAAAAAAAAACTTGTCTTCCAAAATTTGTGTATTCATCGCTCCGTTTTTTCGACTTATTATTAATGCTATTATCTGGTGTCAATATAGCTTCACTGCGCAAAGTTTGAAATTGTCTAGCAATTATCGATTTTAATATTGAAACATTAGTTTGCACAGTTCAGTATGTTTTGTTTGATCTATTCAATATCTTCATTAAACATGATGCCAGCAGACTTACTTTAGAGTAGGTGATCAATTCGTTCTTCGGAGTTGAGGAGAGTGTGGGTTGAGCGTGCTGCATCGAAGCGAGCAGGGAAAGCGTCCTGACAGAACTTGTCGATTGCTGGAAATTTTGCGAAACTTTTTTTTAGTTTATTGTTCTTGTTTGAATTTTCAAAATTTTAAGTCAAAGTTTGTTTAAAAATGCTCACCTTCAGCTAGCGATCCTTTACTTCGGGTGTCCCGGTAGTCCGTTGTCGTTGTTCGAAACGATCAAACAAGTTTTCTGTAAATATAAGTTTGATGAAAATTTATTGAATTTCTTGATTGAAAATTTGAGCATTCAGTTTTTGTTATTTCAATTAAGTTTCAATGATTCCACCAAAAGTCATTAGAGATCAAGTGTGCTTCATTTTTTTCGAAATTCCATTTTTTCACGGTTTTTGGGCATTTTAATGAATATTTCTTGAAAACTGAATATTTTCGGAAAAACCACTTTTTCAACATGTTTCAAAATTTATATTTTAAATATTATGCAAAAAAATTCGAGAAACAAGCACAAAAATTCATTGGAAAAGGAAGTTTTAGGATGAGTGAGTAAGGAGAAGCTCAACTGGAACAGACTAGAGACAGTATAGAAGAGAGACACAGAGAAGCTTCAGAGGATCATGAGGGAGGGGGGGGGGAAGCAGTTGATTCGAGGGTTATCAGAAGGCAGTTCACGAGAAATTTGTACTAAGAGTTGACAAAATGAGATTTTTAATAGTTTCCAGTGTTTCGTTATTACTCTTTCAATAGGTTTTTGCTCACATTCATTTTTTTCCAGGAAAAAGTGAGACCTGGATAACATGAAAATGTTTTCAGTAATACAATGGAAGCTGTTTCGAAATTTTCTATGCTTTTCCCTTCATTTTCAGTTGCATTTTTCTTTTTAGATTACTGTACTTTACTATTTTGAGTTTGTTCAATTCTATATAACTTCTTTATTATTAGAGATAGAAAACATTTTTAATTGAACAAACAATGATAACAACATTTCACACATTTCATCCATCAGTTGATCATTTTCAAAAATCTATCATGCATGTCAAGATATATAGCACCAAATTGTTTTACAAAGTGACTATTTAGTTGAGCTCCATAATTAGTTGATTTTTCTTCTCAAAACTCAAGTCTTCTTTCCTTCTTTTTCTACTGTTATGACATCACTTTCTCAATTGCATATTCGTGAATTCTCTTCGGGAAATGGAATATATGGAAGTTTCTTGTAAAATAAAGAAGGTTTTTCTGGACTTTTATTGTGCACTCCTTTCTTGGATTACTGTACTTCAGTGTTTCGAGTTTGTTTGAATCTGCATAGCTCCATTCAGATTAAAGATCGAGAGAAGTTATTAACTGAACCAACAGTGATGACAACATTTTACACGTTTCATCAGATCGTCAGTTTTCCGTGTCTATCAATTTTGCATACAACGATTCGATCAAGTGCTCATTTGGGTTTACATAACTAGTTGGTCCTTCGTTTCTCAAACTCTAGTTTTCATTTCTATGTATTACTGCTCTTATTGTTATGACGTCATATTCTCAATGAACTCGTGTCTTACCATATAACATGCTCCTAAACGTGTCGAGTTAACATTATTGAGCAATAGATACTGTAGCGTTTACAGGTGCAATTCACTGCACTTTCGATTGAATGACATTTTTAATAAGCATTCTGAAGAGCAAATATGACGTTGAAAAAATACCAAAGACGTTGTCATCTAGATAGAAGATGGACCGAGGATAGGCCATGCAAAAACTACAGTACATTCAATACAAGATTAGAGTTTTGAACAAATTTCGAAAACAATTCTCACTGAAAAAACAACCAGAAAGAAAAAACCAAAACAAAAAAAAAACAAAAATGACACTTTATTTGAATTAGTTCGACTAGATGAATTTCGAGTGAGGCGACACGTTTTCAAAACAAAGTATTTACAATTCGAAGGGAAGGAGAGAAACATTTCTCATGGAGAAACTACTACTCAGGTATAAGAACAAAAATTGAGCACAACTTTGTGCTCAACACTAGATATTTTCTCAAGATATGACTTTCAATAAATGATAAGTATTTCTCAATCATCGTCTTTTTTCTTCTCCTTCTCCATTCGGTCTTGGAGAGTATGCCATTGGACTACTGGTCTCCTTGACGTCATCATTTCTGCCCATTGTTCACTGCAAGCATGTGTAATCTGTAAGAAACCAAAAAAAATGAAATTCTCCGGCGGCAAGGAATCGAAACTGAAGAACTGAATTTGTCAAAATTATAAATTCTAAACGATGACGTAATGAGTGTTTCAAATTCAAATTGATTTAGCAATATAACAGAATATGTCTGAAAAGATACAGTACCTGTGGCAAATTCAAATGTCGAGATCCCAGTGTGACTTCTCCAATAAAATCGTTTTTGCTCATTTTGTCATAATCCCAAACTGAGACAATAAGATGAACTTTCTGGAATGAAACCATGAAGATGAGTTATTCACTATATCAAACCTCAATCATATGTTGTTCAATCTTGAATTGAAAGCTCTCATTATAATAAGGGTTCAATGTTTTGTATTTCCTCGACGTCTTCTTTTTACTCAACAATTTGCGTCCGTGATGTAGATAGATTTTCACATAGGGATCTGAAATTATTCAACTATTCATGGCATCTTCTCTGTGTACAGAAGTGTCTACTTTGGGTGAATTTTTCAATGCAAAACTCTATGAAACTTCCCTTTTTCTCCTTCTTTTTCTCGCTCTTATTTGCTCATGACACAAAACTCTTCCGAAAGATGTCACATGAAATATTCGCGACCTTTTTTCTGGCTGCGGAGTGCTCCCTAATTGTTTTTTGTATCTCTGGTTGTGGAAGAGTATGAAAAACAACAAGAAGACGAGGAGTGAATGAAGTCAACAGCAGGAAAGTTGGATTGAACAAAAACAGAGAAACTCTTGGGCATATACTCACGTGCTAGTAGATCTTCTGTTATTTCTCAGTTGCTAGAACATGCTCTTTTGCTACAGTGGATCTTTTGCTATGAAATGTTGCTCAGTTGCTATTTTACAAAAAGTTGATATTTCTCATTTAGCTATGGAATAGCAAATGATCCATGTTCATTTGCATATAGAATACGCCAAATAGCAAAAGATCCACCATAGAAAAAGAGAAAATTCCAACAACTGGAAATAACAAAAGATCTGCTAGCGAGTGAGTATTTGCCTAACTCTTGTGAATCAATGAACGGGATAGTGATCATGAATGGAAAATAGTTTTTCCTTTATTTTGGAACGAATGGCTTGAGATTTTTCACATTTAGTTCAATTAAAACACACCTGATGAACCACCAACATCCATTTTCTTCAAATTCCTTGCCTCCATTATTGTCAGGGTTACTGTACCAGTTGCCGGGCGGTAGCGTGTGGAAAAGCAAATATCACCAAGACGGCAATCTTTCTGAAAGAAAGAATTCAAAAAAATTCTTTGACATGATTCAAACAGATGATATCTGGTGCACCAGTATTGTAATAAAAATTTGAAGATTCATTCAAAAACTTTTCTTCTAACAGCATTAGTACAAAACTGTCTTGTTCTCATGATCTCAATGTTAGTATAAACTTAATTAACGTTATGATTTTTTAAAAACTCATTTATGAATATGATGCTCTATCTATCTGCCTTTAATCTCTGTATCCCATTCTCCTTCAATCAGACCCTATACAACCACAAACACCCTTTTTCTACCCTCGCTTCTTCCATCTTCTTTTCTTGAGTCTTTCCGTTTTATTTTTTTCGAAGAGCTTGTCAAAGCGGATATTTGAAAACGGAAGAACGAAGATGGATTTTGGCATGTGTGGATACAAATTAAAATGCGCTCTCTAACATGTCTGTCACGCGCACCACGTATATACGTTTACTTCGATTTTCGTCGAGACATGTCAATCTCCTAAAATCTGAAGAGTTCGGAGAAAAGAGAGAGAACTCATAAGATTCAAATTTATCTTATTTTGTTTTTTCAAAAAGAATACTACGGACAACAAGAAGATGGAAAAACGATGATCAAATCAGCGTGTCTGACTATGGCTCTTGCATGTTTTTATGTGGGAAAAAGAAATACACAATCGGTTTTTAGGCCTACCTCATCATCTTTTTCTGGTTTTTGAAGTGGCCGTTCAATATCTGTTGTTATCCCAAAATCGATGGATTCTAGTGGTACTGAAAGTTGACCCATTTTATCATCTTTTGATAATCGGTCATAATCATAAATCACAAGCATCAATGTTTTTGAGTGAAGTTCGTTGAAAGGAATCTGAAGGAAAGCCAAATGAGCCAAAAGTGAATAGACCACTCACAGAAAATTGAAATGTTTCGTTGTATGTCGGGTTCAGGGTGTTGCGAATTATCCGTGTCTCAAATTTTTGTTTTCTTCCTGGGAGCACATAAACCTTGACATACGGATCTGACATTCCATTTCGATCCATTGCGGGTAAATCAGAAGCACTCACAATTGTAACTGACAGCTGAACTTTGGTATTTTAAAAACGGAGTTGTTTTAAAGTATCTAAAAATCTTATAACAAAGTTTTTGGAATATTCCTTCGTTCTCACTTTTAAAAAGTTCCCTACTTTTTTGACTCATCCAAAACCCTATCCTAAGCTTTTGTTATCTTCCTCATTTTAGTTTGTACACAAACCTTCGACTGCTCGAAGTCATATTCAACCCTGAAATGAATGTTTCCATAGTGCTTCACAGGTGCTCCACTGGCTGAAAGTGGAATTGTGACAGGTTCGAAATAGTCCTCGCTTGACGGTTGTACTGTTACAGCTTTTGAAGTCAAAATAGGCATTGCCCTATTCCCAACATCCACTGTTTTTGGACGTGGTGCATACTGAAATTAGATTGAAGTTGCAAGCTCACACACTTCTCATCTATCTGTCTTTTATCAGAAGCTTTCCTTCATTTTTTTTCCCAGTTTCCCCACTTTTCATTCCTCTTCTTCGTGGCTCAGCATATATTATACTTGTCTTCTTCTTCTTCATATTGCCAGAAAAACAGATTATCATATTCTATCATATGTAGATGTGATCAGAAAAAGCCCCGAAAATTGCGCGACGACTAGGGATTAGTAAGGATTTGAAGGGAAAAGATGAGAAAAGCGAGAAAAAATTTTGATATGTAGGAAAGGTGTCCAATATGCTCTTTTTTTCTCATTCAAAAGAAAAGCTTAACGATGAGGTTAGGAATGGCGACTGGATGACGTCATAGCCTCAACAATTCACTCAAGAAACCACCCATGTGCAGGTGAAATTATACCTGAGAAAAACAATAATTGGTTTCATTTTTATTCTCCCACACGAAAAAGGAAAAAACAATTGAGATTTTTTTCAGAACACGAAGCTAGCTTTTCAAATTAAGCAGTTCAAATTAGAACCCATCTATATTATGCTTAATAGCTGAAATAAGATACCGTAAACCTATAATGAAACTTCTGAGAAAAAAAGATCATACATATCTGCTAAGGTGGTTACGTGCTTTAACCAAAAACCATGAGAATCCCGCACTTTATTTCACTCCACTCTCGTCGAAACGGTCGTTTCCCATTCCCGATGATGCGAAAAATTGCAAATTTCTGCCCTAAATGTATTTCCATATTTCATACCACCCATTTGTTCTGACGGAAAACGGGATTTTTTTTTCCGAATGAACGCTTTTCTAAGGCTTCTTTTTCATTCGAGGAAAAAACGAAATGAAGGAGCACATCTCATCATCGGCATGTTGTGCTGGCGTGTCATGCTCTTTTTTAGAAAGGGAAGACGCTATGTGGAGTAGGAGACCATGGAAAACGACAGCGACTACACACATCGACATGTTTTATTTTATGAATTGTTTCCTATGTCGTTTTTGGAGAAAGCATTCTAGTTACTCTTTTGGCTTCCTAGTCGATGAAAGACGTTGTTTTTCAGAAAATTGTTCAGATGGATGAGGCAAAAATGAGGGATTTCAGCAGCTTATCTGAGTCAAAAAAATTCGGAAGTTTAGTCACATCATCTAACATATATCACGAATATGATATACATAAAGTTACACAATATTTTATGTACTTCTCATAGTGAGGAAGAGACTTAGGTCATTCATTGAATCCTTCAACTGATGCGAGAAGGCCCTATTCCACGTCATTTGGAGAGGAAATGACAACAAATGAATTTTTGATGAGCTATTGCAACACTCACTACGCTCAACTAGTGCCCCATGCTTAACGACCCGGCAGTAAAAGAAGTAGAAGAACAAGTTAATTCTTTTTTCTCTTTCATTTTTCAGAACCGCACATCATCTTTCTTCCAGGACTTACACCATTCGAAGTTGTTGGCATACGGCGAATTGGACAGCATGTAGTCAGAATGCGGAAAACTGGGGAACAAACTATTGCTCCAGTCGCCCACATGGTAAAATAATTGATTAGAAGTGATAGGCGTAGAGGGGAGAAATGTTATCAGTAAATATGAAATACCATAAAATAGAAGTTTAATATATGTATTCCACTACATATATGAAATGTATCATTTATTAGCTCATCCAGAACCTGAATATGCGAATGTTTTTCTATCTGGAAACAATTCTGCAACGAGTGCTCTCTTCCCTTCGTTTTTCATCATTCAAAAGCGCGACTCCTCCCTCCTAAACGACAGAAAAAGGGCGTGGTTTTTCCGTTGGGTCTCGCAGCGAGACACACACGCAAAACGAGTGCGACCGTACCTATTTGCGAGGCTTTGTGGTGAATTTTCCGTTTATCCTGTTTTCTCCTATTTTTCGTATTTTTAAGGGTTTCCATGTGAATATGTTAGAAGAAAAGCTCATAAATTTATAAAATAAATGAGATGAACGAAATCGGACCAGAAAATGATGAAATAAAACCAGTTTGGTTTATTTTTGGGATTTTTAGCTTTCCTCTTACGAATTTGATTTTTTTTTTGTTCTAAACGTCGAACACCGAAAAAGTAAATTGCATGCACAGAAGCTTTTCTTTTTTTTGTTTTTTGGCTTGATTTCCCCATTTTCTCAAAAATCAACTTAGTTCAAAAAGCTACTTTACAAATCGACTTTTTATCTTATTTAACGAAAAGAAAACTTTTTCCGTTCATTTGTTCTTAAAACCTCAACATACGATCGCATCATGTAATTTTTGTTTTTCAGCTCGACAATGGGTTTCCAAAATTTGTGGTTCTCTCACCCACGCAAGTTCGGACCAGGATCTCGCTCCTGGTAAGTGATTCAGCAGAAGGCCGTTATCGGAAAAATGATTTTTTAAAATCTAGCTTTATTAGCTAAAAAAAATGTTTCTGTATCCACTAACTAAATTTTTTCAGCCGCGTCTGTGCTGGTCATCACGGACTCATCCGCAAGTACGGACTCGACCTCTGCCGTAGATGCTTCCGCGAACAAGCCAAGGATATCGGATTCAAGAAGGTTAGATTTGATTATCTTTCAAGTTGGTAATTATAGCAAGTGTCCATTACGCAGAGGCGGTTGTCTCTTGTTGTTTAGTTTAGCTTGCAAAATTAAAATTACATCTCGAAGACAGAAGCTTCGTTTTTTAGATCTTCTGTTCAAGATTGTCAAACAATTCTCTCAGTTTGACTTTTTCAAATGATTTTTTTTCAGCTCGACTAAGCGGATGAACCGACCTTGTCGCTGATGTGGACTCATAAAATTGTGTTACTGTTAAAGTTATGTCTTCAGTGAATAAATTGTTGGCGTAATTCACATGTTCTGAATTTGTGTAAATAATAAAACCATCGGTTTAAATCTGTAGGAAGACTATACTTCAGGAAGAGTCTTCAAATCATTTTTGTTGTCACAGATGGATGCGGTAGAAGCTGGTGACTGGATCGCTGGTCGACCTCTTCAGCTTGTTTTTCTTTCTGGGCTCGATCCAATCAACAAAGAACACCATAAGAATGTTGTCAGTGTATTTCGGTATCGGTTCTCTCGAGAAAAGCAAACTTTCGTTGTATTCCAGACATCGAAGTACAGAAAAACCTCCGCTTCAGATTCGTGTCGTTTCTGGAGAGTTGGACATTCCACCCAAGCGTTTAGAGAAGGCGTCAGACAGGGGTTAGTTACGTTTCTGTGCTAGGAATATCTTGGAATTAATTTTATCGAACGAACCCCGTACCGCAGAGCTTTGGGAAGATTCTTCTTTTACCCAAACTACTTTTACAAAATACCAGCCTGGCTTCAAAATTTTATTATAAGTACACAAATATCTTTAAGCAGCATACAATTTCTCGTAAAACAAAATATACTTGCTTCAGGAATTCTACGACGTGATTGGCCGCTGAAATATCTGGAAAAAGTGCCGGCTCTCATAGTTGTTTTTATTGACTTAGATTGGAATCATCCGTCATGGGAAGAAAAGAAGACCGAAGCTGAGAGTAAAGTCGCAAGTGTCAGAGCCTCACTACGACATGGCACTAAAGTGGCGTTGGTTTTGATTCAGCAAAAGTTAGTCCTAACATTGTGTTCTGGCTTTTGTTGATAGAGGGACAGATGTTGATAGAAAAGTTTTTAAAGATTTTAGTACTACAGAGTAAATCACCAAATACGCATTGTCAGCGGATTATCTTTTACAGATCGACAAGCGTGAGTGACAACGTGGCTGCCGATAGAGCTCATGAATTGTGCCAAGCTTGCTCTCTGCAATCTAAACAACTGTTCATTTTTTCTCAAGAAAGCCTTCTCGATACATCCAAGCTAGAACTCGCGTTTCACGAGCTTTGTCAAACATTCTATCAACAACGTCTGAAAACAATCCGGTCTCGAAGTATTCCCAACAACTCGCCGGCACTGGTGGTTCGCCAACAGTTCAAATTGGCGTTTTTATCAGAGCTCCGCCAAGATACTCACACAGCTTTGAGAAATTATCGGTTGGCATATGATCAGTGTAAAGATACTGTTGAGCAATGGGATGGTGTGGACGTCTTCGAATGGAGGAGTGTTGTGGGGCTTCTCAATTACAAAGTAAGATAAACTCACATTCCTAGGGGATTGAACGAACTAAAGTATTGAAACTCTACGCAAAATGGTAACTATTGCAAGAGTATAACGTTTGCCTGTTAAATTAGTAACATTCTGACAATAGCCCTGCTGAACTGAAATTGCCTGTACTAAAATTACAAGATATCCCGTTTCTAATAAAATTTTATTTGATAGATACCGAAACTCTGAATATGCTTAAATGCGATTTTTAGCTAGCTTCTTTCCCGTTTCTCTTAAAACATTTAAGAATCTGTGAAAAAAGATTAAACTGAATTTACAGATGTGTGAACTGTGTTTTCTTCACAGCACACCTCTTGAGGCGATAAATCAAATGCGTCGACACACTTCAATATTCTTTTCGTCGGCACCTGGAATTTATCCCACACCACACCTAGCATCCATCGAACTCCTTTTATGGAAGTCTAGGCAATGTTATCAATTCGCCCAGCTTTTCGAAAAATCGGTCCTCAGTGGTCTTTCGGCGCTTGCCACTTTAAATCCGGGCACTCACTTGGATCAAGCCGCAATTATTTATTCAACAGCGAATAATGAGATTGCTGCTTTGAAAAGAAGTAAGATTTATAGTGGATTGTAGGCAGTAAGTTCCGTAATTTTTCTAATTTCTTTTGTTAACAATTATTGTTATTGTTAAAGAGACAGAAAACCAGTCTAAAAAGAATGGCCCGTTTCATAGTATCACTTTCAGACGCTCCACTCAATGTACCATATCCAACTCCAGACCCGTTATCTAATTCTACGAACACCGTATTCTTCGGACAAAGACCATGGAGAGTGAATTGTGAAGGATTGGCTAGCGCAGAAGTTGAAGCCGCCGCTGTAACTGCAATCACACAAAGATTGGTTGTTAATCACGAAGGAGTTATTACTCTCTTATCAGCCGCTTTGGTACAATATCAGAAGTATGGCTGTCTCAGAATGAGAAAAAAGATTATGATGGAGGTACGTATAATCTAGACCCATCATTTCAACTGATCCCGAGTTTCAACACCGTTCAGTTACAGATGGCAAACACATGCTATGCTAATAATGACATACAAAAAGCTCTCCGATATTGGGGGATGGTACTAAAAGATTGTGCTCTTCCTTATTCTATCCGAAAGGACATGATGCATCGCGCAACATGGGCGGCATACGCTATTGCCAGCGTTCAAGACTTCGCAACATGTTGTATTCAGCTGATGTGTCCTGCCTATTCAGAAGTCCTTCCTTCGAACTGTGTCCCATGCTTTTTCGACATGCTGAATGGAATAGTGCCAGGACTTCCATTTCCAAACGATGACGCATCGAACGAGCAGGTTCGTGTTGTTTTTCTAGACTAAGCGCTATTTGATCGAATTTTAAACTGTCTTCGGTCCGAAATTGAAATGTTCCAATTAAAGTTACTGTATTTATATGATCTCACGTCATCTATTTTTCTTTTTGTTCAGCGAAAAATGTTCCTGCTCGATTCTTTCATGAGAAACAGCTGCGAGTTTTATAAAAAAGCGCAAAAGATACATCAATCATTTCACGAATCTTATTTGAACTGTTTTTCAGATTCAAATCTATCAGAGTAAATGGCAACAAGAACTGCATGATGGTCCGAAGGTTTTCGTTGTACAGGCATCCAAAGTCGCTGAGCTGTTTCTGGAAGTTTGTGTTTCGTTTCTTGAAAACCCTACAGTTGAGCCAAACTCCAAGGTTCCAGTCAGAATAGAAATTTTGTCGAAGATTGACACAAGTATATGGTTAGTTTACCATTCGTAAATTTACTTATTCGGAGATTATAAAACATTTCTTTCAGTATAAAAGATGTTGTTGTTCATCTCCAATCTAAAAAGAATTCAACTGAACCGATCCAGCCTGCCGAAAATGAACCTGTGATTTACGATCCATTGCATTTGGGGAGCGTAGAAATTAGCCGGGAACAGCCGATGCAACGTGTTGTCATGTTAGATCTTGGACGAGCGAAGCAAACATATATGGCTACGGTGACCAAAGTGGTCGTGGAAATGGGCAAAGCTATCTTTGGACAGATAGAATTTGATGAAAATGC
Organism: Caenorhabditis brenneri; assembly: GCA_000143925.2. Taxonomy (NCBI): domain Eukaryota; kingdom Metazoa; phylum Nematoda; class Chromadorea; order Rhabditida; family Rhabditidae; genus Caenorhabditis; species Caenorhabditis brenneri. The sequence continues at coordinate 376,643 of GL379821.1, read as the reverse complement.
TTTGAATCGCAACTTTCACGTGGAGAATATCGTCGGTGTGGAGTACTTGAAGTGTGTTATTTGTCATAAGTAAACTTAACTGCTCTCTATAATTTTAAGTCTGGCAGAAACATAGCAATAGAGTAGTTTCGAAAACAAATGAAAATCTACATTTTTTTCAGAATTGGTCCTGAAAAGACAAACGCAAAACTAGAGAAAGAAGTGAACATTGACTGCCTGATAGGAGAAGTTACTACTACCGAGCTAATCATTCGCAACACTAGTAAATCGTCTTTCCATAATTTACGTTTGGACTTCAAACGAAAAGAGCAGAAACACGCAGAAGCTGCAGCAGTTTTGTTCGTGGAAGAAAAAGGAACCGAACTGAAATCGGAATTCTCGTTTGAAATTTGCGATAAGCTGCTTGCTGATGCTATTGTAAGTTCTTCCAAAAAAAGATGCATGTCTGGTTAACAAACAGGACTTTTCATTCTCAATTAATTAACCGCGAGTTTCCAAATATCGGATTCTTTTTAACAATCATGTCGCTCGTTCTACTGAGACTGCTATTGAGACGGAAAAGCAAATTTTTGAAGTTGGCTAATAATTGTATCCCCAATAACAACACGATGAAACTAAACAAGAAGGTTTGAGAGTAAGACACACCATTGCTCAAAAATACTTCTCTAATATTAAACTTAAACAACTTAGAAACATGTTTTGAAACGAGAACTTTTTCCCCTGTTTTTTTGGTATCGGAAGAAATTCAACTGAAGATGCGGTCCGGCCTTTTGCAAGTCTGGTCAAATCAGCTTCCCTCTCAGCAGTTGTCTTTGTAAATATTGCCCCCCCCCCCCCAAGTTTTACCCAGGGTTTTACATTTCCTGTTATTCAAAACTTACTACTAGATAACACGATTGGTTATCGTAAACAAGTGAGAAGGTGTCAGTTTACGTCAGGTGCAAAACCTCTGGGGAATATAATTGCTCATTTTGATCATCACTTGCGTCAATGAAGTAAAAGGGATGACTTTGGATTTTACTAATGAGTTGAAAATAGAAAATTTGGCGCGATGATGAAATCAGTTAGTCAGATTTTTCAAAGCTTTCGTTGATCATTTGAAAAGTGATATCATATGACTTGGTATCTGAAAAAGTATTTCGGGTTAGATTACTCATGAACAATTGTGCATAAATCACATGAAAGATTTGCCAGATTTACATCAAAAACAACTTCATGACATCATGGAACAGTATATTCTTCAGGTCACGTTTCCATTGATGGTTTCCGCTCAACTCATTGGCGACTACATGCTTCAACTGGAGCTGAACTATGAAACTGAAGACGCTAACCAGCGTATACAAAAATCTAGCATACTGGAAGTGGGGGTAACAGCAAAAGATCCATTTACTGTCACAAGTTCTGTTTTGAACATGAACGGGATACCGATGACATCGATGTTGAATAACTGTGAACATATTCTCAACGTCAGTATACAATCGACGGCGTCGATTATCATCAGCTCTGTCGAATTCTTGATGGCAGACGTGGTGACTTCTATTGAAACCACAAATGGAGGATCTGGGAATGCTTTGAATGGTATACTGAAGCTGTATTTAGCTTGTATGCAAACTGTTTTAGATGATGTTAATGCCGATGAAGTCATCTGCTATTCAGCAGCTATTCGTGTACTTGTGAAAGAGGATGAACCAGAGACACCACTCGGAAGAATGTCTGTTGAGTGGAAGAGGTGAGTTCAAATACCGTAATTTCTTCATTTTAATGTGCTTCGGAATGCTTGAGGATAAATGAATCCAGCAGTTCAAAAAATTAAGCTAACATCTGTTAGCTACCTTGTTGGTTGACTGGTGATCGAGATTTCTTCTTTGTAGTTGAGGAGCGAAAAAATATTAATTACTTTTTTCTTAAAATTGTATGTACATTTTTCTGGAAGGGTGTGTATGTGTTAGTGGGTGACAGGCACAGAAAGATTAGTCTTTGACTTCTTGGTTGGGCAAGTTTTAACTGCTACAATAAGGTGAAATCGGAGGTATGTACTGACAAGAAGATGATACAAAAATTTGAAAAGTTTTTTCGCGGATTAAAACAAGCAACCAATGAACGTCTTTAGTTTCACGATATGAACAGTTCTATTCTCTGACAATAATAGACTGTATCACCATTTCATCTGTTGAAGTTCATTCATCAGCAAAGGTGCCACACTTTAAGAACCTCATTCCAAACGTTGCTTTAGAAGAGGCCGAACACCAAGAACGGTCCCTTTCCGTGACTGAATCCGATAACAAATGTTTTTGATATCAACAAAAACCCATTTCAATAGAATATATATCCGAAGTATATAGAAATCCAGAAACATGAAAATTTTCTTGATTTCCGGTCTTTCTTCCGATTGAAAAAACCACACGAAACATAGTTTGAATCTTGTTCACACTGAACTTAGCTGAGAAAACTATTGTTGCAACAGGAAGGTATCAGTTTGTTGGGCCGGAAATTGCTCGATTTCCCACATCAAAAACTATGATAGAATCGTCAAAGACAATGTGCCTCATGAGAAGTTGACGGTGTAGCTACAATAGTTAAATGACAAAGTAGAAACAGTAAAATAGATTTCGAGCTTGACGTCAAAAGCTATATATATAAATAAGATTACGTGCTCTGAAGTTTTTTTTTTTTTTTTAAGTCCCAATCTGGAAGTTTTATACAATACAAACATGTCGTCAACTTAGTAATGGTACGAATTGATATCTTTATCTTTGGTCTTCTTGGTCCCTTTCTATGGTCTGATTCATCAGATTCCAATCGAGGAAAACACATGAATTTCTGTTTATAGAATAAATTATTATTTTGTTAACAAGTTATCACCTACTTGTTTGTAGTTATTGGCTCTGATATTTTCGAGAAAACGCAGAAGAGGCATTATGAATACAAAATCCTTTTTTTCTGATCACTTGTAATGAGTAATCATCTTTGTCAATAACACCAACTACGGTCAGAAATATCTTTGGATTACGGTCGTTCTGACCTCCGAAGCGTAGTGGACAAATTGTAATGTGGAAACTGTGTTGAAAACGCTGATAACTTGAAACAAAACACTGTAATCACTAGGTACATTACAGAGCTGCTCCAGACGCTTGCACGGTCCGATCAGTGGTCCCACTTTGCCGAATTCCTGTGCTTGCATGCCCAATCTCCATCTCATCACATATCAAAACGAATCCTGCCATTGTCAGACAACCTATTGAAATTTGCTTTGAGCTCACTAGTCATTTGAAAGAGGTACGTGGGTGTGAGTTCTGAAATATCCCTTCAACCATAACACTACTTCTAAAACACTCGTGAAAACTTGCTTACGTCGTTGTTTTCCCCAATGATAAAATTATCAATTAGTGTGTTGTTTTCGATTACGATTGTATTACGTAGGCACCACTTCATTCCCCGAAACTTATTACGTATCACTCCCTCGTGTATTGTTGTCAAGGAACCAAATGAGAAGCCTGTTATTACAAGCACGAATAATACGGAAGTAAATTTCAGGTCGCAGAACTATCCATTAACTTCGACCTTAACGACGTGTTCATGTTCAGCGGAGAGCGAAAGGTACATAGAACAAGTCTAAACTCTCGAGTGGTGTCAAATCTGGAATGAGTATGAAAAAGATGTGTTTTCTAACTGGGAATCTGAAAATAGAGCTGTGTAACTCATTTTTCCGGGTCAGGATCGAGCAATCCGGTTAGCGATGGAAAACCTCAACCATCTTCATAAAACTTTCCGAGAGCTTAGGAAAACTGAAAGGCAGCTTCCTTCGAGTTTAATTTGAAAACTTGAAAACTTGACTTGGAAACATCGAATTGTTTTATTTCATTGTTCAAATAATGATATCACTTCAATTTCAATGTTTTGACGGTCCCACATTTCTTTCTTAAGTCCCAATTACTCTTTCTTCGAAGCTCAGACAAACCGCAAGAATGAAAGGGCGACACTGTCTTCCTTTCACTAATTATTTGGGTAGGCGCGTTCGTCTACCACAAACAGGCAGGTGTCTCTGTGACAATAAGTCGGATTAGGTAGTCTGAGCTCCTGGAAAAGGAAATCATGTCTACGTGAAAGTTTGTGAAAAATCGTACTTGGTGAACATCATCCTTTTTTAAAAATTAATACAAACTTTAGATATGATTCAAAAAAAACGATTTATGATTTTTTCGAGTTGAGTTCCTTGAAATGTTCATGTATATTGGTTTTGAAAAATAAAATACCGTAGCGAAAATGTTTTATGATAGAGTATCGTGTAAGAATTTCATCAGTCTATTGTTGAACTGTATAGAAGAATTGTTGATAAAGTTGTTTTGTAAGTGAGCTAAAGTGGTTGTTGGTAGCCATTTAAGCGGATTAGGCTGTCTGAGCTCTCAGAAATGAGGTGAATGAGCTCAAAGCAGAGGGACCATACTAAACACGCAAAACAAAAGGCTATTGCCTTAGAATGTCTGGATGGATCAGACGAATAGTGAAGAGATGGAGTTGAAAAATGTAAATAATTTTTTCAGGTAACTTTCACGCTACTTCCATTATCTTCAAGAAGAATTACCGTGGTAGTAATGGCTCTTAGTGCCGGAAGACTCAATTTCCCGAAGCTTTCTTTGAAGTGAGCTAAAAAGTTCTCAAAGTTTCAATAGATTCTTGATTCAGGTCAGCGCAAGTAGCCGATCAAATCCTTCAACAGGCTCTCCGAACCCTTCCGGCCACAATTTTCGTTCTGGTGAGTTTGAGCTATGGTGGAAGTGAACCAACAAGTTTGAATATCTGAATTTTGGACATCCGGTTGGAGTGAAATAAATTTTGTTTATAAAAAAACCAGAGAATAACATTTCGGAAAACGTTTTTTACTCGGAAGTTGAACCGGACGTTGTTATAATGTATCCGTGATTCATTGAATGAGTAGAAATCTTGGGTCCATGAAAAGTTGTTTTTGAAATCAAATTTTTTCAGCCTAAATCGAAAGACCTCACTCGGGTTGTGTAAGAATGGTCCGCATCTACAATTGCTCTGTTTTCTAATTATTTATGATTCTCCGTCATTTTTCTTATAACCAAATTGTAAATAAACTAATTATTCTTAACATGTTCTAGTTACTGCATTCGAAGTAGAGCTACAGTTTTTTGACACGGCTGAACTAGAACACTCGGTATAGAGTTTGCTTCGAAATGAATTAGCGAACAATTGACTTGAAGAATTTTAAACATTCATTATTCTACGTCTTTCAATGAAACACGGAAAATACAGCCTTTAAGGTGGACTTCATGGATGAAACCAGTGATAAAGATCGGACGTTTTCATGGTCAGCCGAATAAGTAAGGAGAAATATCTGGATTGATTGAATGATGAGCTATATTCCATTCTTGGAAAAACGATTACGGTACAAAATATGTTCAGTACCGATATATACAATCAGAACCACAGGTGCTTCTAGAAAAGCTTAATCCAATTCGTTGAAGATTTTCTGCTCTCAAATGGTTTTTTACAGTCTCAGAGTTTCAACCAAGTGCCTAAATATCCTCAGCGGGTTTTCCTGATAGGCGGAACATAGTCTAAACCTTATTCCTTTTTTCTTTTTTTTCAGAATCAAAAGAACAAATGGAAAAGATTCTAGGAAACTTCTAGAAGCCTTCTAGATTGTTGGGTTACGGTAGCTGTTAGTCACCCCTATTCAAGCTTTTCCTTTAAGCTCCGCCCTCCCCATTCACCATATCTGGGCGTGGCTCTTTTGCTCAGGGGAGATGAAGCTGGCTCGCTGGCTCAAAGAAAATTTGTGGGCGTGGCCGGATATATAAAAGGCTCATGTTCATAGTTACAGCTTCATTTGAGATTTTTTTCAAAGCTTCCATTCAAGTCTCGCTATGCTAATTGGGAAGAAGAGAAGATTCTTCTCTTCCTTCTTTTGGATTCTCTTATGCTTGGTCGACCTCTCATCGGGAGACTGCCCTAAAAATGGCATGTGCACCGAAGAGCTGGAGAAGAGTCGCATCCGAGGAATCGCGGTTAGTTTACAATAAGGCATTTACATTAGGCTTCTTTTTCAGATTGATAGTAGATCTAGCCTAAGGCTAATGTAGTCTGAACATTTTATTTTCAGAAACGAATCTACGAAGAACTCCCGGACATGGCCTACTCAACAGCTGAAACTGGAAAGATTGATAATACTACCCGTCTAATGTACCAGAACTGGCTCGATGAATCCCATCAGGAGAAATCAAATATCTTCGGCGACCCGGACGTCAAGATCCATTTCATAACATCATCAGATCCATTCTTGGGTGAAGATCGCTCTCAACTCAGTGCTGCCTTTGAAGTCCAAGACGAACTTAAGAATACTGTTCTTGTCGATGTAAGATCTGTTAGAACACTCGAATAACCTTAACAAATCCATTACAGGCTACCTTGATCATTCACACCAACATTCCGAGCAGTAATCATGACCGTGTCAATCATGTAAGCGTTCAAGTTTTCGAGAAGAACTCGGATAATTCACTCGGTCCACTCATCACCACCAACTCGTTTGCCATCAGAAGAAACGAACAAATCCGCATCAATCTTCCGGCCCCATTCATCCAGAGGTAATAATTCTTTCAGTGAAAACGTCTGTGTACTGTACATTTTTAAATAGTATCCATAACAATTCTAAAATATAATTTAAATCCAATCTTGAGTAAGTTTCAGATGGTTCTCGCGAAACTCGACAGGAAACCTCTTCGTGTCGGCCACTGTGGATGGCACCAATGTTGCCATTCATCCCCAACAAACAACAAAGGATAGTGAGCTCATGGTTCTTCAACTTGCTACAAAGTTCAATGGAGTTATCGCACCTTCACGCAAACGCCGTTCTTACTCAACCCCAATCTGTACTAAGGATAGACGTTCACCAGGATGCTGCCTCTACGACTTGACCATCGAATTCGACAAGATCGGATGGGACTGGATCATTGCCCCACCAAAATACAACGCCTACATGTGCCGCGGAGACTGCAAGCTCAATTCCCATCACGTAAGTTTCGACACAGAACCTTCGATAACTAATCCGATAAATTCTAAAATTTCAGTTCATGAACGACTACGCTCACTCCAAGATCATGCGCTCCCAGGGCCGCATTGACGATGATGTGAACACTGAAATGGGATTCTGCTGCCACCCAACGGACTACGACTACATCAAACTCATCTATGTGAACCGCAGCGGACGCGTCTCAGTTGCCAATGTCAACGGCATGATTGCTCGTCGTTGCGGCTGCTCCTAAACATTCTCTCCTCCGGTTCTGATCTCTGAAGTGATTCCCACAAATGATTGCCCATCCCCGTTTTCCTTTTCCCCACCATTCCAAACCAATCCATAATATTTCCATTTATCTGTGTCATACCTCTCTTTAAATAATCAATCTCCAACTACTCTCCCAATTTACATGGTATCTCTCTTTGATTGTGATACTTTATAATAATTCCTTTATCGCATGTTTTGATTTTCTAGAATTGTATCAGTAGATTTCCCTTCCTCTTTTCTTTTTGATTATGAGCTAGAGAATATCGCAAAGCAGTGTAATAAAGAATTGATTATAGTTATTCTTTTATAATTGAATGTAAACCTAGAAAAAAGGTTTTCGAAGACTCCAAGTTACAGGTTCAAATTGGATCGAAGGATTGGTGTAATAGGTACATGATTTTCGTAGTGGCCCGCTGATTTGTTTTCCTAATTGCATTGCCTCAGAGTGTTGAGAAGAGAAGGTCTGAAGAAAAAATAACGTTCAAACTCCTGATCATAAACGGCTTCCATTTTTGTTCTTCATAGGAAGATATCTAAATCGCTACAGCACTCCAAGCTTAACGTTTGGCAGGTAACCTCTGATAGAGCTACACACAATGTTGGATGAAATATCAAAACGTTATTCTCGGAAAACTTGTCACTGGGTGATCGGCATTGGGTGTACTTCAATTGGAGTATTTGCAGTAATTGAAGGAAGATGCCACCTCAGTCAGTGACTATGCATTTGACTCTCTGCATCTTTGAAACTATTTTTGGAACGTCTGGAAATAATGAAACAAACAACTTCCTTCAGTTTTCTCACCAATTTCCCATTTCACAGTATCTCGTCATTCCGCATTTGTTCATTATGTTTCCAAGTCTGTATTCTTTTTTTCTCACTTCGAAATAAACTAAAAGTGTCTCAAGGTGGATTGTCCTCTCAATGTAATAAACGAACTCCTATTCAGTTTCTTCTGTCTCTTCACCTTCTGATTCTTATCTTTAATGATGACAACCACATTTCTCATTTAGTTGCGAATTCTTCTTGCTGAATTCGTCGGAAAGTTCTCCTTTTTATTTTCATTCGAAAAGACATTCGAAACGGCAACATCATGGAATCACTGGCAGCAATGCGAGAATTGAGTCAGTTTGGAGTGCATTTTCAAAGTTGGGCAAGAGGTAAGTCGGTTTTGTGGAACTTCGAACGTCTCGAATGAAATTTGAACTTTGATTGTGGCTAAACAACTTCAAGAACATGATCTGCTTACATTTTAGTTTTGATATATATATTTTTTTCTTTTGGACTATAATTATACTCCATCACAAAACTTTCCATGGGATCAGAGTTTTCCTTGGAACCAACTATAAACTCAAAAGTCACGTTACTGAAGATTTTTACCCCTAGCGCTCAAAGACCAGCATTGTAATTGATCGTTCTGACTACTCACCGATGTCGGTTGTGCTTACGGTAATCAGTAACTCATCAGAGGTATACAACATAGAAATTTAAGAGAAATCAAATTCAAAGTTTTTTGAGAGTATTCAAAAAACCTCCAAACATGCTCATTTTTAATTAGGCGTACATTTTGTTCATTTGATGGTAGCATAAAGATAAAGATTTGTGTTTTGAACATTTCACGCAACACTTATTAAAAGTACACTAATGTTTTGTTGTGCGCCATAGTTCGTTCTCGAACAAACACCCTTTTCAGGTGTGGGTGTACACATTTTGATGATTGGTTTTCGTTTGTAAACGTCATCAATGCATGTTTATACCGAAAGAAAATCTTTTCATCACACCGGTAAACAACAAATCAAAAGAAGAAGAAGAAGAAGCACTTAGCATTATTAAAAAATCACCCATTTGCGTATTTATGTCGATTACCTGTGAGGATTTTCCATGTGGTAATCCGTGTGCGCCGGATTTCTGGGAGATTTTTGGGATAACGGAGTCGGCCACACCATGGTGCTATGTCTTACTTCTTTCGCCTACTTTTCATTTCTTTCATTACTATCTCTCCAAATATAACTCTTCTTTCTCTGACTTTTGAATTTTCAATTTCATTCTGAATCACTCGTTTTTTCGATGAACTACTATCAACATGGATGTGGATGAAACAGGTAGATGTAAAAATCGAATAATAGAAATTAGCTAGAGAATTAATTTTTTTAAATGTACTTGTTTTTGTTTCGAAACACTCAGTCTGAGAAAAAAAAGGATTTGACAGAATTGAAGATTGGTAGTAACTCAAAAAACATAGAGAAAAGAGAAAGGGACCCGATCAAATTCGAGAGGTGTCGCCTGCTTCTTCTGGCAATTTTAGAAGCGGAAGCGAGCTAATAGAAGATATGAGCGTAGCGATGAATAGAAATAGAACGAGAAGCCGTTACGCGTCGTTGACTGACTGGACCTAGAATATGTGAATGTTGTTCTTTGAAAAAATTAATAAAGATTTGTTTATGTGAGGAGAAATGAAACAGCCTTAATTTAAGGTGGATTCCTAACTTCTTCCTCATCCACATCATCAAACGCCTCCTCATCCAACAATATTCTGACACCAAATGAATTCCAAGAATCGTCCAATTCACCAGTAGATTCGGCAGAATCATCTGGAGATTCCTCTCTGTCCTCTTCCACATCATCTTCTTCCTTGAACGGTTCCTCTCCCAATGTCACTGTAAAACTGGTTCAATTCCGTGGGCATACTGTCGCTGCATTCGATGTTGACGGAAAAGAAATGATTTGCCTGCCACAGGTAAGACGGTTTGATACATAGAACAAGGCTAACATAGGAGATTTTTGTAGGTTTACGAAATTTTCCTCAAGAACATGGTAGGAGGACTGCATACGGTATACACTAAACTCAAACGATTGTACATCAATCCGGTGGTGTGTAATGTAGACCAGGTAACACTAGTCAGCTTCTTAGGAGACACGAAGATTGTTAATTGAATTGATACTTCTCTTCCTATACCGACATTCTCTAATAATGTCTATTTCCGGTACGCGCTCTCCGCTCACTGGGAGCAATACAACCTGGAGTGAATAGATGCAAATTACTAGAAACGGCAGATTTCGAAAAACTATACGAAGATTGCACTAATATGAGGTGAGTCATCATCATTGCAACGTCACATAGAAGTTTCGAAACTAATCCGCCAAAAATAACTTTATTTATGCAAACTTCAGAATTAATAATGTGACATTTGACTCATTAACTTCACAAAAACTAAAAATGAATTAGATATGAATGAGGCTAAAATTACGTTCAGCACACGACCAGGGCGTCCATCGAAACGCAGTTTTGAAGATTGGAACGGGACCACGGTGACCATTAAAAAAGATAAAGTAGATTCAGGTGGGAATGCAGATACTTGTGAACTTCTCAATACGGAATGTGTTTTAGAGTCTATGCATACTAGCGGTCCAGTTTTCAATCACCTAATGCAACCTCAATTGACACCTCAACAAATTCTCATGCAACATTTTGTGGCACTAACTCAAAAAAATAATTTTGAAAGGTTTGACTTATATTCAAATTCATCATTTTCTCGGGGTTTTAGAGTAGATGACGATGATCAGAATCAACGTGCTTGTGATGATGGAACTCCTCTGAACTTATCCAAGAATGGAGGAAGTTCGGAAAATGATTCAGATTCTCTTGAAAATATGCGAAAAGAAGACGTAAGATTTCAGATTAAGTTCCAATGATGTTGTGTTGTATTCATGTTGTTTCAGTCATCTCCAAACAATTCCGTAAGCGATCGCGGGGGTTCGAATTCAAACTCTCTTTCAATGTCGATGGAAGGTGGGAGTAGCAGTAGTAGTGGCAAGAATGACGAGGGAACAATGATGAATAAAGTGATGTCATTAATCGAAATAGCGAGCCAACAATTCAAACACGAAAGAGAGGAATTATGGAAAGAGCGAAGTTAGTTTCGAAAAGTTCAAAGTCGTTTCTCCAAAACCTTCTTTGCAGACGAAATCCAAATCCTTCGAGAGAGCTTTCACAAGATTGTTCAAGAAGAAAGAGATTTGCGGAAAAAGTTAGATTCACAGACAAGAAAATGTGCTGCTTACGAGAAAAGATACAAGTATGTGAATCGTCAATTGCTACTGGTCAACGCGGAGCTTCGAAGATATAAGGAAAAAGAAGGTTCTGGAAGTACTGCAATTGTTGAACCTGTTACTTTCGAATAATAATTTTCCTATCAGATACTGCAGTGGAAATCATCTTGTTGCTCTTGAGACCATAATATTTTCTCTGAGAATGTGAATGAATCCTGCTTCAGAAAATAAACATTTCGAATTCATCAACACTCAGATCTCACAAACTGGTCATTGAAGAAAGGGAGAATAAATGATAAACACTTCTTCTTGTAATATCTAAGAATTTATTTTTTATTATCCAGTCCTATAGAAAAGTTTCCGAATTCCTCTATTTTTTCTATCCTAACTTGTCTCATTTTTTCTTTGAACTCGGGATTTCGATCAGTTGTTGTTTGGATCTCATTCCTCCATATTTTCTTTCATAATCCATCATTCATGTCCACCAAAAATCTGCCGGATACACCCGCAAAACCTCAAGGTTCGCTGATGAAGATGAAGAAGATATTTCAAAAAAATAATCGGATGGAAAGAATTGTGACATTTACTTTTTTGTTGAAATTCTTCAAACTCGACAGAATTGTTTCAATACCTTTGATGTTGAGATCCCAAAACTGATAGATAGTTGACTATTCAGAGACAATGGACCTGACGAGAACCGCTGTATGAGAACATAAAAACTTCGATTCATGGTAGTCATGCTTAGAAAATTATTCCAATGGAACTGTAGTAATAACTCCAGCACTGACACCGTTTTTTTTAAACAAATCGGTGCTTCGTTACTTTTCCCTGTGATGAAAAGAAATCAAAAAGTGTATGAGAAATCAAAAAAGCCAACTGCTTTCTCATCTTTTCTTCCAACTCGACTTTTCCCCCATGTATCCCTTCTTTTTTATCCCAATCTTTCGTTTGCTCCAGGTGTCCTCTCTCCCAGTTAAACGTCCCATTGACCTGATTTATGGACAAAAGGAAAGTGTGCTTTTCTGTTGTCTATCACCTAATAAACTTCAACTAAATGCACTTTTCCTCTTTCCTAAAGCCAGTTGGCGAGTGTTATTTTAAACTTTAAGTTGTTCTGAATTCCATATTTTTCTTCCATAATGTTCGAAGTGAACACTTTAATTTCACCCTTTGTTTCAGTGAAAAAGATGAATTTCAGAGAAATTCGGGCAATGAGACAGTTTATTATCGTCCTACTCTTTATATTCAGTCCAGTTTCCTCGTTTTTACCCACTCATCCACCGGAAAACCGGCACCTATGCGGTGATTTTGGGTAAGATCCTACCAAGCAAAAACGTTTGATAAATGTTTAATGAAGGTTCAATTGGGCAGCTGAAATACGTTGTCTTCGTGATGTAATAAGCAATTGTGAAGGAGGAGCAGAGAAAAGTCGTGGAGGACGATCATTGCAGCAATCAAATATCCATTATCCGGACAATCATTCCACAGATTCATCAACAACAGACTATGGAAGTCCATATTCCTATCCTCGACCTTACAGTAGGACTTACTACCGGCACTCAATAAGCCCGATTAGGCCGCCCATTCCACACCCGATCAACCCTTCTGTTACACAAAAATGTAATTGTGATCATGAAATCGAAATGTTGGAGGGAAAGTTTGAGAAAAAGTTCTATGAAATGAAAATGAAGACAGAATATGATATTGAAAAGGAAGTGGGAAAGCTGAGAGACCAATTCAATACGGATCTCAGAGATTATGAAAGAATTACTACTAAGGATATTATTCAAATAAAAGTGAGTTTCCGTTTTTTATTTTTTCAGGAGGGAAAAAAGACCAAGACTCAATTTCCGCTTACACTAGTATCTCTTTTCAAAGAATGCTTTCAAAAAACACGAAAATATTTAGAAATCACTGAAGCGAAACGAATGAAATATGGTCATGTTTATAAACAAGGAAAAGGTCGGCGTAACATTTCGAAAGAGATCCATGTTTTTTTATTGAGGGGATAATAAAAGTTTGTTTACAGAGAACATTGGACTACATGCAAGCTCCGAGGGTAACCAACAATGATATGGAGTTCTTTTTGATTCAGGTTAACAGAAAAACATGTCTTGGTTCTTATCAATTCGAATTGTTTCAGCGGGAAGAGAGTTGGTATACGGCATCAGAAAAGTGTATTGGATACGGAGCGCACTTGGCATCAATTCACTCTCGTTTAGAGAATGGTTTTGTGTCAAAACTCATACCAGCAAACGAAACAGTTTGGATAGGAGTTAATGATATCCAGAAGGAAAACGTTTTCAAAAATCCAGATGGAACAGCTGTAGACTTTTTGAGATGGGCGCAACGTGAGTCAACATCAGACAGTAGTCAATCATCGAAGCACTATTTCAGACCAACCGAACAACGAAGAGCACAACGAGAACTGTGTAGAAGTAGACCATAATGGCTACTGGCACGATAAATTATGCATTATTACGAGGCCATTTGTTTGCAAAAAGAAGATAAAGTAATTGAATTTTTCGTATTCTTATTTTATGATTAAAATATTATTGCAAAAAATTGTAGAAACATATAACAGAAAAGTGAAAAGGAGAAAAACATGCTTAGAACCCGTTCATTGGTGATAACAATGAAAGATTAACTACTAAAAAATTAGGAGTTTAGTGGCAATCATGACGGGAAACATGTCCTGACAGGGCCATTGCAACAGTCGTAATAATTGCAGAAGACAGCGCTAGATAGCCTGAGCTGCCGACCTATAAATTGTTTATTACTAATTGCTCAAATTTTTTTTCTGAAGTCTTAAAGTCTTATTCTTCACTTTTCTGAAAAAAAATTTTTGCAACAAAAAGAATGTGTACTTTAGTTGTGTAAAAGCTGAAAACTCACACTTTCACTGAGGTATAATGAATAGTTAGAAGCATTGACGGCCATCAGGATGAAGGCGACTGCTTGTAGAACAACGATAATGGAACAAATCAATGAAATTCCATGGAAGTTATGACGGATACTGTGACAGCATCCGTGATGATACACCTTGTATCTACAAATTTTGATATTGAAGTCTTTGTTACACAGGTAATTTTATGTAACTTACGATCCATGTAGATAGACCAATGCGAGTGGGAAGAACAATCCAAATGAGATGTACATCATAATACTGGCTGCTTTGAACCAACTGGCTGCATCCTATAAACAATTTTGCTGAATGGTTTCCTTTTTTTTAATAACACATACCGATCTATACGGAACAATTCCAACGCCTAAAAATTTCCCGATTCCTGCTCCAGAGAAGACGATCCAATTATCGGTGAACATTGAAATACATGTCAAGATGAAGGCGACAAGAATAAGGGCTCCAATAGCTCCAACCTTTGGGCGAGACATTTCGGAAATAGAAAAACAGCGAGAAAAAGTATCTAAAAGCGGCGGTGACCTGATGGTATCGTGAATAGACACTCATTTTATTTATTCTGATATCAGTTAAAAACGGAAAGTTTGTTTGCTCGATGACTTATACATACGTCAGTTTCTTCTTAGTATGGTTTTTTATGAATCACACTAAAAATAAGACGTATGGCCTCCTTGTTTCCAGTTTTTGACATTCTGAACTATATCATCACGTTGTCATCGATAAGAACTCTTGATAGTATGAGTCGAAAGGTTATGTAATCTATCATAAGCATCAACTTGGGTGCGTGTTGTGAATGGTTTGTCTTCAAGATAGAAAATTTTTGATTTCAAAATATGTAATATTTCTCCCTAGTTTCCCCCTAGGTGCTTCTCTTATCAGGGTGTTTCCAAAATTTTTAACAATTTCCTAACACCACTTCTAAAGCCGTATATCATTATTCTTCGCTTCAAATGTAGCCCTCTCTTTATCTTTTTATCTCTCTTTTCAAGTGGAAGATTTTCTTAGTTCTTCCTTTTTCAGCTGCAATCTTGGCCTATTCATTCTGCCTTCTCATCGCCCATATTGAGGAGCATATCTGCGTCTTTGAAGATACACATTCCATAACTCAAGGATAATCCAGACAGAGCAAGAGATGAGCCAAAATAATAATAATAAAAGCCATAGAAATATTTATATTTTGAATCCAGTATGATTTTCTTCTCATCGCTATAACTCTCGCTAGGATTCAATTTTTGTTCTTACTGGTGTTCTTTCAAAAATTATCTTCATATCTGCGATTATTCTTCTCAAATAAACTTCCTACTATGGCTAATGAAATGAGAGTTTTTCTTATGACAAAGCAAGGAAAAGAAGTTCAAGAGAAACAGGAGAGAAAACAAGATTTACTGAATGATGCGCGAGCATTTTATCAGGATCACTTTGTATCGGTTCGTTACACTTCGTAGATTTTTTGAAAATTGAAACCTGTCAGGTACGTCCGGACTGCTTAGTTGTCAAAAAGTTTTTCATCCCTTCATCTCTCCCGTATGAATTCCCATGGGAGAAAATAGAATCTGTAAGACTACAAAAGTTTTAATACAGAAATTATTCCTTATTCAGCTCACATACAACCCACAAAACAAAGAAGAAAAGGTTCCTGGACGAGGTCTTGATAAAGATGGAAGATGGTGGGCGTGTGATGTTTTACGGTAAGAGCCACTATAAACGGACATCTCAAAGAATGATTGATTTAGACCACACGAACGGGAGTTACATCTTTACAACGTAAGAGTCGATGCTGTCGACGTGGAACCTCAAAAATCTGGCTTCACAGTGATCTATATTGACCAATTTTTGAAAGCCTGTCGTCACTTGTTACCCTACTCCTGCAAATTGTCGGGATGTGTCTGGTCAGAGTAAATTAGAATTTTAACTTTATTTTATACATTTTTAATACTGACAACTATTTTGTTTTGTATTGGATTTTTATGACATTGTCAAATCATAAAAAGTAAAGTTTCCAAAGTCCTAATTATCATCTTTTTCGTTATCGAATAAGCCCAAAAAAAAAAGTTTCATGAAAAACTGTCCATGTTTGAAATCATGTAACAGTGGAGTTAAGAAACAGTTTTTCAATGTTTGCAAATGATTGTTATCTTCTATCTGAAGGTCCCTTATCCCTTTATAATTGCCCATTCGTGCCACCCTTTGTTGCTCCTATTCACGTGCAAATTCGACCATTCGTGAAATACTCCTGATGATGTAACACAGGTCAGATAGCAGAAGATTGTCCAACGTCTCCTCTTTGTCCACCCTATTTCTCAATGACCCACAAGAAAGACTGTGCGAGAGCGGGACCAGTAAACAACATGATGAGACAGGAGAGGTGACGTCACCTTCTGAGAAACGGACCAGTCTGCTGCCTTTCTTATTGACAGAATGAGGAACAGTGATTGAGTGGTCTTAGAACGTCTCCTTTACCTTTGCATCGGATTTTCGTATTTGAGTCGTTGGTTTGTCTACTGTGGCTCGAGCTACAGTTGGATAATGGTTGTTAGTACTGCCAAAGAGGGATGACATAAAATACTGATAGTCCTTTTTTGGAAAATCTTTCTTTTTCCCACCCAAATACTCAACATTTCGATTTTTAATATAGTTGGACTGAACCCCTGAATTTCTGTACTTTTTCGAGTTGCCAGATGCGGAACTACCCGGTTCTAATCCGACCAGTTCCAATGCGGGATAGCACCACCCGAATACCTTCTACAAAAATGAATTGTCAGATCTTTTGGCGCTCACAATAGGATTACTGTTTGTAGATCTTCTTCACTTCTTCTCCCACCATTAAGCCTAGTGGACCATCTCCTCTTTTGATTAGCCTATGACGTCAGGTATACCGTTGGTTCCGCCCATCTGTCGTGAAGAACACCCATACAAACACAGCAGGGTCTCCCCTCACTCATTCCTACAGTGTGGGTCAATCATTTGCCCCGCCTCCTCACTTCTTGTGTGGCACTAGTCTTCTGTTTTATCCTGTATGAAGCTTCTATTTTCATTTTGTTCCTGAAAGAAACCTAATCAAAGTGTTCATTACAGAACAACATGATCTCTTTTACGGAGAAGCAATGCACAGACGATCCAGATTGGAATGCATATGAGCCGTCCACGAAAAAAAGAAAGCTCAACGAAAAGTCTTTCAAGTCGGTGCAAAATTCATTGAAAACACAAAAAACGGATTCAGTGAAAGTTAAAACCGTGCCTTTTAATTATACAAAGCCGCAAGAAGCAACTATCACGACAGAAGAAACTTTCGATGAGAATATTTTCCCAGAAGCAACATACCAGAGTTATGACGAGTTCGAACAGAAGTTCAATATCTGGAAGGCAAAGTATCTCCATCCATTTCGAGTTGCATCTTCGGAAGCATTGAGAACGGAAGAAGGACAAGTCAGTGAGAGATTCAAGTATCGATACGTTGTATACCATTGTGCACGATTCGGAAATCCAAGAATGAGAGGTACGTAATTCTTTCTTGGGGCTCTCTCTCCTTTTCCACACATATCCACAAAATCCAAGGTCAACCGTCTATTTATGTCAGTAGCAAACACTTACAAACATCTGGATTAAAATTTGACCATATAATTGAGTGATCGGTGTCCAGCTGTTGGGGCTGATGGCTCCCGAAACCGTCCGTTGGAATTTATAATTCCTGGATGAAGCAGATGGTAGTAGTTGATCCTACCGCTTGTTGCATACATGACCCAACATCTGCTGCTTGTAATTTAAGACAGTTTTGGTGAATCACGGTTGAATAGGAATTCTGATTCATGCTTTCAAAAAAAAACTCAACCAGCCTTCTCATATTATAATAAATTCTAGGTGAAGGAAAACGACCAAACCAAAATTATCTTCCATGCAATTGCACTGCCATGATCCGTCTCAATTTCAACTATCACGAACAGTGCCTGAAACTGACATCGGTTCAAACTCGTCATCAAAACCATAGTCTTGACAAAGATCTTTACGATAGAATGATAAAGAATGAAGGGAAACGAAGAACTATTACTCCTAGAAGACGTACGATTGGAGCGCTGCCGATGACTGTGCCGATAAAGAAAGAAGTGGATGAGGAAGCAGATTCGGAGCATAGTCAGAAATCAAGAAGCAAAACTCCCCCTTCAAACTACCGAACACCTCCTATAAACAAATCTGGATTCCCAAATCAAGTTCTTCAATACTTGACACCTCCACATATTCAAAACTATGTTCCACCAAATTTAATGGTACCCAGGACATCGGATATGATGAGTCCTGTTTCATCTATTCCGACACTTCATGAAATGCAAAGAATGCAAAATCATACGGTAAGACATGTTAGCAAAGAATAAAATTTTGAATTCTTAATTTACAGGTTGTCAACCGAATGAATGTATTTGTGACGGCACCGTATCCTATCAATCCTAACTGGACTACGAATCCATTACCACTCTCATCACAAGCTTCTACTGCTTCTTCTTCACAAATTTCTCCGATTTCTTCGACAGTGGATGAGAATGAAGCTCCTAAACGATTTCATACTTTGGAGACGGTTCGCCCAATACCCCTGCTCCCATCGGAAAACACAGCTTTCCATCAAATGATACATGAATCGACGCGAGTGTCTCCAATTCCAAAAGTTGAAATCGAATCGATGTTGGCATCCGTGTCCAGGATGCTTCTTGATGTGAACTTGCCTCCAGACGTTCTTCAGAATCGTATAAGACAACTTAATCACTTGATCTCCCAATGGAGTTATTAACTTTATCAATTTATTTATTCATCTCTTTTTCTCTCCCGATTCTGCCCAACCAGCCGTTTTCTATTCGGGTGATAAACTATAATAATTTATAAATTTTCTTCAACTCGTATATGTATCTAAATTCTTTTGACAAAGCTATGAAATTTAATAATGTTGTATTATTCATACATAGTGAAACGAATGCTAAAAACACACAAATACAGAAGGGAGCGGGAGACATATGACCAATCTCCAAGATTAGTTATTTAGAACAAAATGACGAAATAAGTAGTGCGGGAAATATTTGAATACGATTTAAAGCGGAACAAAAAAGGAATTCGTTTTTGATTCATAACAAAATAGATATTTAGCAGAAAATTGTTGTACATATTGACAGCTTATTGTGTTTGGAAGGTGCGTCCGTGGAATGTCTTCTTTTCTCCCTTGATTTCAGGACGTGCACGATTGAGAACCTTGAGGAAATCGGTGGTCTTGGCTCGCATCCTGGTGTGAAGATAAACTTTGGAGCACTTGATATGATAGTGGAGATAATCTCTGAACGAATGAATCAGGTCAATTGTGTTGTCTCTCGTTTTCTTATTCGTATGCCTTGGGAACAGCACGAATGTAATGTATCCAACATTATCACCGATGCGTGCTCCTGGTAAATCTTTCAACTCTAAAGGAGGCTCTCCAAGGGAGTAAAGAACAGCTGGAGCAGTTTGACTCGCTTTACGTCCTTCACGGAATTCCTGCAGAAAGACTTTTCCAATGATCACATCATCAGCATCCTTGAATACTGTACTGAAGATCACTGTGACACGATCAGCTTTCGCTTCAATGTACCTGTAAGAGATATATTGTCAATAGCAACAGAGTTACGGTAAACTTACATGGTCTCATCCTCTCGGTAGTTTATCACAGCTCTTTTGTGTCCTTCCTGTCCAGCTTCTTGAAATTCAAAATATTTTTCGAAGACAGATGCGAAACAGTTTCTTTTCAATGCCGATGCCTTTTGAACCAGCTCGGACGTATTTTCAGGAAGAGCATTCAGGTCGTATTCCAGAGTCACGTTAAATCCTGCTTCTGGAGTCATGCGCATATTACCGCCATAAACTCTTCGAAGAAGCTAAAAATATCCACTTTGAAAAGGCTTTTTTTAAGAATAAAAATTACATCGTCTGCTCCGTGTTGTTGTAGTTCAGCGTAAAACTTCAATGCAATGCTAAGCTGAAAAGACGATACTCATGAAAGCTCAAAGAACAAAATGAAGCTCTTACAATAATCCGTGTTCGGTCGCCATCGGGATTTGATAACTTATACAGGACGCCGTCGAAATCAGCAAAAGTCACATTAACAGATTCTGGTTTTCCACTGTGAGTAAAACTTATTTAGAAGCATCCGATTTCGTAATAACTTACCCTTCTTTAGCGTTGGCGAACTTTTGCTCTAGAAGCTCCACAATAATTCGGTTATTTTGTTCCAAGATGATCATTTTGCTAAGACGTCTGAAATCTTCTAAATATGTATAGGGGAATGGAGAATTCACGAGGCAGAGATAGAAGAAATAGAACAATTAAAAAGGTATTAGTTGCGCCGTAGGAACGAAAGGCAACGATTAGGTCAAAGCTGATCGATTGAAATTTTTTATTGGCCAAGTTCTTGAAAATAGTATATAACGAAACGAAAGAAGAAACAGCACAGGAACAACAAACGAATGGAATGACTAAGTCAATTATTTACTCAGCGAATCTGAGTGTGGTTCGATGGAGCGCACATACGCCATGAAATATTACTGTTTTTCCTTGATGCTGTTAACAATGGCTTTATGGAGAACAGGAACGATTGCAATAGCTCGTTGTTTAGCAAATTCCAAAAGTGATTTTGTCGCTTCAATGGGAATCCGTCCATACAAACTAACACATGTGGTTTGACTCAGGTTCGGCACGAACGCGAATGTAACTCCTCCAAGTGTGTCAGCGGATTCTGAAGTACTGGGATCAGTAATGTAGTCCTCATTCGCCCTGAAAATTACAGATTTGATTAAATAATCAATTTTCATTTGTCACCTCATTCCGACATGCACACTTGCTGTTAATCCCATGTGCTCAATTCCAGAATGAGCAAGAGCTAGTGTTACAGCTGATAATGCTGCACTGAGAACACCTCCATCGTCCGACAATACGGTAACCTCGATTTCGATAACTTTTCCGGGATACTTGTTAATGAAAATTACTGACGAGGCAGAAGACATCAGCTCAGCACGATATTCAGCAATTTGTTTTTCGTTCTCTAGTCCTTTCAATGTTACAGTAATCTTCGCGTGATCCTCCTCCCATTTTCCATCACCATCTGGGCCAATTCTGTAAATTTATTTTTCGAATTCTACTAGCAGTTGAAATGTACTAACATTTGTGCTAGAACTCGGGTATTACCAAACTCTGCGTATCCGGATCCGTCTTGTGCTCCAAAAACTCCACACTTCACGCAAAGTGGTCTGAAGGTAGTTGCGCTTCTTTTGTCCATTTCAATAGCTTCCATTTGATCATCCTCAATTCTACTCAAATGAGTAAGCGGAATATTGAGGTTTGAGCGAATAGTTGGCATTCTGAAAATTAGTGGAAAGCTGTTGGAGAATGCTTTCATAGTGTAAATTGAAAAAAATGTACGCAACAGGATCATAAACCATTTTACAAATAATCATGAAAACCATAAATTCTTTTAACTATAAATTTATTGAAACAAAAATCAGAGAAATGATTAATCATCAAGAAATACAACTTCATCATCTTCAGCCTCGACCCTTTTTTCATTTGAACTGCTTCCAGCTTTTCTTTTGCGACTTTTTGTTTCAGACAATCCCAACTCGTTTGAATACAGCGGCATCAAAATCTCACCGCCTTTGTAGACACTCCACTTCGAACCAACAACCACATAACTGATCACTGAATAAACGGTGTAATGGAAATCTTCTTGAAGATAAGACTCGAGTAACAGAAACAGGATAAGCTTCTCACAGAAAACCCGATTTCTTGATCCTGCTAATTTCTTTGATAGAAGGTCCAATAACTTATTTCCGGTGATTCTTCCACTTCCGTCTTTCACTGCATTGAGATTATCCTCAATAATTTGTACAGCTATTTTTGTTTCTTTGCTAACATCGGTAGACTTCAATTCAGAAGAAGTGGCTCTTTGACAGACATCACATTGCTTCTGACACCACGATGGCTCCCACGCTTCTTCAAAATGCTCAGCCATTTTGACTCTCCGACATGTCGATGAATCCGACGCATATCGAACTATATTGTACAGATTGCTGAGACCAGTCCTATCCTGCTGTACCATACTTGATTGTTTGAAAACATCTGATAACTTAAAATAGAGAATACATGTGGCTGGAAGCCCGTCTCGTCCTGCTCTACCACTCTCTTGATAATAGTTCTCAATTGACTTCGGTATTGTGTGGTGAATCACAAATCGAACATCCGGCTTATCGATACCCATTCCAAATGCAACAGTTGCAACGATGACCTGAATTTTTCCTGAGATCCAATTTTGATGTGAGCTGCTTTTTTCAGATGGTTCCATGTACGCGTGATAGTGTTTAGCACGTATTCCTTTTGTTTTCAATAAAGTTGCCATTTTTTCGCAATCGTTTCTCGACAAGCAATAAACTATTCCTGTTTGCCCAGAAAACTGTGTATTGATGACGTGAGCGATTTCTTCAGCACACTCTTCATCAGAACTTTTTTTCGAAATGACTTCATACTTCAAATTGGAGCGATTGAAACCTGCTCTGAACACCAATGCGGCTTGGATCCCCAGCATATCCTTGACATCATCTAGCACGTTGCTTGTAGCTGTGGCGGTGAGCCCTAAGATTGGAACACCTCTGGAAAATATAGAGATGTGTGTTGAATGACAATTTGTAAAACTAACTTGAACTGCCTTTTGAGAACATTTAAAAACGCATAATCAGTCCGGAAATCATGTCCCCATTGGGAGCAACAATGAACTTCATCGATAGCGATCAATTTCAAAAAGCCTACGGACAACGATTTCTCTAATTTGTTCATCATTCGTTTGCTTTTTGCTAATTTTTCCGGGGTGACATACAGTAGCCTGAATTGAGAATCCTTGTTCGTAATTGCATCTTCAACCCGTTTGGTTTCTTCCTTAGATGTGCTTGCATTCAAGCAAGAAGCATCGATGTTGAGTTTTCGCAACTGGAGAATTTGGTCTTCGACGAGAGAAATCAGAGGAGAAACGACGAGCGTCAGTCCTTTTGTTAGAAGGGCAGGTAACTGATAACACAGACTTTTACCTCCTCCAGTGCTCAAGATCACGACAGCATCTTCTTTACTCATGACAGCATTGATAGCAGCTCGTTGAAGTGGGCGAAAACTTTCGAGATGGAATCGATCCTTGAGAATTTTGTTAGCTTCATCTGACCACGAGAATCCGTCTCGATCCCATCTGTCTACAACAACATCAGAGTCTTCGTGCGTTTTGAGTTCAATCTTTCTCTCAATCTGAAAATCAATGAAATTGTTGTAACTCTAATCACGTTGATACACCTCACAGCTTGCTTTTTCTGAACCAACTGGGTCTTTTTTCTTCTTAATTCACCAATTTTATTATCAATCTGCTCAATTTCTCCATCGATATCAGCAAGCTCTGTGGACAGTTTTGAGAGCAAAACTTCGCCCATGTGATCTATAAAACATCCTGATGAAATATGAAAACGTTGGAATTTGCGATATATAAAAAACCAATATCAAGGCTGTATTCATTTGAAACAAACGCATAAACATGAAAATTCATTTGAAATGAAATAACAGCAACAATAACAATAACAAAAAAGAGAATACACTGACACGACCCGAACTAACAACTTTATATTACAATCTCTTCTAACTCTTTCAAAACATCATTTCTCAAAGTCTGAACTGATTTATTCATCTTTCGACCATCTCTTGCTTTCGAACGCTGATATTTCGGCCACCAAGACACTCTAGATCTCCATTCGGGATAAACAAACGAAGGGTCCGACAGCTCCAATACTTTACCGAATAAAATCCATGCTCGCTCATTGAATCTGTTCGAATCAAAATCGAGAAATTCGAACATCACTTTCAATGACTTCTCGAGTGTTTTCCTCACTGATCCAAATCTTCCAACCGTGTCAATTAGTTGATCGACGTAATCCAGCCAAAGAGATTCGCTGGGGTGCAAAGCGACGCGGTTGTCATTAGACGTATCCGTGTCACACGCAAGATGGATAAGAGCATCGCTTTCATAACCAACATCACATCGTTCAGCTACATGCAACATACGCGGTCCAAGCGATGGATGAAGAGTAACCGTTTCGGTTATTGCCTTGACGCTGAAATAAGATTACTAGCATTTCATTCATTCCAAGACAATGACTCACAGTTCATCTGTTTGACCGCAAAGTTTACGGATTTTGCAAGCTCCCTCGAGAAAAACTGAACCAGTAGATTCAAACCTGCATTCTTCTTCCCATCTTTGGGCCGTTACCACAAATCCTTGAGGATTAGCAGTGCGTCTATTTCGGTCAAATTTTGACATCATTCTCCAAAATTGAAATGTTTGTTTTCCGCGAGCGTTAGTCGAATTAGATGAGATAATTGAATCGAAATCCTCCATTTCTAGTTGAGCCGTTACATAGTTCGATGCGAGAGCACAGTTCAATGTTTCATTGAGAAAATAATAAGCATCTCCTTTTACATGTATGGAACGCATTTGAAGCGTATTTCCATGCGAGATTTGCACAATTTTCTCATCTTGTAATGAACAGTTCCAATCTTCTATGATAAGTTGAAGAGCCAGTGAACTAGCCTCAGGAGCTTGAACAAACATATCTCGTACCAAAAATAAACTTCTGATATAGTCTGTCAGGTGATCTGTTCCTTTTTTGATTCCATAACGAAAGTGTCTCAACAGTCGGTGATTGGCGAGTATATTTTGAAGACCAGATGCATATCTTAGTTGAAAAAGATATAAATTGGCAACACGTTCGTGGATTAAGAGTTTCCTGAATGATACACACTTTTTTCCAACTTCAGAGTTTAACTCACTCAGTGGTATGGGTACTTGTCGCTGACTGGCCAATTTTATGGAGAGCAGTGGTCATATAATATGCTAGATTCACATTTTTAGTAATAACGGAAAGGTCCTTCAAAAGAAGTGGGAAGTTCGTATTGTCCTTAATTGCCCGCGGAGAAGCATTCGAAATATTTCGAAGTCCACCTCTTGTTTGAACGACTTCAGATCCTTGGAAGTTTAACGCTCTCGCATATTTCTCGACGATTCGAAAGCAATATCCGTTTTTACCGGCAAGTGTTGTAACAAACTCATTTAAAATGCGAAACCATTTTTGCTCTGGAAAATTAATTTTGTTAAGCACCAAGCTATCTTATGTTCACCTTCTTCTTCAAATGAGCTCAACCACCGAAACTTAATTTGGGAATAATCGCTGGGGTTATTACTGAAGTTTTCATATTCTAATGAGTCTATGTATTTTACTTCTGGTGGATCGTCTTCATCTTGAAGGTCTGCAGACATTTTTTTCCAATTTTTGTTGAGGAAGAAATTACAACGACACTCCGGAATTCCGCATGCGCTCGGTTTATCGCGTTCATGCTACCCGCGCCGCTTTAATCGAAAATAAACCAAACCGTTGTCTTTTTGTTCGTTGTATTCCAGTTTATTGATTACTATTAATACGTTAAAAATGCGTTTTTTCAATTTAATTATTGCTTTTTTTTGTAGAATGGCTGAAAAACCAGCGGACAGTAAGAAGCGTGCCCGTTCATCGTCGAGCAGTTCGTCTAGTAGTTCTGGATCATCGTCTTCTGGGTGAGTTTTGCTAATGAGGTAGAAATGTTTAAAACTTACAACCGTATCTCTCTTGATACAAACCTAGTCCTTCTTCGTACTGTATGTGCCAAGATAAAACTGAAAAAAAGGTTTGTTGGCGGAATATATATCCTGCTACGTCACATAAATTGACATAATACACTTTAAATTTGAAGCTATTAAACACGACCACCAATTTATGTTTTTTATTTCAGAAGTAGTTCATCAGGCTCTCGTTCGTCGAGCTCATCTTCGAGCTCTCGATCTCGTTCACGTTCTCCACGTCGTAGAGAGAATCGTCCGGCTCGCAGTGGTCGCTCCCGTTCACGTTCTCCAATTCGCCGAGGATCTCCACAGCGTGGAGCTCGAGCGGACCGTGGTGGAAACGACAGGGATCGTGTACGTCCTTCTGCATCACCTCCTCGTCGTCGACGTGTATCACCATCGCCGCCACGCCGTGATCGACGCGATCGAAGTGGAAGTCGTCAAAGAAGACGTGTATCTCCGAGAAGAAGCCCAGTTCCAGCCCGATCTGCAAGTCCAGTCAAGCGTGTTGTCATCAGAAACCTGAGCAAAAATATTGTTCGTGCACATCTCGAAGAAATTTTCTCGATATACGGAGCCATCAAAAATGTTGACTTGCCACCAGATCGTAACCACAATCACCTTCATCGCGGATATGGATATGTCGACTATGAGAACGTGGAGGATGCTGAAAAGTCAATCAAGTATATGGATGGTGGACAAGTGGATGGCATGACTTTGCAAGTTGAAATGACTGTTGGCCGCCAAGCTCCTCTTCAAAACCGCAGAATGTCACCATTCAGAAGACGCGGATCACCACCACAAAGAGACAGAAAGTCACCGATAAGACGTGGAGGGTTAGTTTTTTTTCCTGTACAAATATTCTAAATCATGTCCCGAAAAAATTTTGAAGTCAGCCCACGTGAATACACTGATCTGGTTTGAACATCTGTGAGATTGACATTTTCAAGAAATGCGTGGGCGCGAAGGCTAGAAGCGCAGTAACGATAAAACGCTAGAAGTGCATTAACGGTAGAAGTGCAGGCTACTATTGTTATCATGAAAATGTGTTTTTGGTAGTTTTAGAAACAGAAGTCCACCACGTCGTCGCTCGCCAATGGGAGCCCGTGGGTCTGGAGCCAATACTATGCCTCTCGGACCCAGCAGATTCCGTCGTGGAAGCCGTTCACGTTCGCCAATTGGAAGAAGATCCCGTTCCTAAATACTTTGCTGTCGTATCACAATTACCCAACACACTCCATTCTTCAACACTCAAAAAATTTTTAATTTGAATTTTTTTGTTATGAGAAGAGATCTCCTTTGTTCCTTTTTAATCTTTATTTTCTGTATCTGTTTTATAAATTATTCTCAACTTTGTTTCAAAAATTATTTTTCGGGTTCAAGGTCATCAGAGCCGTTTTTACTTTTTATTCTAACGTTAGAATGCAGTACGAAACTTAATTCAGATGGCGCAAGACAAACCAATAGTGGAAACGATTACCAATGCAGGTGATCAGGTGACAAATGCTTTGGGACAGTTTTGGCAACTGGTTACATCGAAGCAGACATCTGGTCGCGGTGTTGAATCAAACCCGGTTAAAATAGATCAGGTTTCTAATATTAGAAAAGAGTGTCTTAATAATCAGTTTGGGAAAATTCCATTATAACCCCCCACCCTTTTATGACCCCCCGCTATCTGGAATAACCCCCCACTCAGTTGAAAAATGGGGGGTTTAAGTGGTGGGGGGCTTAGCTGGAATCTGACTGACGGGGGGCTATATTGAAATACAATATGGACCCCCACCGTTGATTTGGGGGGTTATATTGAAATTCGTGGCAATTTTTCAATATAGCCCCCCACCAGATACTGTTTTAACCCCCCAAATGGAAACATTGGTATAACCCCCCACAAAGGTGTTATCTTAGACGACTTGTGACGGGTGGGGGGTTATATTGAAATGGAGGGGGGTTTAATTGAAATCGTGGGGGGCTATATTGAAATAGTGGGGGGCTTTATTGGAATTGCGGAAAATCGATAATTCGAAAAAAGCCTAAATTTCAGTCTGAAAGCCTAAAATTGCTGCAAAAAAGTCTGAAAATACGCGCGGTCAACTTTAATTGAGAGCCTAAGCCTGAAACACTAAGCCTAAGCCTCAAAAATAGTAAAATCAGAGCAACAAAACGGAAAAATCGGGCCAAAGAGCAAAAAATTGAAAATAAATAAAACATTTTTTGAAATGATTTGGCTACTTGCATTTGATACTCAGTCAACGAAAGGTGGGGGTGTATAAAAATATCTTATTCCAATAAGCACCCCCACCTCTTGCAGGTGGGGGGTTATTCCGAGGTCCGGCTTTGGGGGGTTATATTGAAATATACCGGGGGGTTATAATGGAATTATCCCATCAGTTTTTTTTAGCTTCCACTTTACGCCGAGGATAACGTCCCACTTAAGAAAAAATTTATTCCTGAGGAGCCTTTGCCACTTCAACGTGAGTTTGCCACAGTTCGTATCGCCTGTGAAGAGGAATACGCTCGTGTTGCTGTAAGTAATTGTGGAGTTCTACAAGCATCAATCTGCTTTCATGTTCCAGGAGCGTTTCAAAGTCGTAGATTGCGCTATGACTCAAACGAAGAAAGCTGCTAATAGATGTAATGAATACCTGACTGAAGAATGGACGGCCCTTCCTAAAGCCGCCGCTATCACTGTTGGTGGAATGGCTGGTTTCGTTTTAGGATTGAAACGAGGTCCTGTAGGTCGACTTTTTACCACAACTATTGGTTTGGCTACAATGGCTGCCTTCTGTTATCCAATTGAAGCTGTGGATGCTGCTAAAACTGGAAGAGCTCATGCCGAACAAACTTGGTATTCATTCCAAGAATGTAAGATTTGATAAGATAAAGAAGAACTCATTCCAGTTGATTTCAGCTCCTACTCCGTCCATTGCCAAAACTAACTTGTCTCCACCGAAGTAATGCAACCTCTCATCTGGAATCTATGTAAATCCATTCGAAACCGTCCTACTCCCTAGCAGTTGTATTGTATTCTCCGTGTGTTCTTGTGTCAGGTCCCGATTAGCAGAGTAAAAACGAGATAATTTTTTTCAATTTATTATTACAAGAAACTTATGCATTTAAAACACGAAAGTTAACAAATTTTCAATAATATAGGCACTTCTGACAAATTGGGAAATAATAGAAAAGCATTTGGGGACGAGCAAGATCACACGCAAATTAGAAAAGTAAACGTTTCAGACAAAAAATGGCTCTGAAACTTGGGTAACCTTTTCGACACTGGGTGAGAAGGAGAGAAAACGTACAGATAGATGAGAAAGAAATTTGAAAGTTAAGTACAGGGTATAGGGAAATATTCTGAAATCGAAACTAGGATAAGGCCGGCTTTACCTAAAACATTTATATAAGCGTCGACTACTGACCTAAACCGTTTGATCTACTTTGTCGTTTCGAACCTAGGCAAAAATAGTCCAAACTTGTGTTCGATACCGGAGAATGTGGCAGCTGCCAGTTTGTATCCACCGACATGGTCTGGATTCGTTGATGACTCGTCTTGGATTGTTTTTGTTGTAGCCAGTTCTGATCCTGTAGGGCGCGATCCAGCAAAGTCCACATAGAAGAGACGTTGAAGAACTTCGTATGTGAGCAATGTTACAGCAAATTGTGGACTGGAACGGCAAACTCGTGCTGCGGTACCTTTCCAAAGCGACATCGGGCCTTCTTCTTTCAACAATTTGCGGGCACAATCTGAAATAGTTGAATTTGAACGGTTACTCTTCAAGCAATACGAATTTTACCAATAACTCCGTTATATGTTGTTTGTCCAGCACGAGCGGCCACTTGTAGACGTGTTTTGATCACATCGGCTGGGGTAACCAATCCTGCAGCAGGTACTCCTGCGATAAAAGCGGAACAGAAGAGAGATCCTGGAGAATTCATTCCATCTTCATCTGCAGTCGCCAGTTTTGCATGAGCATAAGCTGGGAAATAAATCGCTGAAAACGGAATGTCCCGGAGGAAACAGGCACGGGATCCTTTGTAAAGACCGAGGAATCCTAGCTCCTTCAAAACGGACATCACTCCGATTTTCTTTCCGGCTTGTTGCACTTCTCCAGCAGTTTGCAATCGAATTTTAACTATCTCCAATGGGTTGGTGAAAACGACTTGACACATTCCTCCAGTTCCTCCAGCGATAATCTCTCCGTAGAGTGGAATTTTTCCATCGGTGGTGAACTTGTCTCGCATAAAATCATTCATTGTAAGCTTAATGGCTTTTTCTGGTGCGACGCCCACAATTTGTGGGAGTAATCCACGATAAAGACCAAGAAGTCCCTCGAATTTTACAACTTTCTTAAAGCAATCCAATGAGTTTTTGTACATAACTTCTCCGACGAAAGATCCAGAAGTACGTTGATTCTGCATTCTGGTTTTCACCAAATCGATTGGATAAACCGCTGTGGCTCCGCAAGCTCCGGCAATCGATCCGAGTAGGAAACGGTAACCAGACTCGAGGAACTTAACAAATTAGGGTTGTACAAAAAGTTTACAAGGCATATACCTACCGCTGTTCCGATTCCTCTTTCATCCTTATGATGTACAGCTTTGATATTGATGAGTCTGTCCATTTGCGAAACTCTTTTCAGTCGTTCTGGGTCAATTGCTTGGATATCTTTCAGACAGAGGGTCTTCCGTCCAGGATGGTTGAGTTCGGAGAGATGGAACAGGATTTCTACTTCGTACGGTGTAACTTGAGTGTAACTCTGGATAGCATGAAGAAATTCTTCTTTTGTCATTTCGATATCAAGGTTTCCACGAGCATTAGAGACGTAAACACGCTTGATAAGTTCCATTTTTGCCAGAAGACTATTGAACGCGGCATAGTAGGGGAAAGTGACCTGAAATCATGGACATATTTTATATGAAAGTTGACCCTATATACAAACATAGGACATGATAAAATAACATGAATGAAGGACAAGTTCGGAAGAAAGATCGTAGTGTTATCAGAACTGGTTCACCCAGTATTTGTGGATTCCTTCGAAATATTTAAATTGAAAAAAAATTACAGTGAACCACTAGGTGCATGCAAGTGTAAAGCATTTTGAGTTACGTATTATAGGTAAAGTGCTAAACGACACAAAAAGAAGTTAATAACTTACAATGCCACTGCGAGTGTCGGAGAACTGAAAAGAAAAACCGCTAAAGCTCATAATTCATTCATGAGCTGACACTAAATCATGCATTATCAACAAACCACTCTACAACATCTGGAAACTTACATCCAGCACTAGAGATTCCTATGAAAAATTAAATCAAACTGATGAAATCAAATCAAATCATGGATTGAGAAACATATATTATACTTACTTTGTGCCCACTGGCACCTCCTCCAGATACAGCAATCAAATTGTGCCGAACAAAATCAGTGAGCAAGTGTCCTTTGACAGTTGTCATGATTTGTTGGAAATCCAGCGACGAAATGGTTCCATTTCCATTTTTGTCGTATTTTTTGAACGCTTGAATACCTTGCTCCTCGTAGAAGTCGTGGAGGAGTTGACAGAAGGAATGATAATTCACATTTCTTTTCTTGTCCCTGAATTTGTTTACGAACTAGTAATGATTTGTGTTAATTTTTGCAACTTACGCTCCAAAATATCTTTTGATAAATTCAGAATTAAAGTCGAAGTCTTGGTCGTGCAAAGGTTGAGTGTGTCTAATGACAGCTTCGAATTCGTCACAGCTGATAGTGTCAGAAGCATTCCGATCGAAAAGCTCGAACGCTGTTAAGTAGAGGGCATCTGGACTGCACAGGAGAGCTTCAAATGCACAAAATTCTTCGAACGAGATATCTCCGTCCTTGGTGGTATCGGCCGCGGATGCAAGAAGTCTTACTGTTTCTTTGTTATAGTTTTCTTCAGTATAGAGACCAAGATATCCACGAATGAAGTCTTCTGGTGTCATCAACTTCTTTCCTTTGACTTCCTTCGATGCAAATCTATCGAAAATTGGCCGAAGGTGGTCCGGGTTGGCTCGAGGTATAGCTGAAAATCGTAATTATCTGTTTTAAAAAGTTCACTACCAAATATATTTTATGTTACTCACATCTTTGGCTGATAGCCGTTTCGGCATTGCATTTAGCCGTTCGGAACGGAATTGCTGAGAAGATATCACTTCCATTTCCGATTCCCAATGTTTGAAGAAGATCTCGCCGTCGCGTGGAGTTCAACAGGTGGTCGAATGAAAACGTTTTTTGCTCATTTTCGAGTAGAGACATTCACGCGTGAGAATCTGGAATATAAAGTTTTGAATGCCAACAGTAAATCAAGAAAATAGAAGTCCGGAAAAATTGAAAACAAAGGACGAAGAATATTTTTGGTGTAAACTTTCTGTACCAAAAATTCTTCATATTTTTATATAGCAAGCTCGCTCTAATGGATAATAATTTTTTTATTGGCAATTTTGATGAAAATGAACTTCCGCTGGAAGAACAAATGTAATAATATCAAACAATCTGATAAAAACGTGAGTGAGCGTTCTCTAGTACACCGAAATAAAAACTTGAACTCGATGGTCGCAGGGGACGACAGAAAATATGAAATGTTGTGAAGTAAATAGAGCAAAGAAACAATGTTATGCGCAGCTCGCAGAGAGTTTTGGAATATCAGTTGAAATATTTGGAAAATGAGCCGAAAGACAACATTGGAGCTAAACAATGAAAACGTAGCTTCGATTGGTCATTCTAGTGTCTGATAACACATCATTTTCTTCAATGGTAAGAACAAACAGGCACGTGGGGGCAAATTGAAATCAGAATCAATTTAGTACATATACTAAAAAACCTGATAAAAAATCATAGCAGGGCTGGAGATATTCATGATTTCCGAAAATCAAATTACAACAGTAGAACTACTCTTCTGGAAATATGTTTACGGGAAGTGAATGAAGTACAAAGTGAAAGAACTATTTTGGCACCCGTTCACATATTTGTTTCTCCCTCGAATATTTACCATCGGAATGTAAGAAAAGAAGTAAAGAAATAGAGATGCAGCTTTTGGCTCCCGTCGTCAACTGCTGTTGTGCTCTGATGCTCCGTGAAGAGATATTTTTCTCTTTTCTCTCTTAGACGCAAGCTCATCTTTTCGCCATTTTTCTGGTAGTTGAAAAAAAGGAGGAATTTAGTTTTCAAAAGTGAGATATTCGGGTGCTGATGTACTAAGCAGTTAGGTCTTCATAAAGTTCCTAAAAGGATTGATTAACTAAAAACATTCTTCTACCTTTTGTAGATACCTATTCTCAAGGAAAACTAATCTGTAATCTAACCAAACATCTAAACCATAGATGGCTTGACTTTCAGGATCCAGAAGATTGAAACTTGATAAAAAACTAAAAACCGCAATAACACCAATTTTCCTTATTTCCAAAAAGTCCATCCGAAACGATTGCAACGAAACACACGCAGGCAGTTTTGTGATGACGAAGTGAATGCCCGGACTGCCCACACTCCATTGTCTAAGTCTCCGATTCTAGCATACTATCGTGCTACCCAGGCAGCCTACCCGCCAGTGAACGAACAAGTGCGTCGCGCGTGTTTTTAGCGTGATCTACACGAGGAAGAAGAAAGTATGAACAGGAAGAAGTAATGCGGGTTAATTGAAACAACATTGGAGATGAAACCAGAATTAATGAGTCTGAATATTTTTAACCAGTGACTTTTTTTTACATTGACAGCATCCATGAATCTGGCCTTCAACAAATTTACTCGAGTTGTTGGGCACTATGAAATAACTCTCTTTTGTGATAACTCTCTTTTGTGTAATGATCCGAAAGTAGTGATAGAATCGGAACTCATCGCATAGAAAAAAAACAGTTTCCAAATGATCAGTTACAGTATACTTTGGGTCTTGTACTTATTGAAATTGGACTTTGAAAGAAACATTCATGTTGGTTTTTTTTTGAGATTGTAAACGAAACTCAGATTAATCTGCTTTATGTTTTGAACTAAAAAGAAGAATGAATCATTTTCAGTTATTTGTGAGAACGCTATGTTTGTCGAACAACTTGATTGTGTTGAAAATTTGTTCACGGTCCTTAGCACAATCCAAAGTTTTCAAGTTGTTCACAATGATTGAGTAGGCCTCGAACTCCTTGCTGTTTAAGAAGGTAACTGCTTCTGGGAATGCTTCCGAAATCTTAGCAGCTTCGGCGTCGTCAAGAAGAAGGGCTTTAGCTCCACTGACGGCTGCCTTTGCATTATTGAAAATGTGGCAAGCCCAGACAACTCTATCTGGTGAAGCGTCAGAGTACATTTGGGCTTCGAGCTGCAATATCAATTTATTTTTCTGACTCAGTAAAACATTACTTACTCCATTACAGTAGTCTTGTCCCTTTGGTCCGAGCTTAGCAACTTGCTCCTTGTATTTACTGTACATTGTCTCATATGGAGCGGCCAATGCTGGATAGCTCTTCTTGATAATGGCAATCATGTCGTCGTAGTTCTTTGGTTCGTACTTTCCTGCATGATAATCATTAACCATTTGAACTGCTTGTGTCTTCTGTTCTTCAGTAATGTTCTCAATTGGCTCCCAGACATAACTTGGCATAAACTCTGGAATACTTAGATGCAAACAGAAATTCAAATGGGGCTTTTACGTTTATAAACAGAATATGCCTTCAGAATTTGATCCAGCTTCTCAACTGTGAACACCATGTTGGAGAACTCGGATTCTGTCATCTCATTTGCAGGTCGTCCCATGACAGAAACAGCAAAGAGAGCAAGGAGAACATTACAAACTTTCAATGAACACATTATCGAAGCTGTTTTAATTGCCCTTAAAAATAGATATTGAATGGAAGAATAAAAAAAACTAAATCAAAAACTGTATTTGAAAATGTGAGTGTAGATTCTAAATTTTGTACCGGTTTATATAGATTGAAAAAGGGTGGAGAGAGTGAAATACGTTTTGAACTCACTTAGGGATTTATTTTTTTACCGGCATGAATTGGAGAGTGGTTGATAACCAGTGAGCAGATTAATTGGCCAAACATCATGCGATTTGATCATTTAGGGGTTCAGAAGTGTGATCGGAAGAGCGTGGCTTCAATAACCCATACGAAAAGTTTCCCTGAGGAGAGTGAAAAAATTGGCACAAAAAAGGCATCATGATCGGATTCTAAATTGGTTCAACATACTTCATTCTGTAAATTGGGATAAGGTTCATAATCTGAAATTGTATATCCCTTGTAGTTTCGTCTCTTCATTTTATCCTTTACGGAAGTTTACACTCAACAATCCTCATTCCAACGGTTATCCGTTTTAACGCGAGTGCATGCATTGTTTATCCTATCCATATCGCTCAATGAACTTTTGTTATTACAGTAGTCAGGAGGTTATGAACAACAATTAGCCAAACTAATCAGATATAATCCCACAGTAGTATCTTATGATCCAAGAATGTTCTCCCTGGAAAAGTACTGACTAGATACGCTTGCTACATTCTCTTTTCACAAGGTTTCTATACCGTTGATCCATTCGAGTTATTTTCACGACCAAAAGAGGGATAATCCGATTCTAATTGAACATTTCGATTTTCATATTTTCAAAACTGACACATACAGGTCATGTTTAATCACTCACAACACCTGGAATTGTGAATGGTATGATGAAGGGAACATCCCAATGGGAACATCATAACTGAAGTTTGCTCCTTCAACTAACCGAGTTTTCAAAATATGCTATCAAACAGAATTTCGACTACCTCAGAACAAATGACACCTCTTTTTTGTTGTTTTTCCTTCTTCTTCAAATATCTTCTTTTAAGTTGTAAAGTGAAATAGTACACAAGATAGTAGAGAAAATAAGACACAAGATTGGCATCCAATCAACACTTCGGCGCTTCATTTTGGCGGAACTTTTTCGAAAAAATACATACGAAGTAACATGATTTTTTCACAAAAAGTATTGTTTACTTGTCTGATATTACTATTAGTTCAAGAAGTTTCTTCCGAAAATGGACTCGATGTCAATGCGCTCAGCGGAAAGAGTAAGAAGTTCTTTTTTGATGTAAGTGCAAAATACATTATCAAAATCAATAGAGTCCTTCAGATGACAAAGCAAGTGATGGGAGTACCATCATTAAAGCCGGAGAATCTTGCTGCTCAAGCATTCTTCCGCAACTTTTTGGATAAATACACCAAACTAGACGACAAGATCAAAAGCGATATGACTCAACACGTACCAAAAGCAACGAAGCTGTTTGACGCAGCAGGTACAGTATACCAGTATACAGAAACACTATCCTTCTACATTTTTAGTCTCATATGAGATTTTGCTATTTTTCAGCCAAAAAGTTCAACATTGATCCTGCTAGCGCTTTCAAAATGCTTTCTACTTTCTTCGAAACATTCAAAAAAGGAGCTTCAAGCGAGATGGCGTCAAAAGGTCTTCAAATGGCTGGAAAACTTCTTGGAGGAAAAGGAGGTGGTGGTGGAAGCCTTCTTGGATTCTTGGGAACTCGTCGTTAAATTTAAATATAAAGTTCATTTGCGAATAAATTTGTTTAGTTTTCTTGGAACTGTTTCTCATCCAGTATAGCTTTCCCGATAATTCCACGTGTTGGTGGGATATGCTTTTTACATGACGGCTCTCCATTTTCCAATATGCACTTTTGGGAAGGAGGGCACACGACAGCGGAACAAGCTGTAAGTCAATAAAGTTTATCGGGAAAATCTCTATGACAAGCTCACTATTCGGAGTTTCACATGTGGCGATTTTCTTACATGCTCTTCCAATGCACGGGCGGACACGTTCTACACACAATTGAGGTGGTTTGCATTCCATACGAGCACAACCTTCAGAAAAGAATAAGGTTCAGAAAAATTGATAGAATAGTTACCATTTGCCTCAATTGGAAGACATGCCAAAATTGTCCTGCACGGCGGGTTGACGCAAGGTCCAGGTCTCTCATCACAGAATGTTCCAGGAGGACAGAATTTATCAATACAGTTATCTGAGAATAACACATATGAGAATATGAGTAACAATGAATGTGCAGGAATCTTTTTTGTGAAGAAAAGTTTACCTGCTTGATTAACAGCAACAACTATACAAAGAATAACTAATCGACTCCAGAGAAACATATTTGGTGAATGACATTAAAATGAATTAAGGCCACCTATAAATACTGTTGGAGAACAAAAGAGTTCAAAGCTGAATGAAAACGTGTTTCTATGTAATTGTGATTCACTCTGATTGACTTCTTTATGCATAAACTTAAAGGTCAATATAGTCATCTCACATTATGATAATAAGAGGAATACTTTCAACGACTTTTAACAATGAGCCTGCTTTGTGTAAGTTTGGATTTTTTGTTCAGATGCTTTCGAACATTTTCTGCAATATTAATGCGGAAACAGGTATTTTTCTGTTAAAATCAGGTCTTTTCTCTCGTAAAAATGTCATGACGAACAGAGGGTTCAAACTGAAATGAAACTAATTTTAATTTTGATAACAAGGTATTACTTCAAGGGTAACTGATAAATACAAATTTGGCAAAAATAGGAATTCTAGCTGAAGAGGTTAGGATGGCAATTCTTTTCCATTTTATTTAACTTCTTTCAATTTTTGATTTGAGTTAGTTTAAGACATCTGAATGTAATAAGAAAAAAACATTGTTACAAAGTCACACAAAAACATATTGTGATCAACAAAAGGTTTTTTCTGCTATATATAGTCCACAATCTATTTTTATCTTGTCCCATTTTTGTTATTACAACTAATTCATAGATCTACCAAAGATGTCATTTGTTATCAATAAAAGATTGTTTAAAAGTCTCAGCTAATGACCAATGATTGAAAAAAAATTGATCTATATGACATCACCTAATCATCGGGAATTATTGTTTTGAGAACTTTTTGAATTAGAACTGGAACCGTTTCAAACTATATCTTCTGCTTTTAGTTTGTCTGATGTCACTGTTTTTGAGGGGCACCTCCCATCAAAAAATATCCCGCTGATAATAAAGGGTGTCTTCTGACGACGATATATATAACAAAAAACAAGGAGTGATTTGTCAATTGGTATTTTCCATCCATTCTATCTTCCATCTATTCTCTTTCACTACTCCAATTTCATTTCTTCCCATATCTATTTTTTGATCCACATGCTACCATGTTGTCTCTCTTCTTTTTTACTCTTTGGATTTTGGCAGGTACGGTAGTTTCATTGATTTTTCAAAAGTAAATACTTTCGCGTTTAGGACAAGTGGAATCAAGAGATATGTTGGTTCGAAGAGCTTGCGAAGCCTACCCAGATTTACCTTTTTGCCGAAACCGTGAGTAATTGCTATCTTTATTTTTTTTGACCATGTGATTGATTCAGGTATCACAACTGCTGAAATAAGATCAGAGAGCGAAAAGAAACGAGATGTTTTCCTTCAATGGGCTTATGTCTCTGCTAAAGACACTCAGGATATCGAAGAAGTAGATGAGCTGGAAACATCTCGTAAGAAGCCATACAGTATCCCCGACTACTGTACCAAATATGCCGAGAACTTCAAAACATACTGCAAGAATGGTGACTTGACCAGACTCGAAGGTCTTCTCTCAAATTTCTGCATCAAATACACGAAGAACTGCAATGTAGCAGGAAAAGTTCAAAAGTTAGAAGAAACTGGAAAAGTTGAAGAGTAAGTTTAACATAATTATTAGGTCAGGCTTTTAAATCTAATTGTTTCAGGGTCTTCCCAACACCTGAACCCTTCTTCAAAGCAAATAACGATGTTCCGAAAGTTAGCTACTGCGATGGAAATGCCGAAAGATATAAGTCAGAGTGCGAAAAAGAAGGATTCACTCCAGACAGATTTTGCCGAAAATACAAAGAGCAATGTGGGAAGCTGGAAAAAGTTGACGCAGATACTACCAAGAATGTGGAAGACGACATTGACTCCTTGTGAGTTTTTTTTTGCTCCGAGATGATTTTGAACTATTAATTTTGCAGGGAAACTCCTGATGAGTTTGAGGAACATCAAAAAACTGAAACGACTTCTTCTGAAAGAGTAACTGGAAAGCCAGAAATGACAGAAGAAGCAGAAGGCCAAGGAGCAGGAACAGATGAAATCACCGCATACTGTACAAACTATATAGAAAACTATAACTTTTATTGTGTTGGAGACATGGCTCCAGAACATGGAAAATTTTGCAATTCATATAAGAAGAACTGCCCAGATCGAGTTTCGTAAGTTCAGTCTGGTTCAGTTCTCAATAATTTATTTATTCTATGCTTTACTTTTTTCCTGCTTTAAAAATGATCAATTGTACAATCTCATTGAATGTTTTAATTTATTCTCTCAGTTATTGCTCTTATTTTGCATGAACTTTTATACTTTTGCATGAACATTTTCTCGAAGACTACGAATAATCAGTCAACAGGCAAACAACTATTAATTCATATAGAATCCGTCTTTTCCAGACTAAAACAGTCCGGTTCATTTTTGGGAAACGAGGGTGGAAGTGAAAGACCAGAAGCTACATCTTCCTCGACTGACGACAAGACTTATTTGTATAAAGGCTCTAAAAAAGAATATTGTGAAAAGTTCAGTGTCAATTACGAATACTATTGCAAGTTAGTAGTTTAGTTGTGGAATTCCATCAATATCCATTTTTCTAGAGGCACTATTGAAAACGCCGAGATTTTCACAAAGTTTTGTCCGTCTTATAAAAAGGCTTGTGTAAAAGAACAGTGAGTAAAATGCATGCTCCAGAGAATGCTTCGAAAAGTATCATTCCAGAAGACCAGCAAACCCTTTTAGTGCATCGAAAGGGAGTTTGAGCAGCAGTAGTGGTGACTCTGATTTTCCGGATATTGAACATCCGGTGAGTCACTTTCTCAATAATTTCAATACGTTTACATTTACAGACTACTGGCAGAAAGAAGTCTGGTAGACGAGGAAAGAAAGTAAAAAAGCGTCCTTGTTCGGCTGATTGTGACGAAAGAATATTCCCACATTGCACGAAGGAATGCAAGTGTGATCATGACTATCCTGCTGTTCAGAAGTTTTGTAATCCTCCACCACTCCCCATGTTTCTGAATACCTGTCGACTGTGGTATTATGGTTGTCCGAAATACGAGCAATACCACTATGCATCTCAATTTATTTATTCGAAAGCTGAGAAGGGAAAAGTTTTGGAAGGACCAAAAACTCAAACGACATTCCAGTTGTTGGCTCCCTCCGGGGAAACGCTGCCTTACAAACCAGCCATTTATAGAAGAGCTAAAAGAGCAACTGATATGGTTGATTGGCCGGAGGAACAAACTGCTCTTGTTGATAATAAAGAAATCATAAACAACAATACTGTAGACTTTGGACCGGAAGTTTTGAAATCGGAGGTGATCAACCAAACAGACAGAAGAGAGAAGATTATTCAACTAAAAAATGGAACCGTTGTTCATCTTGTTGAAGCTCCACCCTTACCAAAAAAGCTGTCTGCAAAGTAAGTTCTTCCTGAAAAGGTTAACACAATACTTGATTTGCAGGGACCAAGTTCTGACTGATTCCAAACCGCCTCCGAACCTTCCACGCATCAAAAAAACAACGGGAGGAGAAGCTGTTCCAGTCTACAGTGACAGCGTGTTCTCAAATGCACTTGCCCAATATAACTCGCTCACCGACTCTCGTGGTATTCTTCATCGTCCTCGGAGTAGGTCTCCGTTCACAAAGCCTGGTCTCTGGGAGCCTAACCCGGATGATCCACACAATCGAGATCATGCGAACAAATACTACTACCGTCCCGAGTCAGTGAGCGTTGATTGGCTTCAAGGGCAACTTGCTTGGGGTGCTCACTGGGCTGTCCCAGCTGCTGGAGTCGGAGGAACTGATGGATTTAGTGCTGTTCACTTCCCATCAATTGGTACATTTCTTAATATTCCTGATGACTATGATTGATTCTATTTATTTGAAATTTAACTCTGTTTAATTTTTTTTTCTTCTTGCTTCCTGACATTTCTATATTGAACTCTTGTGAGCTGTTAGAAAAGGTAAACAAATCTTCTAATTTTCTACTTTATTTAGGTTAAATATAAAAATATAAAAATAAAAAGGACACAAAAATACTGAGAAATGTATAGATTTAATGTAATAAATTGTAATGAATTCAAATGAGATGAAGTGTGAGAGTGAGAGTAATATAAATAGATAGTTGAGTTTCAAATGAAAAACCAAAAACTCAATCAAACCAAGATTCAAAAATAAATATGTACAAAAAATGAAGAACGAAATTTATCGTTTAACAAACATCATGACCAATCGCTTGTAGTCCTCAACTTGGGTCTCTAATGTTGATACCATTGCCTGAAGCTGTACTTGTCGTTTCTCAAGTTGCTCTTTCTCTTCTTTCGCTTCACGAATTTTGGCTTGACGTTTTTGACGAGATTTCTGGGATGCTAAGTTATTCTTGTCACGCTTGAGACGGTAGTCCGAGGATGAGTCGGACGATACCGACGATGGTTTACGAGCACGAGTTATCGTCGTTTCGCTTGGAACTGAAAAGAGAAAAAATTAATGATTTGGAGATAAAGAAAATTCTAAACGATGACGTGGGCTTTGGTATTCAATTATTCTGAATCAATAACACTATGAACTCACTTTTGTTAGTGTGACTAAGTTGTGGGAAAAACTCGTCGAGTGGGTCAAGATCTGGAGTCGTGACGGTGAGAGGAGAAACGTTTGAAACAGTGGCAATGGTGTCGTCATGGATGTAAGCATCAAGAGATGTGATGTCACAACTCATAAGGGAGTCCAAATCAAGAAAGTCTCCATCTGGAGATGAGGCAAAATTTGCCGAGGAACTAGCGGCGGATGGTGCAAAGGCTGTGGGAACCGGCGGGAAATCAAAATCAAAGTTTGTGTACTCTGGTACATCAAATTCAAAGGCTGCATTGGAAGTTTGGTGTGAGCTCATCGTGTTGGGCTCGTTCAAATAACTGTTCGTATTCATTTTCGAACGTCGTGTCATTGTAGTCGTCGTCTTGTTGAGAACCACAATTAACTCGCAACTTGGTGGAGGCGTGTACTGTGGTGACTGCTCTGCAGAAGTGATCTGGTGGAGCTGGGCTGCTGTCGTCAGGCAATCCGGCGGGTCCTTGTAGGGATTGTTGAGGATCGGAGGATGGTTGTGGTCGAAGTGGACTGCATCCTGAGGTGGTGAGTGAGCCAACTGCGGAAGTGGCGGCGACGGAGGCCAAGCCGAAAACCCGACGGCTAGTGGAGCCGAGAGCTGAAATAATTTTCATCAAAACAATGAACAACTATTGTTTTAATTTAGTACTAACCGGCTCCGTACTTGGCCTCATCCAAGTAGCAACATTGCTGTTCATCGAACATGTTAAAGACTGAGGTTGACTTTGCGTGATACATTGTGGATAGAAGAAATCTTCGGGTAGGCCGTCGAAATCTAGTGACAAACGAGCTAGCGACTAGCTAGACGGGTGATACTTCTCTGAAAGCTTTCAATTAATACCAAGGTCTCTTTTATTTATTGATTTTATTTTCTCTCGTTTTCTGTTCACTGTTTCATATAATTGCCACGTCATCGTCGGATATTCAACAGAAGATTTTGTATTTAAATGTAAACCACCAACCTGGAGAAGGTGATGGGGATTCGCTTGTGTGCGTTTTGGAAGCTCCTAGGAGGCGGACGGTGGTGGTCTGGGGACCTGGTAGATGGTCCCTTGCTGAAATACACCACCGTTGACGCATGCCAAAAGGTTATTAAGGAGATGTATGAGAACGAAAAAAAGCTTCTAAGACCAAAGAAGGTAAAGAAAAGTCACCAGACGTCTGTTCTTCAAATCGAAAGAATGAAGCGAAACAAACACACGCGGGGAGGAAAAACCATAGGAAGACGGAGACTCCGCCTAGTATTGCACAACATTTGGCAAGATTTCACATGATGTCATTCGGTTAGAGGCAGATGTCGGGTGTCTTGGAGAGAACATATGACGGACGGAGACGGAGGCTAGTCAAAGTGTGTTTGAGAGGAGAGAGACAACGTGCTGTTGGTGTTGACCCAGCATTGACGACCAGAATATGGATGAAGAGAAGAGAAGAAGAGAAAGAGAGAAATGCGAAAGCCATCGGAGAGACCACGAGGAACGGGCACAACCAAAAGATCAACAAACCGAAATACACTTTTTGACCCTCAAAACATTATATAAATGAAAGATCTTTATTCAGTATATAAAAGAAAGATCTTAACAGAACATGGATCAAAGAATCTCCTCAGTTAGATACAAAGCTTTGAAGATGACTAATACTGATAACCAGGACATGAGGAAGGGAGAGATTGAAGCATCTAACAACATGACTATGACGGACTGTGTAGATGGATATGACTAGGAATGGTGCACGCTGAAAACCGGAGAGTGTTTATAGTTTTACCTCCAGTGTTTCGTTCCGTATTCTTGTTCAAATAGTATCCAAAGCATTGGTGTTTCCAAATTGATTTGAAACCCTGGAAATATCTGCAAAATACCAACGACTTCGTGAAAAGTCAACTTCAACAAAAACTACGTTTTTGTTTACCAGACCGTATTTTTCATTGAACAGTAGTCCAAGACATTTATGTAACAACACGATTGGTTTGTACTTCAGCTCAAAACTCATTCCTACCAAAACACACATTTTCAGGATAGTTACTTTGCAAGATTTAGTGACTTTGTGACCTTTCCAACTGCACGTCACTTTCTTTTTCCTCGGAGAAATTGATAACCTTATCGACGAAATTTTTTTTTCCTGAATAAACCGCTTAAATATTTACCCAAACTATAGCATATTGCTGTTGACTCACCATCAATATCACACATCTTATCGAATCGGAGAATCGTGTTTTCTAAATAATCGACCGTGGAAGTCTGACTATGATTAAGAAGACACCTTTTTATACTGAGAGTACTGTGCAACATTGTGCAAGACATCGTCATATGTCTCGTGATTAAGAAAGACACAGTCTTTAAGGATGTAGTCTGTGTCATATTTTTACTTTCAGTTACACAGGTATTGCTGAAGAATATTTTGTTGCAAGGATATTTTTAGTGTCCATCTACTTGTACCATCAATTACTTTTCAAGCAACAAAGTGCTTCTTTCAAATCATGCATCTTTTACTAAAGTTTTGTCAACTCTGGAATTCCGAAATCAAAATTCGTTATGCACTTCTCATGACATCATTTGCTGTCAACAGCTTTTGTGTCAGTTGCTAGGCATTGGTGAAAAACAGCTTGCATATATTCAAAAACAAAGATGGTGAAATATTTCGCAATCGGGATAAGTGTAAAAACAAGGGATTCAGAGAAGGCGTAAGGCACCAGAATTATGGCAGGTGACTTTACTTTGATAGAATTCGAAAAGATGGAGGACTGAGCAAAAAAATCTTTTTAAACACGGATTGATGTGAAGTTGAAAAATGATTTTTGAAGCATGCCTTT
Source organism: Caenorhabditis brenneri (assembly GCA_000143925.2). NCBI lineage: Eukaryota > Metazoa > Nematoda > Chromadorea > Rhabditida > Rhabditidae > Caenorhabditis > Caenorhabditis brenneri. The sequence continues at coordinate 332,214 of GL379821.1, read as the reverse complement.
ATAAGAATAGTTAAGAACTTTGAAAGAATCGGAAATGGGGAAAAAATTGGAGGCATCTAAAAAACAAAACATAATCTTCAAAAAAATAGTTTGTTTGATCGGACCTTCATATCAGAACCGTTGACCAAAACCATTCTTCTCCAGTCTACATTGAGATATCACTGTTATTTTTGCGCCAGATATTGGACACGTGTAACTGTAACTTTGCAGACAAATTCCTACTGTAGTTTGTGCCAGCAGTTTTCTGGCTTATATTGTTTACCAACGAAGTTCTCGTTTCTCGGGGCAGAATGTAGCCTTGCGATAACGACCTTGGTCGAAATGTTCTTCCCGTCTAGTTGTCATTACTTGTGAATGGTTCTTCAACAAACTGTCTTCTATCTCCTACAGCTGTATTATTTAATCAAATTCTCAGCTATTTTACTTCTTGGATTTGCTTTCAAAGGTCGTAGTCTATTTGAAAAGAAACACAGGGAAAAGCCAAAAGTTTTAGAAGGATGGGACAGTAGGTATATTAAACTAAAAGTGAGTTATGAACGACAATGAAAAGAAAAAGAAATTTCTCAAATTCAAGAACGTCCGTCTCCATTATGTTCAAACAGGAAGTGATGATAAGCCATTAATGCTTTTCATTCATGGCTATCCTGAGTTTTGGTATTCTTGGAGATTTCAACTGAAAAAATTTGCTGATGAATACAGGCAAGTAATACGTGGAATAGTCAGTTCTATATCTTGTTGTTTTTTCTAGATGTATAGCTATCGATCAGCGTGGTTATAATCTCTCCGATAAACCGAAACCAGTAGAGAGCTACGCCGTGGATGAATTAATAGGAGACGTCAGGGATGTCATTGAAGGTCTTGGCTATAAGAAAGCAGTAGTTGTAGCTCATGACTGGGGAGGTCTTGTTGCCTGGAAGTTCGCTGAGTCGTATCCGGAAATGGTTGATAAGCTGATTTGCTGCAATATCCCAAGACCAGGAGCATTCGGCCACCGCATCAGAAAGAGTTGGTCTCAGTTCAGAAAGAGTTGGTAAGTTAACTAACTTTTAAATAACCCTTACTTCGATTTTGTAGGTACATGTTTTTCTACCAAAACGTCCGAATTCCTGAACTTCTTTGCGTAGCTGACGACATGAAAATGCTAGACCTTTGTTTCAGAGGTAGAGAAATGGGAATTCGCAACAGTGAAAACTTCACCGACGATGATCTTGAGGCATGGAAATATTCATTCTCAATGAATGGAGCTTCATTTAAATACCCAATCAATTACTATAGGAATATTTTTTCTGGGAAATCACGTGGAAAAGATATCATGTTGGACGTAAGTCTCACTTCATTGTATCTACTTTTCATAGCAAATGAACGTTTAGATGCCAGTTCTGATTATTTGGGGAACCGGTGATGGAGCTCTAGATGTAGAGGCAGCTGAAGATAGTTTGAAAGTGAGCACGTCTTACAGGTTCAAATTATATCACTCATCAAGTTTTTCAGACTCTCCGAAATGGGTCGATGAAAAAGATTCCAGGAGCTTCGCATTGGGTTCAACAAGATGAACCAGAGAAAGTTAATCAATACATTGCTCAGTTTTTGAAAGACTAAATAATAAATAACCCCTAGTTTGGCAAATAAAGTATAGTTCAAAATATCCAAAATATATACTCGTTAAAAAATTGATTTCAAGTCTCGTGTGAATCTTCAGAATTCATCCGACGAGAACTATTTATCAACTCTTTAATCATACTATTTTTCTGTTCCCGAGACACAAACTTCATTCTCATAATTTCAATTTTTTCATATTCCTGTAAGCTCATGATAATTTTTTCAATTGATAATTCTGTAACAGCAACAAAGCAAGAAGACTATTTTTGAAAGTGTGGTGTATCTGAGAGACGCAGACACTACTCTGTCGTGCAATTTACGCGGCAATTTTGTTTTTTTGACGCGCTGCAGCGCTTTGGGTAAGCTGGAAACAATTTTTTATTTTACTGAAAATGCAAAAAAGTCAATTGATGAATTCTACCGCTCCGAGACCAACAATCCAGTTTGGAGGATACACATTCGTTGAACCGGATTTAAACTTTAAAGTTGGCTGAAAACATTGCTGAATTTCAATAAATTATATTATTCAGGCACCCATTTTCTCTTGCTGTGGATCGTTTTTGGACCCCTCGTGTGATCAAGATTCTGGTGATGAAAGTTTCGAGGAGCCAACGACCGAGGCATTCAAAAACTAATATTTAATTCAATGTCAACCAACAACTTTCAGCAAGCCCACCAATCCGAGCCAACAACCAGCCATACCGCCCCGAGCACATCAAATTATCAAAAAACAACTGAACCTTGGAGTCGATATCAGTCGAATAATTGTGATGACGATATAGAAATGATCATAGATGAGCCACAGAGTGAAGAACCTCGAGTCGATAATTTTCTATCTGATCATGATGAAGTCCCGCTGGAAGACAGCTTTGAAAACTTCCACGTGGAAAATAACGAAGATAAAAATATTGAAGAGCCAGATGATGTTAACGATAGTTTTGATGACTTCGAATCGGCGCCTATCTCATCCAAAAGTTTAGCGACGATACAAAAATCAAGTTCGGAAGTAACTTTGAATCAACAGAGACACGGTAATAAAAATTTTTAATATTTTCAAATCTTCGATTATCTGAATTCAGACATGCATGGTAGATTCCGAGGATTTTTACAAGACGACAGTGAAGAGTTCAACAACGAGGTCGATCTCCTCGGTGCCGACATGAATGAGGAACTTTATAGCACACTGAAATCTAAGTTTGGATTCAATCAATTCAGACACCGACAGAAGCAATGTATTTTATCAACATTAATGGGACACGACACGTTTGTTTTAATGCCAACCGGAGCTGGAAAAAGTTTATGCTATCAATTACCAGCTGTCATTTTACCTGGAGTCACTGTCGTTGTATCTCCACTTCGTTCGCTCATCGAAGATCAAAAAATGAAAATGAAGGAGTTAGGGGTGAGTACAACGTATTAAAAAATGGGGTTGTGTTTTAAGTATGTCTAATCATTATCTTTTTAGATTGGATGCGAAGCATTGACTGCCGACTTAACAGCATCTGCCCATGAAGAAATCTACAGCGATTTGAGTTCAGAAAATCCAACGATTAAGCTGTTGTATGTAACTCCGGAAAAGGTAGGCATTTTCCTTACTTAAAAAAAAACTCGTAACCAATTTTTAAAAACTTGGTTTCAGATTAGTGCGTCAGGCCGTCTGAGCTCGGTTTTCTACACTCTCCATCGACGTGGACTGCTTGCACGCTTTGTCATTGACGAAGCACATTGTGTGTCTCAATGGGGACACGACTTCCGACCAGATTATACGAAACTTAACACTCTTAGGGAAAAATACAACAATCCGCCAGTACCAATCATTGCACTCACTGCTACCGCAACGCCTAAAATTGTCACGGACGCCAGGGATCATCTGAAAATGCAAGACTCGAAACTTTTCATCAGCTCATTCGTTCGAGATAATTTGAAATACGATCTCATCCCGAAAGCAGCGAAGTCACTAGTCAATGTCGTAGAAAAAATGAAACAGTTGTATCCAGGGAAATCAGGAATTGTTTATTGCTTGTCAAGGTGATCAGAAAATAAATTAAAGGGGGAGTCCACTATTCTGAATTTTTCAACTTTTTTCATATGAATCGGCTCAGAATTTTGTAGAAAAGAAGAAACCGTTTTGCAAAAGATTCAAAAATAATTTTGAAGCGAGTTACGAGTCATGCGGAGTTGAACCAGGGGCCCCCTTTCCTTTCTATTTCCACGGAAAAATGTTGAGGGACCCCTCTCCCGTGAAAATAAAGGGGAAAAGGGG